>OX352266.1:15913545-16513545 GCA_947086405.1 Esperia sulphurella
AAAGCCAACATCCAGCAGTATGAGAGCGCTATCACCTATCATTAAAGTTCAATTTCGCATGTACGGAGAACATTTCTCTATGTATTTGCCGGATTTGTTCGAGAGAGATGTTTCTTTTCAGTAGTACTATTTTATTCAGTGCTAAAAGGAGGATCTTCAGAAAAATCCTAGACCAACCAAACGGGAAGAGCGAACATGGAGGTAAAGGATAAACCAAACCAATATAGGACATGGTGACGAAAACGAATATTATTAGCGAATTTCAATCTAACGGAGGATGGCAGAAGATGCATGATCTACAGAGAGAGCGTAAGTGGGACGATGGAGTGGTTGTAGACTTGTCGAGAATTCTTAATATCTCTGGAGGAAAATCTATACGAGCTTTAGGCAACAGATTATGGCTTTGGCCGCATAGAAAAGCAAAGTTTGATAACCAGAAACCCAACAGGAAAAAAATGTTTGATAACCCAGTTATGTAGAAAAAATGATTATTCCTGTTTGAGAATTTCTACTACTGTTTGAGACTGCAAGAATTTTTCTGTTCTCTTTGATAACCAGTCCTCTTTGAAAAATTATTGTTCCTTTTGGAAAACCGCAGTACCGAACTAAAGTGGAGTGAACCTTGCTTGTTGAAACCTTTTATATGGATCAAATTAGCACTTCTAGTAGAAGCTTAGTAGAAGGTGAAAAAAATGTTAGGAAGGAAAGTGAGTTTTGTCAGGATCGCGCAATGTGGCGATACATCGTCTTGGCCTATCAACTCTGGGACCAAGGCGGATGTATGTAAAAAAATTACATGTAATATAATCTCGTTATGTTTAAATTTTTTTAAATTCTGTCAATGCACACAACGAGTTTGTGTAACTAAAAAATAAAAATTCTTGCAGTTCTCAAACAGGAATGAAAATTCTTTCTATATAACCGGGTTATCAAACAAGAATTTTTTGAGTTGTTGTTATCAAACATTAGTTTTCTGCGCGACTGAAATGGAGAAGGCAGTGTTCTTACTACTTTGGATGTAAGGGAAGGATTCTATGGTTACTTACGGTTTCCAGTCCAAAACTACATCACACAAAACACTAGTGCTGGCTATAGGTACTAATTTCACAGAGAAAGTCCTTTCTTTCGTACGGAGCGCACTCGATTGTCCGATGTGATATGCTCAGGTAGTTTTGTAAAAAGTACGGTACTAAGGATAGGTACTATAGGTCGGAAGCTGTCGACATTGTCTAACCAAGACACACAACAGAGACTGGAAGAGATCCCTAAGTGGGATAAGTCCGCCTTTGTACACAGTTTAATTCCTATTTTATTATTGTTGTTGTTGTTATTTTTGGTACAATAAAGCGTTTACATACATACATACATACATACACATTTTAAAGGGCCGTGTCAATCTAGTTGAAAACCCCGCCCGTCCAATATTTTTTTCGAAACTTAAGTACAATTTATCCTATCCTACTTCTTACTAATATTATAAATGCGAAAGTTTGGATATTTGGATGTTTTTTACTCAATCACGCTTCAACCACTGAGATATTTATTTATTTATTTATTTAATTTGTAATGTTAAGTTGTCTACGCGGACGAAGTCGCGGGCAATAGCTAGTATATTATATAATAACCACATGCTTTTCCGAAAAGGAAAACAACGTAAGGGAACATGCATATGCCAAAGAAGAAGTTATCAGCCGTATGTGAACTCCACCAAATTGTCTTAGGGCACAGTTGGAGGACTGGGGTTTGGCACAAATTATCCTGAAGGGTGTAAGACCCACTTTGAGCCATGTAAATAAAAGAGTATGGATAACTTGTATGTTGGGTACCTTAGAAACGCTGTACTACCGACCCTGAGTTAGTCTACTAGTCGGCCTTTACAGTGATCACATCTGAACGACTGCAAATGTTCCTTAGGCAAAATAGGAACTTAATATTATACGACTATGCACGATAATGTTTTTATGAAAATGCCACTCATGATGATTATGAATAACCATAGTAATCATTATTTTAAACAAATAACCAATTAGGTTTATCAGTTCTGTTTATATCGAAAAGTTATTATGATAGGTATTGTACGCAGTTAAACTTAATTAATCAAGACTTGTTATATACAAAAATGCTTGTAGTTTGTTGATTGGTTTGTTATTATAATTAACTTTTTAATGAAATGTCCTTGTTTTTTTGGGGTCCTGTTAAAACGGATACTGAAATAATATGTTTAAAGTTTTTCCTGTACAACGGTAGTAATTCCCCTGGACATTCTAGGAAATCTAAAAATACTGACGGACTTTTCACATTATAATGTTTTTTATAAAACGGTAATCTAACTGTATACTATTTTTTTTGACATTTTGTATACTATTTTTTTTTATTATTTTTTGACGATCACATTAACTCTGACCTTTTACGTAAGTTAATCTATGTATTAAAATTTGTAATGTGAAATAAAGAAATCTAATCTAATCTAATCACTTAAAAAAACTTCTAAAAATTCAAGCCCTGATTCTCACAAAGGTTAGGCGCACAAGTAGCAATCTCTTAGAACATAAACTATACAATTCAATAGAGGCCATTGTTAAAGGTTCTCATCAACTGCAACATAATGAAGTCGTGCGTGGATGAACTGCGAGGTCGTGGGATCGATTCCTGCACTGGACTACAATCGATTACTGGGATGTCCTCGGTCTAGAGTCAAGCTTCATGTAAGAATGAGTATAAAGCTTTAAGATCTAAACACATTTAGGAATTTTGGAATTACATACCTTCAGAAGCTTTGTGGTCTACTTTCCCAAGATGTCTACTTTCTTAAAATGACCATTTTCCCGAAATTATCACTTTCTCAAGAATGTTCCCATATAATGAGTTTCACTGGTAATGAGGAGAGTGGAGAATAAGAAAATCAATATAATTATGAAAAACGAAAAAGAAGTTTACTTAATAATTATAAAATTAAAAAGATTTTAGTACTACATTTTGTATCAGTGGTAATTTTAAGAAAGTGGCGTTCGTAAAACGAAACGCATGCGCGCGGGCGACCGAGGGGAGCGTGGGTGGGCGCGGAACGGCGCGATGAGATCGCTTACTCCATACATAATCGAATGTTCTCGTCTTTTAAATATTTTTTATTTGTAACTGTTAACGACTCACATTAAAAACATTGTTTAATGAGGAGTCTAAAGTGTTCCACTTACTTTAGCCATATACAGTCTACTGAATGCGAAGAATAGCTACTAAACTATAGTGGTTATTTTTGGAAAGTGGACATTCGGGAAAGTAGGTACTGAAAAATAGCATGACCCTATTTCTGCTACCAAAGAGTAGAGTAGTTACATGTTGTGTCCCGATTTGAAGTGTGTCATTAATCTACCTGTTATTACCCTGTCATCATCATATCAGCCCTTAGACGCCCATTGCTGGACATAGGCCTTCCCCAATGACCGCCACTACATCCTGTCCTCCGCCCTCGACATTCAGCCGCTTCCGGCCACCTTCTTCAGGTCGTCGGTCCATCTGGCGGCGGGGCGTCTCACTCTGCGCGTGCCGATCCGCGGTCTCCACTTCAGAGCTCGTCTGCCCCTGCGACCTACCCTGTTTTTCAGGGTAATTACAGGCATCATGTGTATGTAATTACCCTGGCTCTTCTACCCAGGGTAAGTACAATAATGATGATGCATTCTAACATACCTTTGGGCTGCAGATAACATTTAAGTTTATTTCGTATGACTTTTAAACAAAGCTCGTTCTCGCTTGTATTGTTTATGCTTCTGTTTATTTTCTGTACGGGTTGAGCTTATTTCTGTATGTACGTACATAGCCAGGTTTAGAGGGAGCTTGGGAAGCTTTTCAAAAACGAATTAAACTTTATTTTAACTATTTAATTAGAATAAATTATAACTAACTTAATTAACAGAAAGACAAGTTGCACCGTACTGATGATGGCTTGCCTCACACGAAGAGAGGTTACGCCATCGACCACCTGGACTCTGCTGAGTCGCTTGGGATAAGGCTCTGCAATGTGCTGCGTTGCACTTCTCAGACTCTTACTTGGATGGTACGACCAGGTTGCGAGTGCATGACTACGTCTTCTTTCGTTGAGTAATGCCTTGCAAACAATAGTTTACAGAGTAAATGGTCATAACATCTGCGCAAATCTAGTACAGGTTTGGTTACAAAAAATATATAAATAGACACAATGTTTATTGCGAAAGAAAATGTTTTATTTTAATACACCTAGACAAGCAGGAACTAACGTTTCTCTGAGGAATATGTTTCGTAATGAGGAGATCCGACGAAGAACAAAGGTAACCGACATAGCCATAAGGATTAGCAAACTGAAGACGCAGTGGGCGGGCCACAATTGTCGCAATAGAAGTGCCTCCTTCAATAGAATACCGCTTTTGGTGAGATGTTCACTGGGGGATTTGCCATAAACACTACGCTAGGCAGGCTGATTGGTGATCGCAGTAATGTTCTTAATATACACAGGAGAAGGCTGATGCCCGTTCCTGGTGCTATCCCTTAGTCGCCTTGATGACACCAACGGGAAGTTTGAGGATAGCCCTTTATAAGCCGGGAACATTAGGAAGCGGGAGCAAAACAACACAATATAGGCAGTACAAATGTAATTGTATTTTTGTAACTGGCAAATTAGAATTCAATATAGTATAGTATAGTATAGTATAGTATAGAACAGAACAGAACAGAACAGAACAGAATAGAATAGAATAGAATAGAATAGAATAGAATATTTGCATAAATAGAGTGCATTACATATGTTAGATCTTATAACTAGCAGCTGGTAGATCATGCCTATTTAGCCATTCTTATAACAGCATGCAAATGTTATACATTACAAATTAAAACTTAATATATGAATTTAAATTACAATGTCCAATAATAATAATAAAATGTCAATTTAATCATGTATTTACACTGTCAATATTTACCTACTATGCATTAGTTATGTTGTTATATTTATGCCTGTTCTAGAACCACAGTAGTGTGTAGGCTCTGTAAGGAAGCAGAGGGAACCCCCATGCACCTCCTGAGCGAGTGTGGCCCACTGATGCGTAAAAGAAATACACGCCAGGGTAACTACTTGCTTCGCCCTGATGAAGTAAAACAACTCAGTGCTAGAAGCATTGTGCAGTTTCTAACTGCTGTAAGGCTTAACACGGAACTGTAGTATGGTGGCGATCATAATACTCGTAGACCAGAAATGGTCGCAGTGATACAAGGTCTAGTCTGAGACCTTGAAATAGCCCCAACTCGAATAATAAATAACAACAATATTAGGTTAATGACGACTAAAATAAATAGTTTCACTAATAATTCTTGGATTTCTTTTTTAATTAAACGATTATGTTAATTAAGGAATTTTGGAGTACTTTTATTTGCTATTAAATTATCTGCATTTTTATTGATCATCATCATCAGGTTATTTTTGACTCCACTACAGGAGCACAACCCTCTCTCATCTGCCGGAGACAGACGGAGGATTTGGCCTACACTCCCCGCGCTGGCCAGACGGGTTGGGGAGGCCTGATTGATATTTTATAATGTATTCCCTCAGTCGCCTTGTACGACATCCACGGGAAGAGTTGGAGTGGTCCCATTCTACTCTATCGGAAACCACACGGCATTTTTATTGCCATTAAACAAATATACATCAAAACTACGGTACACTATGTCGAAACTTCTTTGGTTGTAAGAGATGTATTCAGGATGGACTGATTTAAAGAGGGGGGTTTTGACACATACTAAAAAAAATACTTTAACCATTTAGATCTGTAAAATTTAAATCATTACCATCATTATCAGCCTAAATACTTCCACTGCTTGACATATAAAGGTTGTCCGGAAGAAATCGCTTAAAGCGATAAGACCGCCTAAATTGTACTATTTGTAACTTCTATAACGTGTAACTGTATTTGTTTGTGCAATAAAGTTTATTGTATTGTATTGTATACCTCCCAAATACCTTTTGGTAAGTTGTCAATTGGGGGATTTGCCATAATCACCACCTTGGCAGGCGGATTGGTGATCGCAGTAATGATCTTAATATACACAGGAGAACGCTGCCCGTCCCTGGTGCAATCCGTTAGTCGCCTTGACGACACCCACGGGAAAGATAGGGGTGGATATTCTAAGCCGGATGGGGGAATCAAATCGTATAATTCGTGGGCACACTCTGCAAAGTTCTACGGGTTACCTGTAGAATACCGAAAGGCCGCACTGCGACGATGTTTGAGTCTCTTAACTTGGTATTGATGACCTCCGTGGCGGAACGGGTAGCTCTCGGACTGCCACGCCGGAAGTTGCGGGTTCGAATCCCGCTAGGGGCAAATGTTCGTATGATGAATATGAATTTTTGTACCCAAGTCTTGGATGTTTATATATTTATTTAAGTATGTCTATCCGTTATCTAGTAACCATGCCACAGGCTCTGCTTAGTTTGGGACTGGATAATTGGTGTGAATGTCTGAGATATTTATTTATTTACCAGAGCGTCGTCATCTATGAGCCTTCGGGCGCGACGCTCAACCGCGTCCAGAGCAGCTAGTGTCGGTATCTAGTGCAGTATTTTTGACAGATCACTACCACTACCATTATTGGGAATTGTAGTGGTAACATGTGTCTAAAATGTATTTACAATAAATTTTATATTCCCAGTTATTGTGCTCATAGTTTGAAAGGGATGTATTTAAAAGCCATTTGAAATCAATAAAATAAAAGACAAAAAATATTTAAGTCATTTTAAAAACAATAATACAACTTTTAAAAATAATGCTCCCTACAACAAAATTGCTTCTGAACGATGAACGAACGTAAAAGGATTACACTGTACAATATGCACCATCAGATAGGAGGAGAAGGAAGGGTGAAGGGGTAGTAACCCCCAGAAGTGGGGGGAAGTGCGGAGACGCATGTTTTGGACACAGTTTTGTGAAAATTTAGTAGTTATATATAGTTGGTTGGCTAGGATCTGTAACCGGTTGCTCGTTTCGCTCGCACCAAGTGTCAAAATCAACCATAACTACAATCAATCAACCAAATAACTTTTGCGATATAGTGTCAGTTTACAATGGCACTTACTGTGGTATTGTATTTCAAAGTATGAATTTTAAATAGCACACATATAAGTAGAAAAAATTGTAGTGAAAAATATTATATTTCAGAAAGATTTTTTTTTAATTTAAAAGTATTATATTTGAAGTGTAACAGCTATTAATTTTGAAGCTAATCTTTTTAAAGTGGGGTCTATGAATTTTAATTCAATATATATATCCCAATTTGATATATAAGTTATTTATTTTAGTTTTGTTTGACGATAAGTATATGAGTGGGAAAGAGTCCGTGAGAACGTAATTTATTATAACAATTTAATAATATCATCAAATGTTAGTATTTAAGTATAAGAAGATATATTAACCATGCTTGACCCCCAAGGAATAATGTCTGATTACGACTCTGGTGGTAGAGCACATTACAGTAGGCCGGTGGGCAAACCGGCACGAATTATGCATGCCGGACACATCTCCACGTGTCAATCAAAGCGCGCAGTCCCAATAGCTCACGGTATATTTATTAATTTGTTTATTTTGGAGGAGGAGAATGGTGAAGTAACCTAAAATTGGGTTAAATATATATCCAATAAATGTTTTTTGTTGCTTCTTTCTACCCTCTTAGTTTTTTTCTTTCGTTACTTATTTCTTTCCTTCGTTATACCCTAGCTGTAGGGCAAGAAAAGCGAGAAAATATTTGTCGTAGGTTCCTGGTTCCGCCGAAAATATGGGCTCCCAAATTGAGTTTAACGCCGTTACAAAGTTAACACGTTTACTGTCTTCAAGACACTATATAAAATTACACTACATCAATAAGTAACGATTTTAGAAGGCAGACGATCCGTCCGTGTTGTGGCTGCGTACCGCACGCGTATCGAGCGAACATGTCTCGAGTCTGCGCCTGCGCCGGTCCTACCCGACATTCCGTCGGCGCGTGCTCGCGACGATCGCCGAACAAAGCCGAACGGCGCGCCGAGTACACACTGTGCCTCCAAATCAGCTCCTCTTTTATTATTTCGTTGACATATTTGTTTTTGTTTTAATGTTGGCGCATCCTCAGTGAACTCAACACATATTTTTTACATTTATATTACAAAAATCTTTGAAGAACTAGTTGAAAATCTTAGTGCCTCCTCCGTGAACCTAATAAATAAATTACTTTTGATTTATTCTGTAAAATGTCAGTTAGTTTAATCTTGTTTTTAGACTAATGACCAAAGAATGTTTTAGAAATGAAGTTGTTAAAATAGTTTTTTTTTAAATTATATGTATAACATAAACATGACGTGCAAAGTCCGCCAGTTACGTTTTTTTAGATTTCGGGATCACGGGATTTACTACAGTTGCCAGACAATATTTTAAACATAATATTTCAGTATTTGTTTTAACAGGATAAAAAACAAGGCAATTCATAATTTAATTAAAAAGTGAATTATAATCTAATAAATAAAATCGTAAACTTCGCGTGTCTGTACATTGAAGATATTTGTAACAAAAATATGGAGGAGTGGGAGTAGGAGTGTGAGTGGGCGTGGGAAAAGGGGAATGGGATTGGTATCGGGATTGGGATATGAAATTAAATATATTTATTTGCTAGTACAGGTTATATATATATTATATAGGATATTGAGTTTGAGTGGAAGTGGGAGTGGTGGTGGGGGAGGCGGCGGCGGCGGCGGCGGCGGCGGCGGCGGCGGCGGCGGCGGCGGAAGCGGAGGCGGAGGCGGAGGCAGAGCGGGAGCGGGAGCGGGAGCGGGAATGAGAGCGGATTCTGTAGTTTACGTGAGCGGAGCCGCAGGCACAGCTAGTAACAAATAAAACAAGCATTAAGGTTCATTGTTGTATATACCAAGTAAATTAAATTTAACTGCGTACAATACCTATCATAATAACTTTTCGATATAAACAGAACTGATAAACCTAATTGGTTATTTGTTTAAAATAATGATTACTATGGTTATTCATAATCATCATAAGTGCCATTTTCATAAAAACATTATCGTGCATAGTCGTATAATATTAAGTTCCTATTTTGCCTAAGGAACATTTGCAGTCGTTCAGATGTGATCACTGCAAAGGGCGACTAGTAGACTAACTCAGGGTCGGTAGTACAGCGTTTCTAAGGTACCCAACATACAAGTTATCCATACTCTTTTATGAACATGGCTCAAAGTGGGTCCTAAACCCTTCAGGATCATTTGTGCCAAACCCCTGTCCTCCAACTGTGCCCTAAGATAATTTGGTGGAGTTCACATACGGCTGATAACTTCTTCTTTGGCATATGCATCTGTTACGATGTTTCTCCTCACAGAAATGCCTGTGGTCAAAGTCAAATTCAAAACCATTTATTGCATATGAGTACACTTGGTACATTTATACACGTCATTTTTTTTATCGACTACCGCTTCCTAGGTGTTAGCGCTGTGAAGAAGAAACGGCGCAACAAACTTCACGCAACACATCTTTTAAAAATCAAGTTTGCATACAGTTAATAAAGATATTGTGAAGCTGAATTAACATTAGTACCAGGCATCTTTGTCATTCAAATAATCGTTTATTTTATAATAGGCTTTCCTACAAAGTTGTTTTTTAATGTGAATCTTAAACTTTCTGTCCGTCATATTTAAGATTTCCTCTGGTAGTTTGTTGTAGAACGTATACATTGCCCCGTGAACGATTTACTGACCTTACTTAGTCTTAACCCTGGTAAAACAAGTTTATTTTTATTTCTTGTATTATGATTATTATTGTGACCGTTTTTGATTTTAATTTCGATTTTGTGAGTTACCATAGAATCCATCCCTTCTATCCAAATTACCGCTCGTTGTCACACAGCACTGCTGTCATTCTTGCACTTTTTCCGTTTCAGCCGCGCAGAAAAGAAATCTAGCAGGAATAAAATTCTTGTTTGATAACCCGGTTATATAGAAAGAATTTTTATTCCAGTTTGAGAACAGGATTTTTTTAATTTTTATGTCTTCATCATCATCAGCCTAAATAAGTCAACTGCTGAACACAAGCCTACCCAATAGAATGCCACTTTTTATGGGAGTTCAATGGGGGATTTGCCATAATCACCACGCTTGGCTGCAGTAGAACGCTGCTGCCTATCTCTGGTGCAATCTCTTAGTCGCCTTAAAAGACTGAGGTTGCCTTATTCTAAGCGGGGAACCACACAGCTTTCTGTCACCAAGAGTTTTTTCTCCTCCTGCAATTAGTATCCAAAAGCTCCATGATATTTATTTATTATTTCTGTTTCAGGTCGTCAGGTACACTGCAGCCATCATCAATATCTTCAACAGAAGCTGTTACATGAGGAAGAACTCGTGCTTTTGAAATAATAAAAAATGTCATTGACTAATAATTATACGGATTACGAGTATACCCCGCCACTCGTAATGCAGGTGCAGGTTTTCGTATATAATATTTTAGGTTTGATTTCGGTGGTAAATTTTACCATTGGCTTAACTTCTTGGATAATAATTCCAAATTGGCGCAACTACAAGAACTACATGCTTCTCAACATCATTCTTGTTTTTGTTATAGAAGAAATAGTGTACAGAATCTGTGAAATTTTTGACTTGAGCAATAGGTACGTATATAACTTGATGGGATTAATGCACTATTTTAACCGCAACTTCGTATATTGCTGGATCTTAATACGGACTGCCGATATCTACCCAGACCCAAATAAATTGGTAAAAGCGTTCCAAAAGAGAATAACCAAAGATACACTCAAAGCCAGCTTCTTTGCTTGGGGCTTTTCAGTTTTGTTAACAATTTTAAAAGCACTTTGTTTTGTGTTCCATTTTAATTATAATTTGTGCATTTTGTGGTTTTTCATAAAGTCGACATTCGTCTGTATTATATTATTGATGATTCTATATCTATATTTGAAAACTATGTACGCTTTATATATGAATGGAAATTTCACAAGGAGAAATAGAAATGTAGCAACATTAACATTTGTTGTGTGTGGTGCAGTTTTGTTACCGCCAACTTTAATTAATATTTTCCATATATATTGGGAGATTTTTAAATTTACAAACATAAGTTCCGATTTCGATATCTATATTGAAGCCATATCCGAAATATCATTTTCAATTGCAATAATCATAATTAATATTTTTTTGTTGTTGTTAAAATCGAATCGAAAAAATTGGTACGAGTTTTATAAGATAAAAATTAGAAGTAAAATTGTCAAGTCCGACGTTGTAGCTATGAGTTAAGGTATCAGAATATTACGCAGACAAACGAAAGGATCGTGGTGGTAACTAACAGCACTTTGAATAACAGTGATGTGCCAATTTCAGTTAGCTGTATAAAATAATATACTGCATGTGAATAAAAATAATCTAGGGCTCGATTCTGAAGGCACAACGTTAAAATTTGACAGCACTAAAACTGTTGCTATCCTTGTCACACAGTATTATGAAGATAAAGACGAAATAAATTTTAGCGCTGCAAATTTTAAATGTGTGCCTTCAGAATCGGGCCCATATTTTATTTGTAATTATATCATTTTAGTTGGCACTTCGCACTTCAATAGGTAAATAAGTGACACATAAATGACATGTTATATTATTATCAGCCACTCATGCTAGAAAAGAGTTTTTAACATTGTAATGCATACTCTCCATACTAATATTATAAATGTGAAAGAAACTTATATGACTGTCTGATAACTTTTCACGGGTGAACTGCTGCTGAAGCGATCTTGATGAGTACGCAGCCGGGGTGGGACACTGCTACTTTTACCTCGCTATTCACTCAAAAACCGCGATAAATGAAGCGGGATGAAGCTTATTGAAATAATTATTTTTCTTTCTACGAAACTAGTTTCGTTAGAAGATTAAAACTTCTTTGTACGTAACTAGTTTCGTAGCAAGAAAAATAATTCTTTACACGTAACTGGTTACGTAGCACGGGTTTCGTACACGGCCGAAGGGGTATTTTCATAGTATTTTTAATAGTACCCTAGCACTAACTCAATAAAGCAGCCAGTTACAATAAGTGATAATATAAAGAAGAACAATATAGTTAATATGGCGTCTTATCTCAGTCAGTGAAGTGGCGATACATCGTCTCTGCCTACCCCTGTGGAACCAAGGCGTGAGCATTATGTATGTATCTCAGTCAGCTTGTCGTTGGCAGACAGACAGGACCAGATTATTACCTAATGGTAACTGTTGTTAGGATTAAGAAATATGAGGATAGTGAGGTGGGTTTGGTAGGAACTTACCGAAAATACTGCTGAGTACGTATGCATAAGCATTCGTAAGCATCTTGCCGTGTGGTTTCCGGTAGAGTAGAATAGGACCACTCCAACTCTTCCCGTGGATGTCGTACAAGGCGACTGAGGGAATACATTATAAAACATCAATCAGGCCTCCCCAACCCGTCTGGCCAGCCCGGATAGTGTAGGCCAAATCCTCCGTCTGTCTCCGGCAGAAGGGAACTCTCTTCCTACTTTGACTCTTTACTTCTATAATTAAATTTGTCTGGGGCCCAAGGTAGCGTAAATTCATACATGGGACTTGCCCTACCTTCACTGGTAGGTGTCTTTGCAGTTACCTCCGTTGATCCTCGCTTAGAGGAGTTGCGGGGGGAGAATGGTGAGGAGGCGGGAATATCTCCGGCAGATGAGAGAGGGTTGTGCTCCTGCAGTGGAGACAAAAATAACCTGATGATGATTATGTGCCCCAGGTAGTGATGTTATGACTACCTGGGGCACTGGGTAACAGAAGACCTGTTAGATGATGCTGATATTGAGAGGAAACTAGAGGGCATTCAGCGCCCTGCGTGTCTAGTATATCAACGGTCTCAGGATGCTCTTAGGGCTTCCTGCGTTTTTGCCGTGCTCCAGGTACGTCGCCGAGGCCCGCAGGATATTGTGCAAACGACTCGCGTCCCTGGTGCGTCGCGGCGAGACAGCACCAGCAGCATCCTGCCACGACAGTCCCTGCTGAGGCACGGGATGAGGCTTCACCTCCTCAGTGACAAACTAATTGTCAAACTCCATGTACATTGTCAAATTCCAGTACAATTCCATTTCAGTTATAAGTTTTATTGTATGTTATACTAACGTAGTTTTAGTTTGAAAGTTTTGTATATTACTAACAATTATATATACATTTGGGTCCGGTTCTGAAGGCACAATGTTAAAATTTGACAGCACTAAAACTGTTGCTATCCTTGTCACACAGTATTATGAAGATAAAGACGAAACCAATTTTAGCGCTGTCAAATTTTAAATGTGTGCCCTTCAGAATCGAGTCCATTGTCTGAATTAAAATATTAGTACCTATATAATAACTAACGAAATCCCCCGTCCACACATAAACCTTAGAGGTAGCTATATTGGTAAGGACTAAGCTGTTATATTTAACTCATTTTGATCAATTTTATAAATAAATAAATAAATAAAACAAAGTATGCTCCTATTTTTATTTATATAAACAACCTACCTTTCTTTGCTATCCTTATTCTCTACCCAAAGGTTGTGTGGAACAGACCGCTATTAGCGATAATATCGCATATATACTAACGTAAACTACTGTACAAAGATTAATTGAATTATTTTTGGTTATTAAAGGACTACATAAATCTATTTCTAATACAAAAGTTTCATGAAATAAATTAGAAATGCAATTGTTTTTTTAAATTATTAAAACTTTTACAAAACATTATTTTATTTATTTATTTACATTATTTTCTACCCAAAGGTTGTCCGGAAGAAATCGCTTAAAGCGATAAGAACGCCTAAATTGTACTATTTTTAACTTTTATGACGTGTAACTGTATTTGTTTGTGCAATAAAGTGTATTGTATTGTATTATTTTTATTTTTTAAAGTAGCTACATAATTGTTTTATGTTTTGATTATCCGTAATCTCGAATCGTCCTCGGCAGTGGAAACAGCAGTCACGCGGCCGTCGAGTGAACGGTCCTCGTCCCCGGACTAGCTCGCCACCAAACTGAGTTATACTTTTATTTTATCTGTAATTATGCAAAACTGTGCGACATTCGCCTCATGTCAAGGTGAGCGTGTAGGCAGATGCCTTAGCAAAGATTAGGTGACCGGTAGACGAGTGTTAGATAGGCGTCGGGTGTTTCTGCCTACGAGATCATGAGTGTTTTTGTAATTATTTTGCCATAGATGATTTTTTTAAAGCGCTGCTAGTTTACCAAATGACTGCCAACTAATTAAAAAATATTAATATGTAATATTTGACATACTTATACATAATTGCTATATTTTTTTTTTAGCAGTATATAACTATTTTGATTTACCTAATGAATGACTTATGCCAATTCTGTGTACAAATTTTAATATTTTGTTTTGATTATTTAAATGTTATGAATGTTTCATAGATTAATGTATTTAATGAAGTCAGAAGGAAATTGTCGAATTTAACTCAATTATAATATTTATAGTAGGATATTAATAATAAAAAATGTCTTAATACATCGGTGTATGAATTTTAAGTTTTAAATTCACTATTCAAATTGGTTGGAATATAGAGAAAAATAGTTAACCAAACAAAAAAAGGAGCAATCAATTTTTTTTCATTTTCCGGGAGATATCTTTATTTTCCAACTAAAGAGTAGGTACCTAGTAGGTATGTAGACCTTAAACACCAAAGAGTAGGTAAGACCGCCTTACGGATATACTGAAGTGTGACATCTGCAAACGGTCTAATCTATTTATACAGCGGTGTCAAGTACAAATGTCACGGCGCACGAAAGCCTGCGCCTGCGCATGCGACATTCCGTCGGAGCTAGCGTTCATCCGCGTGTAGAGTCGTGATGAAATCCTTCCAGACTTGAGGTATTACTTTATGTATACTTTTACTGGCCTGCAAACGTGACATTTAATTTAGCATAAATTGCCTTTAATAATAATAATAAATCATTTATTTTCAGGCAACTTGGCACATAGATAAATACCTTAGCTTAGAAATACATTTATTATATAACCTTAATCAATACACACACTATTTTTGGGGGTTTTAAAGTCTTTTCCTCCCTATATCGTCTAAACACTACTCCCTCGGGCCAGAAGTCGGGACTGAGGAATACACCCTGGTGCTTAGTGGGAATCCGGAGTCTACAGGCCCTAAAGTTACTAAAAATAATAGACTCCAGGATCACACATTCGACCGAGATGCTTTCCCCAGTCCGACCTCTAAGCCTCGCCCGGATGTGCTGCATTACATCTTCTGGTGTTGTTGCCGCATCCAGACGGGAGAGGTAAATCGATGTCGTTGGCCTTTGTATTCTTTTAAAGCTTTGTTTTAATTTTGAGAAGATGGGGAGGGGGAGGGGGAGGGAGGGGGAGGGGGGGGTGGGGAGGAATGCAAAGGGGATTAACACTAAGTAAATTATAAATTTAATGTAAAATAAAGTAAGTCATCAGGTCATCATAATCATCATCACTCATCATCAGTGAACATGGTTTTTCTGTCATGGTACTTGATCCTACTCATTCGAGGCAAACGAGGTGGTCAGCATAATGCAAAGTTAAGTTTTCTTAAACCGACTAAATCTATTATATATATAAAGGGAAAGTGTATGTATGTATGTCGAGCCTTTTCCCCATAACAACCCACTGCCACCCACTCATGGTTGCAGTGGCAGATAGCCCTTGGTCTGCACTTGCAAGTAAGTGGAGGTGGGTGGATGTGGGTGGTAAAAATGTGTGATGAGATACTTCTATCCTTTTCTAACACTGTATAATGCTCATCGGAGTTCAGATTGTGATGAGTTAGGACTGCGGTGGTGCTGGCAGTGGCAGTTGGAGTGGGGATGGGGATGGTGGGAGGCGGGAATAAAGGGGGAGGAGGATTAACAATAAGTAAATTTCAACTTTATGAAAAAGATAATTCTGCGAGCGGAGCCGCGGGGGCACAGCTAGTATAAATATTTGAGGATGACGTCACAGCATCACAATCTCCAAAGGTGGAGCTGTAGTTTTACATAAGGCAAAAGATTTTCCTTGAATTTATTCTAATAGAGTCTTGTGTCCTTTTAAAGCTAGATATATATTTCCCAAATCTGTGGCTACTTATTATAAAGTCTAATTCTAATAAAAGGCATAATTAGAATAACATTCGTCATACTTATCGTTAATGTAATAGGTAGTAGGTCATGTTGACATTTGACTAATATCCAACGATCTCTATGTACTACTAGATGGAGCGTTCCAAACAATCGCTCTGTTCCACGCAAGTAGCCATAACTCTTTCACATCTATACATATAATAAAAGAGTAGAAAAAACAAAAGAAAAGCGAATCTGTACATTGAAGTTAAAAAAAAAATTTCACTGCCCGGACGTTACTGAAGACCAGTAGAGTCCAAAAATATAATTAACCAATTTCTTATCTGTCTGTATGTATGTACGGGCTAATCTTGGAAACTGCTGAACAGAATTTGACGGAGTTTTCACTGTTTAATAGCTTTGAGTTCGGGCCTCATACTGGTATAAGTCATATCTCAATAAAATGTCAGGATGCTGATATACAAGTTGACTCATTTCATATCATTTGTATGAAAGTGTAGTTCAACATTACTGGTCGATGCAAGAACTTGACAGAAAGTGACAGAGATGTTTTAAAGCTCATTTATAGATTTATTTTAGCTGATGTATTTCAGGTATTTCCACAAGTCTCGATACAAAAAGTTCGCTATTCGATAATTAGTGGCCCTGTATTAGACCGGTGATCGTCGACAATGTCAATATCGAAGCTGTTCAGGAGTACGTCTGCCTAGGACAGACAATATAGTTGGGTAGGATCAATTTCAAAAGCTGACAGTAGAATCCAGTTAGGGTGGGCAGTATTCGGAAAACTGCGTCACGTCTTTACGTCACCTATTCCACAATGTTTAAAGACAAAAATCTTTAATCAGTGCGTCCTGCCTGTCATGATTACAGCGCGGAGACGTGGACACTGATGGTGGGCCTGATCCACAAGATTCAAGTGGCTCTGCGAGCTATAGAGAGGGCAATGCTCGGGGTCTCTATGAGGGATATGATTCGTAATGAGGAGATCCTATGAATAACGAAGGTGACCGACATAGCCGAAAGAATTAGTAAGCTGAAATGGCAGGTCACGACACATTTTACCACTATGGAAGTGTCTCTGGCGCAAACTATTCAGTTTAGAAAAAAATGATATTAGAAACCTCAATATCATTTTTGAAGACCTATCCACACGTATGGGTTTGATGAAAAAAGAATTTTGAGTTTCAGTTCTAAGCATGGGCAAACCCCCAAAATTTAATGTCTTTTTTTCTATTTTTGTGTAAAAATCTTAATGCGGTTCACAGAATACATCCACTTACCAAGTTTCAACAGTAAGTTCTTATAGTTTGGGAATAAAGTGGCTGTGACATACGGACGGACAGACAGACAGACATGACGAATCCATCAGGGTTCCGTTTTTTGCCATTTGGCTACGGAAACCTAAAAAACTGTGGTCCAACGGGCGAAACCGCCGCCGGAACGCTAATTTTTACCCGACTTCAAAAAAGGAGGTTCTCAATTGGATAGTATGTTTTTTTATGTATATTAATATTTTAAAGGCATAACCAGATTAATAGGTTTCTTTTAGGATTTAGTAACACGTAATACATAAGAATGTGTAATGTTAAGTTGTCCACGCGGACGAAGTCGCGGGCAACAGATAGTTCACAATAAAACTTGTGCAGTTACTACGCAGAACATTTAATTATTAGTAAATATTGACGCTACGGTTAAATAATGTCAATATTTAGTAAATAATTAAATGTTCTGAGTAGTAACTGCATAAGATAGATAGATAAACTCTTTATTGCACACAAATTAAGGATAACAATAAAATAGGTACAGATTTTTGGAAAGTGTACAAAGTGCATAAGTTTCAGAGTGAATGTGAAAGAGTTGTGGCTACTTGCGTGGAACAGAGCGATTGTTTGGAACGCTCCATCTAGTAGTACATAGAGATCATTGCTAATATCAGTTTTTATATGGACGGGAGTCCCACTAATATTATAAAGACAAAAGTTTGGATGTTTGTTACTCAATCACGATCTATTCGGACCTGGGATAGGACAACGTAACATCACAAATTGTTATGTATTTGCCGAAGGAATGAGATGTTGTTTCGGGATAAAAACTATCCTATGTCCTATTTCGGGACCTAACCTATATGTGTGCCAAGTTTCATCACGATCCGTCCAGTGGTTGAAGCGTGATTGAGTAACAAACATCCAAACTTTCGTATTTATAATATCCCATAATAATCAATTATGCCAATTATCAGATGATAGGGCTGTAACGGATTTGATATCGGTTTCTTATAAAGTAAAACACATTTTCATGTAAAGTTTGTTTAAATTGTTTTTTTTAAATAAAAATCTCATTACGTCTCATGTAGTATCTAACTACCTATGAACCAGGACAGGATAAGACAATTCTTGCATTTGTAGTAAACTTATTCTGTCTTTAGGTCTTTTTCAGATCATTATAGGAAACCATTGCATAGACTATGGTGTATCATATTTTTAACTATGAGAAGTCTCTCAATCCGCTCACACACTTTTGTCCAACAGTGGAATGCATTGGACATACAATACCATAAAGAAAGAACAATGCCTACCTAAATATGTATGCGGATGATCTACAAGTTATACACGTGTTCTGGGATGTTCTTTGCGACACTCCTGACGAAATTCGTGGCATTTGACGCGCGCAGCCCAGTCAAGTGCAAATGTCAGACTTTTCAGTAACTTTCTCGACTAACTTCTATAGACATGTATGTATGTATGTATGTATGTATGTATGTATGTATGTATGTATGTATGTATGTATGTATGTATGTATGTATGTATGTATGTATGTATGTATGTATGTATGTATGTATGTATGTATGTATGTATGTATGTATGTATGTATGTATGTATGTAAATGCTTTATTGTACCAAAATGAACAACAACAAATGGGAATAAAAATTGTGTACAAAGGCGGACTTATCCGGTCAACCTTAGAGTAACTGACAGCACTTAGGCACTGGGTGTATCCAGCGGATGATCCGCGGGGTAATCTGCAGCGGGCACGCCGCTCAATTTTTATGCTCGCTGCGCGGTACGTCAAATGCCGCTCGCACTGCGCGCTGTCTACTGAGTAATAACAGCGCGAAGTCGAGCGCTTTCTTTTTGCGTCTATTGTATGACAGTAGGTGATTAAAAACGTACGTATTTACATTACATGGGGTGTCACGGGGCGAGAAGCGGGCGAAGGAAAGCCACTTTGCGACATTAGATTGCGCAAAGTGGCCATACATACGTGCCTACCCCTCTGGCGTAAGCATTATCATCATCATAATCAGGTTATTTTTGTGTCCACTGCAGGAGCACAACCCTCTCTCATCTGCCAGAGACAGACGGAGGACTTGGCCTACACTCCCCGCGCTGGCCAGACTCGTTGGGGGGGCCTGATTGATGTTTTATAATGTATTCCCTTAGTCGCCTTGTACGACATCCACGGGAAGAGTTGGAGTGTTAAGCATTATGTATGTATGTAAATACATTGGACATGTGTGAATAAGGGATTGAGAAACTCAAATAAACTCCATTGATTCTCTAGCAGGGTTTCGTATTAGAATCCACCTGACATTACCTTTGAACTATAGAAAAGATGATAATCAGAGATATAACTGATCGATCGATCGACCCAGTAGCGCAATAGAGGCACGATAGTCGTGAACTCCGGGTGTCAGACCTTTGTCAGCAGATATGGTTCAAATCCGTTTACGAAAGTAAGAGGATCTCAGGCAGGATTCGTGAGGATAGTCAGTACTTTACTGCGTCCAAACGGCAATGCTATCATTGATGTGCTACGTTTGAAGGGTAGGAGAACCATTATAATTACAGACAGACGAGGTATTCTGGCGACTAACGCCCGGGCAGCAGCGTTTTATTGTCTATAAATCGTTACTGTGAGCTCGAAGCGTTTTGCTTCCTCTTTCATGATGCGAACTGCTAAGGAATGGAACTCCCTACCAGCTTGGGTATTTCAGGACAAGTACAATTTGGATCTTTTTAAAGGAAGAGTGAATAGGCATCTTCTGGGTAAGCGCGCTCCACCTTAGGCCTTATCATCACTTACCATCAGGTGAGATTGGGGTCAAGCGCAAACCCATCAACAATTAAAAAAAAACTGTCTGTTTGCTAAGCGTGGTGATTTTGGTATCTCCCCAAAAGTGGCATTTTATTGGGGAAGCTTACGTTTGCCGTGTGGTTCCCGGTAGAGTAGAATAGGACCACTCCAACTCTTCCCGTGGATGTCGTACAAGGCGACTAAGGGAATACATTATAAAACATCAATCAGGCCTCCCCAACCCGTCTGGTCAGCGCGGGGAGTGTAGTCCAAATCCTCCGCCTGTCTCCGGCAGATGAGAGAGGGTTGTGCTCCTGCAGGGGAGACAAAAATAGCCTGATGATGATGTTCAGCAGTAGACGTATTTCGGCTTATGATGAGGCATCAGTATGTATTATATTATAGATCGTTCAGATCACGACGGCATGCCTCACTCTTTCCATAAATAGCTTACATTTCATTGTACGCGTTATATTGTTACTGTGTTAGTTCTATCGTTACGCACTAATCATCAATATGTGCATACTCGTACTAAGGTACTGACGTTCGTATTACCAGTAGACACATTAAATATTACTGACCAATGTATTCCCTACATTATAAAACATCAATCAGGCCTCCCCAACCCGTCTGGCCAGCGCGGGGAGTGTAGTCCAAATCCTCCGTCTGTCTCCGGCAGATGAGAGAGGGTTGTGCTCCTGCAGTGGAGACCAAAATAACCTGATGATGATGAAGAGATACGACGAAGACGTACGGTCACCAACATATCTGAAAGGACTAGCAGTCTGAAATTGTAGTAGTTAGGCCACATCTGTCGCAGAACTGACGGAAAGTGACTAGATAAGTTCTGTAATAATTATATTATTATTTAGTTATCATGTACGTAAATGCAACAACCTAGCCTCCGGAGGAGGGCGCTGGTGTCTGTAACACAGGCTCGCCTAGCATGGATACCAGCTCACTATGTTCTGGCACCACTTGGTATATATATGGTTTAACGTAAGCAATTTACTTACTTTCAGTAAAGTAAATGCTGCACTTATTTAGTTTCTAGCTGTATTGTAGTACTTTCTAACTGTAGTCGGCCCCGTAGCCTAGTCGGTAGTACTCCTGCCTGCGAAGCTCGGGGTCGCAGGTTCGAATCCCGCCCAGGGCATACATTTGTGTGATGAGCATTTGTGTTTGCCTTGTGTCTGGATGTTATTTATATATTATATTATGTATTTATGTATGTATATCAGCTGTCTGATATCGATATTACAGGCTGTGCCTAGTTTGGGATCAGGTGGCCGTGTGTTAAATGTCCCCACATATTTACATTTACATTTACATTTTATTGTATATATAAGAAATAAACTATTTCATTTCTTTGATATTTACTTGTTTGCATGCCAGTCGAATCAGCTAACTTTACTGCACTAGCGCAGTCGCCCGCGTCGGAATGTGTGGATGAGTTGTGTAACGGCGACCTTATCATTAGATATTAACTTGCTTGAGATATATGTAGACGTAGGGTGACCAAGCTTCAGTATTATCCACACCGCGAACTTTTATATCAGCACATGGTTTCACAGCGGTACAAGAGTCTACAAGTTGTTAGTGCATCATGAAACCATTGTAAAGATGTTCAGGTACATGTGGCTGATGCCATACTGCGATGCAGTACTTGACATTTTCATTGAACTTCATGCCTTGAACGAATGTATGAAATTCGAAGAGCCACGCCACCAGCTGTATTCTATCTCTTTTCAACTGTCAGGCTTGGTTAGTTCATTTATATTTTTACGTCGTGAACTGTTAGTTTGGTACGCCTAACCGGTTTATTTACCAATATTGAACGGAACAGACATGAGAGTTAATTGTACGAAACGGAAATCGTAAACCGAAATTATTTTAGGTTGAGGGCATTAACCCGAAACCGGTTTGGAATTTTAACCGGTTTCCGGGCCTTGATTTAAGCATCTGTTATGGGAAATTCGTTGATGAGAGAAGTCTTAAAAATTTAAACACGTCGGTCTCTTAAAACACGACTGCTCAATTAGTCTAGTGACTTAGTAGTTAGACTTGAGCTAGTAAAGGTCGTGGATTCGAATCCCACAACATATATATAGGCGCATTGTGCTAACCTCGTCTAATTTCCATGTATATGTACTTAGTATACGTGATAATTTCCTAGGTCGGGGCTACACACGTGTAGTATATTTATTACAATTTAACGTCTATTATCTTTGTAACTCGCGCGATTAATTGAATGAACTAATTGTAGACAGCAGCTTTGCGCCTTCGTATAGAACGTACAGTTCATGACGGCGCGACCACTCCTCTAAATCGCTTAAATTTAATTGTATGTCTTATTGTGTTAGTTCTATCGTTACGCACTAATTTGCTGTCGTGAAGAATGATGTCAAGTATCCTAAAAAATTTGAATACTTGGTAATCCTAACAGGAGTGACTTGATTACAAGAATCTTCAACCTTGACAATAGGAATCGAATGTAGCATCAAAATGTGTTCAGGAAGTAACCTTCTATAAAATTTATTGCACCTTCTTAGGGCACGTTGCACAAATAGAGAGTTAAGTGGGTGAGTTACACTTCTCTTCATCTTTGGTGTTAAAAAGTCGTCTCAAAGCGTAGAGAATGATGATTGTTATCCAGGGGACATATTTTAAGGCGAAATAAGACTTTTGTTTCCTGCATTAAGTTTGATATTATAAAGTTTTGTATTTTTTTTAATATTAATAGGTGAAAAAAGATATTTTGACACAAATTAGATTAATTTTGAGATGGTTGACTGGAAGACAAGTGGGATAAGTCCGCTTTTGTTTATTTTTGTTAAATTTGGTACAATAAAGCATTTAAATACAAACATACATTCATGAATTTAAAAAAAAATTAGGTCCACTGTTAGAGATTTTGTTTGTTAATTAATTATTGTTATATTTATCTAGAACTTATTATGTCAAATTGATATTGTGCAATGTAAATCATAATCTAAGAGTGGTCTCTTTGCAAGAAAAAGCTATAATTTATTCATTTTTTTAACTTGCAGTAGAGGCGTTGGGGTGACGACTAAATGAGTTTAGACATTTAACATTAACAAAATAATGTCAAGGAAAAGTTGATTTACCCAAAATGTACTGAACTACTAGCTAGGAAAATGTGGTTTCAGTCAAATCTATTTAAAAAATTTGGGTACGCTTTCGTAGCGTTTGCAGTCGAGACTCTAGGCCCTTGGAGTAAAGAAGCGCGCGATCTAGTGCACCTATTAGGTTTAAAATTAATAGATATTTCTGGGGAGAAAAATAGCGGGAGGTATCTTCAACAGCGCGTAGCCCTAGCCGTCCAGCGGGGAAACGTAGCGAGTATCCTAGGCACGTTGCAGCACCATTCGCTGGACAAATTAGGCGAAATTTTTTATTTAAATTAGATGTGTTTCATATTTGTTAATTTTCAGCTTGTATTTTATACTCATATTCAATAAATTATCTAATTTTAATAAGAAAATATTTAATAACCGATTAGTGTCAATTATGAAGGTAAAAACTTTGAGGTGACTTATGTTATGAGGTGCGAAAAATTATTTTGCTTCATGGTACGACCTGTAGTGATAGTGAATTCCCGAGAACATTCTCCTGACCGAGGATTTATGAGACTAAAAGTGATGTCACTTTTCGTAGGGTAAAGTGACGTTTCCTACGATTAAAAAATTTGTTATTTTAAAAAAAAATCTATGACGTACTACTTATTTAGATAAAAGTTATATTTAATTATTGTTACAATGTTCCTGGTTGATAAACTGCGGCTAATAGATAGATAGGTATGCAGAACGTTACAGTCTTAAACCTCGACTTAACTCAAACCGGAAAACGATATTTCTGCAACTGGGCCTGAGCGAGTTATTAATTGAGAACGTAACAGATCAAGTTTACACATATTTTAGAAGCTGCTTTAATTAATTCGATACAATTATATTGCTCTGGTAGATAATTTTCCGTGATAATAATTATAAACATAAAAATTGGGTTAATCTGGCGGTTTATCCACGCACACATGAACACTTGTATCCTAGAGCAAACAGATTTAAATATCTACTACTAACTACAGGAGCACCAATCTGTCCGTACGCGTT
Source organism: Esperia sulphurella (assembly GCA_947086405.1). Classification (NCBI taxonomy): domain Eukaryota; kingdom Metazoa; phylum Arthropoda; class Insecta; order Lepidoptera; family Oecophoridae; genus Esperia; species Esperia sulphurella. The sequence continues at coordinate 15,937,883 of OX352266.1, forward strand.
TGTGTGTGTGCGCGTAAATTATTGTAGGGCCACTGTATGCAGCACGCGAACATAGTCGATCGAGAGAGGGACAACGTTATGTATCAACATAACTACAGGAGCACCAATCTGTCCGCATGCGTTTGTGTGCGCGTCAATTATTGTAGGGCTACTGTATGCAGCGCGCGAACATAGTCTATCGAAAGAGGGACAACGTTATATGTCAACTACATAAGTGCTTCTCTTTGTAACCAATAGCGTCAATCTCTCGGCACCGCACCGGTCGACAGCGCGCTGGCGTTAGCAGCGCATACTACCAGCTGTGCTCTATTGTGCGGGGACGTTAAACTGGCGGGGAGATGAGTGTCGCATCTTTCCATAAAAATATTTAGTACTCTCTGCACTTGCGGAAGCAGATGACATGTCTTGACTCTTTTTGTCAAACTCTGAAGAAGGAGAGCTCTGAGAGTTTCTTCGTCGGGTTGTTGTATTCATCATCACCAGCCTGTAAGAGCCCACTGCTGGACATAGGCCTCTCCCAAGGCGCACCACTGAACCCGATCCTCGGTTCTTCTCACCCAGTCACTGCCAGCCGCCTTACGCAGACCGTCGCTCCATCTAGCCAGGGGGCGTCCCACACTACGCTTGCCCAGTCGCGGTCTCCACTCGAGAACTCGTTTACCCCAACGGTAATTAGAATAATACTACCTACCTATTGTTACTTACCACTGCATTTCACGGTTCTCGGTCGAGCCTGTCGACCTGCTTATACAGGTTAATTTTGTAACCAAGTTCAGGCACCACACCACAGACTATTAATTAGTTTGAGACCAGACTTTAAAAAATTACCATTAAGTAAATTTTATGGAGTAAATAAAGTAATTTATTTGTATAGAAAAAATTCGTTGTCCCATTTTGTAACCATATTTCGTAACTACGAAATGGGAATAGAATTGTATGTATGTGTGTAAACGCTTTATTGTACCAAAAATAACAACAACAACAATAATAAATAGGAATTAAACTGTGTACAAAGGCGGACTTATCCCACTTAGGGATCTCTTCCAGCCAACCTTAGAGTAACCGATAGGACAAGTATAATGCGTTTAGTACCAAAATTGATAAAGAAATTTACCTACTTTAGATGTATGAAATGTTCCCAATCATTCCGTAATCGTTTACATGAGGGGAACCTGCTGGCAGGATTTGAACTTGCGACCGATCCCTCCGGAGTCTCGACTCGATCTAACTGCTGAGCTATCGCAAAACTGTCGCTCATACACAACATATATCAACAAATCTATCACTATATACACGATTTCATATAAGTAAAGAAGGTAGAGTGAATAAGTACTTATGTGTTAACTTGTTACTAACTCGCCACACATGGCAAATACTAAAGCCCTTTTGACTAAACTTTGACCCTTCTGACACTACAATTTATCCGGTCAGGCTGCGACCGGTCGCAAAATGGCAAGATACCTTGCAGTATGGCGTAAAGTGTAAGTACATAAGTTACTAAAGAAAGTAGTTGACAAAGCTTAAGGCGTAAATCGCGTCTGGTATGGTTAGTTTTACCCGTCTGGCCAGCGCGGGGAGTGTAGGCCAAATCCTCCGTCTGTCTCCGGCAGATGAGAGAGGGTTGTGCTCCTGCAGTGGAGTCAAAAATAACCTCATGATGTACAATTTGTACAAAATAGTCTGACCTCAGTGGGGATCGAACTTACGACCTCTGTCGCTGGTCCAACGACGAAAGCAGGTTATGATGATGTTGGTTAATTTTGGAGCGTGAGGGCACAACAACATCAAGTACTAATGTCAACCTACCCTGCTCTGGTAACGCGATTGTCAACTCACACGTTTGCTCTTTAAAAGTATTGAGTAACAAACATCCAACATCCAAACTTTCGCATGCTATTCCACTAATATTTCTAAATGCGAATGTTTGGATGTTTGTTACTCAATCACGCTTCAACCACGAGACGGATCGGGATGAAACTTAGCATACATATAGGTTAGTTCCTGGTACTTCTGGCCCGAGGGAGTAGTGTTTAGACGTTTTAGGGATTCAAAATCAAAATCAAAATCAAAATATTTATTTTCAAAATTGGAACACATAATTCTCTTTTTGACGTCAAATTCTGCCTAAATCTACTCCACTTCCACCTGTATAACCGAGGGGAAGAAGTGGCAACAAACCCAACGGCACAGGGCCCTACCTTTGATTTATCTTATTCATTACAATCATTAAGTCTACCTATGCTGAGCCATCAAGCACTCCATGGACTTTTATCATTTAAGTAGTCATCTAACTTATAGTAGGCTTTCTTGCACAGATTAACTTTTATAGAAGATTTGAATTTTTGTTCAGACAAGTTAATAATTTCATTCGGAACCTTATTGTAGTAACGCACGCACAGCCCCACAAAAGAATTATTGATCTTAGACAATCTAGAATGATGTATTTGAATTTTATTATTATTTCTAAAATTTAAATTATGCCTCTCATTATTTAAGCTGAGTAAAGAAAGGTTCTGTCTAACGAACATAATGTTAGCGAATATGTATTGACATGGCACCGTCATTATATTTATTTCCTTAAATAATTCTCTTAGAGAATCACGACTACGAAGCCCATAAATAGATCTTATTACTCTTTTTTGTAAAATGAATATAGAATCGATATCAGCGGCACGACCCCAGAGCAAGAGGCCATAAGACATAAGACTGTGAAAGTAGCTAAAATATACAAATCTTGCTGTAGCTATATCTGTCAACTCTCTAATCTTTTTAACGGCATATGCTGCGGAGCTTAGCCGACCTGATAACAATTCTATATGTGGACCCCATTGCAGCTTCTTGTCAAGGGTTAGCCCCAAGAAAACTGTATTATCCACAAATGCTAACTTCTCGTTATTTAATATTATGTCATTATCACATGGTTTAACACCTGGAAGTGTGAATTTTATGCATTTAGTTTTTTTTGAGTTTAAAACAAGGTTGTTAGCAATAAACCATTCATGAACTTGCCGAAGGGTGTCGTTCACATCGTCATAGTTTTGGGCATGTCTATTAACTTCAAAAATCAGAGAAGTATCATCTGCAAACAACACAATCTTCGACATTTTCTGCACCATGTACGGAAGATCGTTTATATAAACCAAAAAAAGGAAAGGTCCTAATATTGAGCCCTGTGGGACTCCTATTTTAATAAGAGATCCCTGCGACTTTTTACCGTTTATCTGAACCTTTTGAATCCTGTTTGTTAGGTAGGAGTTCAATAAACTAAGGTTTTTATTTTTGATACCGTAATGTTCTAATTTGAAGAGCAACGTTTTATGATCTACGCAATCAAACGCCTTAGATAAATCACAAAAAACCCCGATAGCATCGTGGTGTCGCTCAAAAGCATCAAAAATATTTTGCAGAAGAGCAGCACCAGCGTCCGTCGTCGAGCGGCCTTTAGTGAAACCAAACTGTTGGTCATGTAGAAGTTTGTTACAGTTGAAATGTACAAGCATTTGACTGAGCATGACCTTTTCGAAAACCTTGCTAAGTACCGGTAAGATCGAAATGGGTCTAAAGTTGCCAGGATCTCTTTTGTCTCCTGATTTGTACAATGGTATAGTTTTACTTAGCTTCATTAGATCGGGAAAAGTGCCATGATCTATAGAGAGATTAAACGCGAAGGCAAGATATGGTGCCAAAATATCAATGATGGAATTACATACTTTAACAGACATACCCCACAGGTCTTCAGTGGTTTTTATTTTTATTTGTTTAAAGGACGTTATAATATCCTGTGGGTTCACGTGCCTAAATTCAAATTCAGTGATGCAAGAGGGAACGTTCTTTCGTAGAAATTCCGCTGAAAGAGCAGCCGATGAATTTAAGTTTTCTGTGGTCTTTAGTGGTATATTAGTAAAGAAAGTTTCAAACTCTTGAGCCACCTCGGCATTCGATGTTAACGTGCAAAGACTAACATCTCAAGAATAGTGTGATGAACTTTGTTAATTAAGGTTATAATAACGTATGTATTTCTAGGTTAAGGTATTTCTAGGTTAAGGTTATTATCTATGGGCCAAGTTGCCTGATAATAAACGATTTGTTATTATTATAGACCATAGGATAGTTTTTATCCCGAAAAAACATCTCATTCCTACGGGAATCCAAATTAATCGTTAAAAGCAGTGAAGATGTGTAAATATCGAAACCTACGCGGACGAAGTCGCGGGCTAAAGCTAGTTTATAATATTAGTGGGATAGTGCACGTTGGCCGCGTGGTTCCTTCCCGTGTGTGGTGGGTGGGACGGGCAGCAGCGTTCTCCTGTGTATATTAAGATCATTAATGCGATCACCAATCCGCCTGCCAAGAGTGGTGATTATGGCATATCCCCCAATGGACAACTTACCAATACTGGTAATTTATTGGGGAGACCTACTCGTATGTCCAGCAGTGGACGTATTTAGGCTGATGATTAGTGGACGTTGACAGGTCAATGATGATGCTACCGGGTGTGACTGAGACAACGATATAGTTTCAATTGTACTGACACTCTCTCGCATTGCATGTGTTGATGCGTTTTAGTTCTACCTAGGTATTTATCTAGCTTGATCAATTCACAGACTATAGAGTTATTCGCAATATGAGTAATTATTGCGTTAAGTTAGTGGAAAGTTTTGTATTCAGACAGGCCAACGATCTCTAAGTACTACTAGATGGAGCGTTCTAAACAATTGCTCTGTTCCACGCAAGTAGCACAACTCTTTCACATTCACAATGAAACTTGTGCAGTTACTACGCAGTACATTCAATTATTACTAAATATTGACGCTACGGTTAAATAATGTCAATATTTAGTTTTAAAAAAAAACATACCGTCGAATTGAGAACCTCCTCCTTTTTTGAAGTCGGTGGTTAATTAAATGTTCTGAGTAGTAACTGCACAAGTTTCAAAGTGAATGTGAAAGAGTTGTGGCTACTTGCGTGGAACAGAGCAATTGTTTGGGACGCTCCATCTAGTAGTACATAGAGATCGTTGAGACAGGCAGTGATGAGGAGGGTTCGTTGTGAAATGTGACTCACAACAAATATATTGTTATGAAATTTGTATGTAATATTGCATGAGTATGTGACGGGCAGACTCACAAAGCATCTGGCCGACAATGTTTGTAACCTAATTAATAATTTTTATTCGTATGTTCCCGGTTTAAAATAGGGCCACCCCCAACGATCTCTATGTACTACTATATGGAGTGTTCCAAACAATCGCTCTGTTCCACGCAAGTAGCCACAACTCTTTCACATTCACAATGAAACTTGTGCAGTTACTACTCAGAACATTTAATTATTACTAAATATTGACGCTACTTAAATAATGTCAATATTTAGTAAATAATTAAACAACGTCTAAAAGAATGGAACTCCCTGACAGCTTCGGTATTTCCGGACTAGTACAACTTGGATATTTTTAAAGGAAGAGTGAATAGGCATCTTCTGGGTAAGCGCGCTCCACCTTAGACCTCATTGTCGCTTACCATCACGTGTGATTGAGATCAAGCTTTAACCCATCAAGAATAAAGAAATAATTAACAAGTTGAGTTGCAAGGGAACAACACATAATTCAAGTCAAGAAGATAGATAGATAAACTCTTTATTCCACACAAATTAAGGATAAAAATAAAATAGGTACAGATTTTTGGAAAGTGTACAAAGGCGGCATTATCGCTTAAAGCGATCTCTTCCAGGCAACCATTCAGAAGGTAAATAAGAAAGACGTAGCGACAGAGTATTGCAGTTGAAAGAAGAGAAATTAATAATTTTAGAACATGGTAAATACTTAGTAATAATATTACATAATTGAATTTACATACAAATATACTTAAATACATACATATGCATACATATCGCACGTTCGGTGGAATAATGACGTTAATTGCATTACAATCTTAGTTCAATATTGTGCTCTATTGTTATTTGAAAATTTAGCTCAAGTTTCAACTGAAATATAGTTGCAATTACGTCGTTATTCCACCGAAAGTGCGATATATAGTTTGTAATACAATACATATATCGGAGAAAGATCTTGGTGTTCTAGGCTAGACTGTCCACGGGCTAACAACATTTGCTCAAATCAACAATTGTTTTTTCAGTGTAGACCTAGCAGTGTTTTGATGATACAGTTTGTTGATTATTCATTTGTATTTGTTGATTACCTAACGACGATGTTAATCATAAACTCAAATCAATACATAAATTTACCCGAATTCGTTAGGTTCACGAATTGCATAATCCATGACAAGGTGAGCCGTGTTGAGCATAAAGAAGAAGCGATTATGGTAATCAGCTCACAAGCACTAGTAAAACGCCGCAGGCTTGCTTGCTTGCTTAGACAAATGTATTTAGAATATTAATTTCTATTTATTGAGTAAACAGGATCAGCTTGGCAAATTGACCATGAAATATAGTAATTTTTATTTCAAAATATATCAGGCAAGCCTTGTGGTTCCCCGCTTGGAATAGAGCCTCCTACAATCTTCCTGTGGGTGTCGTCAAGGCGACTAAGGGGTTGCACCAGTGAAAGACAGCAGCGTTCTTACCAGTCAGCCTACAAGCGTAGTGTACAGCACTCCGAAGTTAGTATTCTATTGGGGAGGGTCATATTCAGCAGTGGACGTTTTTCGGCTGATTATGATGATGATCGGTGGTGGATTGGTCGGTTTTTTTATTATGTTTGTTCACCATCAGGTTATTTTTGTCTCCACTGCAGGAGCACAACCCTCTCTCACCTGCCGGAGACAGACGGAGGATTTGGCCTACACTCCCCGCGCTGACCAGACGGGTTGGGGAGGCCTGATTGATGTTTTATAATGTGTTCCCTTAGTCGCCTTGTACGACATCCACGGAAGAGTTGGAGTGGTCCTATTCTACTCTACCGGAAACCACACGGCAAATTATGTTTGTTATTTGACAATTATTACTATTATTATTAGGATTAGTATAGTCTGTATTAGGATTAGTATAGCATTTAGTAACAAAGGATATGGTTTAAAAAATATAAAACTCTATATTTCATTCCAGATTAATAGTCCTATGAAAACAAACGCATTTGCGTCTCGAAAACAAAATACACAATAGATGGTGTTCCTAAGTGGACCGCAAAGTTTACTTGGTAATACAAACCTATTTTTGCTGCTGGTGACCCTTTCATGTATATGTTACCGAGACGTAAATAGCGTTGGTTTTCATAGGACTATTAATCTGGAATGAAATATAGAAATAACTTTATTTACCTGAAGAAGGTGGCTGGAAGCGGTCGGATGCATAGGGCGTAGAACCGGGTGTGGTGACGTTCATTGGGGCAGGCCTATGTCCAGCTGTGGACGCCTAAGGGCTGATATGATGATTTTGATAAAATGATACAGTATTTTAGAAGACCCAAACTAGATTAACTGTATTTTGGAGTTACTGTCGTTAAGTTAATCCTATCCCACTACACCACTATCCCATCCCTTCCACCAATATTATTAAAGGCGAGAGTTCGGATGTATGGATGTTTGTTACTCAATCATGCTTCAACTACTGGACGGGTCGGGATGAAACTTGGCACACATATAGGTTAGGTCCTGGTATAGGCCATAGGATAGTTTTTATCGCGAAATAGCATCTCATTCCTACGGGAAACCAAATTAATCGTTAAAAGCAGTAAAGATGTGTAAATATCGAAACCTACGCGGACGAAGTCGTGGGCAACAGTTAGTATAATATAAATAAGAAAAATAAAATTAAAAACAAAAAGAATTACGGATTTACAAATTAAAACAATTGTTGAACTAAACACAAACTCAAAAAAAAAACACTAAAATTGAGTTTAAGTTAAAAAAAAAAGAGTTAAACTAATTGTCTTAAAAACTCAGAGCCTCAAAAACCTTAAAATTATCCTACAAATTGTCCCACATTTTAATAATAACAGTTTTAGTATTATTTTATTATTATTTTTCACTTCCAAGCAGATCAACAATTATATCGTTAACACAAATTATAATTTGGATTTGCATTTGTATATTTTTGCCATTTGTATTGTATAGCATTAAGTTTGCATTATTTATAAATATTTCATATGAAACTTCCTAATGACTGCTATTAATTGTAAATATATTTAAATATCCTAGCTTATGTCCCGCGGTGTGACCCGAGTTCATGTTTCTGTATGTGAGAAGCAAATAAATTTTAAACGTAATAATGTCATTATGGAACATAAAGTTTTATGCTTCTCAAGTACAGAAGCATTAAGCTTTATGTCACTGATGTCATTATGGAAAATATAGGTTTATGCTTCTCAAGTACAGAAGCATTAAGCTTTATGTGCACTGATGTCAATGTGGAACATACAGTTTTATGCTTCTCAAGTACAGTTGCTTCTCAGCATACCGATACGGTATGGTCCCACCCATTCAATTACTGTCTACAGATTCTCGTATAATATAAGTATATTTATTTATTCGACGGGAACAGAATGGGTACTCTACTCTACTGTACTCTTTGAATTGCTGGTAGATGTACTAATCTCTGGATCCAGGAGTTTCCAACCTTATTCAGACAACAAGTTTTTTTTACTAAATAATATTAAGAACGAAATAAAACTTGTACCAATCTATGAAAGCTCAAAAACAAAGGATAATTACGATAAATGTTGGAAACAATGAAACGAGAACCTATTAACGCCACAAAATCCACCCACAGATTGTAACCTTCGTCAGATGTCAATTCGATTTTAATATATTTCATATAAATTTCCTAATAAGTTCAATAACACCCATAAATTACGGATTCACACATAAATAATTAATTTGACAATGGACTAGTTTGATACCACGGGTTTACGTGCGTCCTTTTAACATTATTGTTCACCTCTCTGATGTAACAGGCTGACTTTGTATTCTTCTGATTTCGATTGAAGACAGCTACAAACATAAATATGGTGGTAAACCAATTTTTGCAAACAGAAATTTAAAAGAAAAAAATGCTTATACTTGTCTTTATTAATACGGCGCTTGCCGCGTGACGCCAAAAGTACGTGCATTCCTATAATTACAAGGGAAAAAAATATTATCAAAAAGAAAAAACTGACAGTTTTCAATCAGCTGACGTCCGTGTTGCCACCTGTGAGTTTAAAAAGCGCTAAAAACTGCGCGCCATATTTGAATATAGCTCGAAAAAGCGCGAGATTTCCCAAGAGGATATTGACGTGACGTATTGACGTGACTACGTGACGAAAATCTAACCCCACCCCACCCCTGTAACCAAGCGTGGTATTTTGAAGACCTCCCTCCCCACCTAAACGGGTCACGTAGTTTCGGTACGTACCCTTACCTATATACACAAGGATGATCAGTGACAACCTATGCTCAGTAGTGGATATTCCAATTGATGATAAAGTGGGCGTAAAACATCGGAGATATCAATTACCGTAAGGCACAAAATGACAACAATGAATTGTATAATATACTAGCTGTGCCCGCGGCTCCGCTCGCGTGGACTATAGAATCCGCTCCTCTTCCTACTCCCGTTCCCGCTCCCACCCTCACCCCACCCCCACCCTTTCTCTGTCATCAATAGTTTCCGCAGTGCATGCGAAGAAAGACATTTTATGCCAATTTTTTTTACACCTTGGGTTCCATTATTGAAGTTTTAGTAGAGATTCCTAATATTTATAGTAATAAATATAGCCTATGTTATTCAGGGATAATGTAGCATTCTAATGGTGAATTTTTTTTAATCAATCTAGTAGTCTTTGAGTTTAATCGTTACAAACATACAAATGTTTCCACTTTATAATATTAGTGTAGATTGTTACATTCAGTATTAGCTTGTATTTGAGTTTATATTGTTAAAGATGTAGAAATACTTAGAAACTTTCCTCTAACTGTCGTTTTAATAGCATCAAAAACAAAAAAAAAGTCATTTAATTTAAATAAACAATAAAACTTAAACTTTGTATATTTGTGTGTACAATAAACTATTAAATAAATAAATAAATAAAAAACTTTTATAAAAATGTTTTTATTGTTTATTTGAGTAAAAACAATAGACAATAAAAATCAATAAAAACACTTTAATAATAGTCTTTTACAGGAGAGCAATAGCTCTCCAGTAAAAGTCGTGATTTGTCCCTTACCTAATTGTATTTTTCAGAATCGATATCTTTTAAAAATATTACACAAAATTCTTAGAACGAAAATATTTCTTCCTTTAATTTGAAAAGAACTGCCTGATCATTTAGTTTTTAACTAATAGTCTTGTTCGCGTAGTGTTCGATTTTGCGCTTGCCTCGAATGTTAAACATCGCAGGTTTGCTTGCAATTTTATGTTTTATGTTGACTGTGTGGTTTGACGATGCCACTTTATTGCAACTTAATTTAATTTATAAACTGGCCGCTCTTTTCCGTGTATTTCCAAAAGATGCTTAAAACGCCAGCCATGTTTAAACAAAATGTCAATAGCTTAGAGTACTCAATCTGCCAAAAGGTTGAAATAAATGAGTATGACTATTTACAAATTAGTCTCAGTATGATTGATGTATACTCGTATTTATAAAATTTGTCTAATTCCTATAGTATTTATTGGTAACTAGCTTTTGCCAGCGACTTCGTCCGCGTAGGTTTCGATATTTATACATCTTCACTGCTTTTAACGATTAATTTGGTTTCCCGTAGGAATAAGATGTTTTTCGGGATAAAAACTATATTATGTCCTATTCCAGGATCTAATCTATATGTGTTCTAAGTTTCATCCCGATCCGTCCAGTGGTTGAAGCGTGATTGAGTAACAAACATCTAAACTTTCGCATTTATTATATTAGTGGGATACTGGTTAAATATTAGAGAGTGTCTTTTTGATTGTTGCACATCATGTAAAAACACAAGAACATTTCGTTGTAATATTGACTTTCAAGGTTTTGAAAAGAGTTGAGAGCTATTTATCATTAAAATTTATCTTTAAAACTCAGCCCTTTTGTGAGCAACAACAAACCAGTTGCATCAAAAAAATTTCGTTTGCACAATAAAAATGCACTTGTCCTTTGAATTTATCAAAAAATCTGTGTCACCTTTGATGTATAGTTGTGTCTGAAAACACAAAGAGATTTATTGCTGAATTCTTTACAATATAAAGTGGATATCATTGAAAATAAAAATGAGGAATTATTGTGTTAAAATGTTTGTCTTTTCACTTGGATATTTGACTCGTGTGTCACCGGTTGGGTTTCCGTGACGGCAACATACAGTTTACAGTTCGTAAAAGGTCTTTGCGAATTGCAGAATCCTTTTCTAATTTACATAGGTACTACAAGTTTGGGATTAGACAGTTTTATTCTTAATACCGTAGTCCTTAGAGCTTTAAAACTGTCAATTCGGTTTCTATAATCTCTTCCTCAATTGAGGAACTAAATCCTGCTTATGGTTAATTGCATATTTCTTCAATGTTGCATGAATTTTGAAATGTTAAACTAAAAGCTTCTTTCAGAGAGTCTTAAAGAACTACTTAAAGTTTAAGTACATTGTTGAAGTTATGAGAACGGTGCAGGGCTTTTTTTACTATAATCAGGTCACGTCAACCTCATAGGTAACATAAATATTAACATGCCAGTAAACCGTAACCGGACATGCCATTATGAACCTTTACTATTGCACCAGGATCTGAAGACCTCTGGTTCTGAACGAACGTTCCCCTCGGGGATCTAATAATGTTCGAGTAAAAGGCGGGGGAATGTCTAATAAGTTGTAGTAAAGAAGATCGCTGGCCGAAGATGTATCTAAGTTCAAATGTCACCGCGCGTCCTTGCCGCGCTGAGATGCGTATGCGCAAGTATAAATGCCAGCACCAACAGCAACAGGGCATCAGTCTCTCATAGACCATCTCATCTCACAGTCACAGGACAACCAAAACCAACTTTTCAAAAATGAAATCGGTACGTCAAGTTACAGTGGATTTAAAAAAAAAAAAACAATTTTGTGTTAATAAATCAAAATTTGTGACATCGTGCTTTTAAAACATCGGCCCAATTTGTAATTGTGGCGTATTGGAAAATAATTAATCACCATTTTTATAAGTGCCTTAATGTCTTTGTCTCAAATCGTACAGACAATGCTTTTGTGACCTTATTCTAGGCACACCTAACAATTTCCATTTCATCCTCCAAATCACCACCAACTAATAATTCTTCTACAGCATCTTTTTCTGTTCCAATATTTCTAATTTCTCTCTCTTCAACAGTTCGTGGTTCTCGCCCTCCTCGTGGCTGTCGCCATCGCCGCCCCGGCCGGCCCTGATGCTGATGCCCAGGTTCTCCGCTACGACAGCGAGAACATTGGTGTCGATGGATACAACTATGCGTAAGTTTTCCATTTCAATCTCTATCTAAAACTTTCCTCTTATTTTTTAGAAGTATAGCGTTTTGAACTATCATTTGATGCATTACCTATTTATAATAGTCGTTAAACTTAATTAATTCGTCGGTTTAAAATTTGAATTTTGTTCAGTCACATTAAGACCTCGTCTTGCTATAAGATAAAAAATTGTGTGAAAAATTAGCTACTTGTCAAGTAAAGGTTATAAAAAATAAGTGTTATCCATTAATTATGTTAATTCCGTTACCAGATTTGGAGATTATCTCAATTATGTCAGAATACCATCTAGATAAGCTTGTTAATTTGATCATAAAGACCTTTTAATGCTGATAATGTAATCAATTAAGTCATTATGAATACTTTGTTTAAAAACAAAAATCATAACATCTGTATTAAAACTGATCAAAACTTATCAAAAAGGGAAACTTATCAAATCTCAGTTCCATTAGTAACTGCAATGACACAAAGTATGATTCACTGGAAATAAAACTGACTTCTAAGCAATTGGTCTGGTTTAAACTTACCTCTCCTTTCTTTTGCCTCCAATCCCTCATTACTAAACTATTTTTACAGTGTGGAGACCTCCAACGGCATCTCAGCCCAGGAGCAGGGGCAGCTGCAGAACGCTGGAACTGAAAACGAGGCCATCTCCGTCCGCGGCCAATACTCGTACACCGGCCCCGATGGCGTCGTCTACTCCGTCACCTACATCGCTGACGAGAATGGCTTCCAGCCCCAGGGTGCCCACTTACCCGTCGCCCCCTAATTTCGCTTAGTCAGCCCAAAAATCTAGTCCAAAAATACTCATTCCCTCTCTCCACCCCCGTCCTTTTGTTAAATCGTTTAAGCGATTCTGTGATAAGACCCCGAAATTGAATGTTAATAAAATTTTAATGTTAGTTTATGTCTGTTGTTTGATTTGTCTTCTGCTGCTGACAAGTCATTACTTTCATCATTATCATCATCACCATCATCATCCATATCATCAGTATACCCAATCTTTCTTAATTATGGAAACCTAGTAATTACACTAGGTTCACAATGGAATGTGGAGTCACATATAGACATGAGTTCGATTGTGAAATCATTATCTTATAATGCTAAGGTGCAACCACATAATAACAAGTTTATTGTTGTCTCAACTATGCAACTACTGCGAAATTCATTATGCACATTATTTGTATACTAAATCTTAAAGATGGCTGGTTACAAAATGAGCCGCAATATTACAAAAACTATTAGTTACAAAGTTATTCTCACAGCTAAACTTATTCTTGCACATACCTAGGTAAGATCAAATTTCATATTAACATTAAATAATGCAAACCTAATTTTTTTTAAATGCCATATATTGCAATCAGATGAGAATCATACAAAGAGAAGCTTCTTATAAAAATACATTTTAGATCGATTTAATAATAATGAAATCATTTATTGTTAGGCAATTTTGCCCATAGATAAATACCTTAGCCTAGAAATACACACATTCAAATCAATTCAGTTCAATTACACGATAAAAATAAAGATCCAATAATAAAATAGCTTACACATGTACATATAGGCGGTATTATAGCTAAAAGCGATTTCTACCATATAACCATATGTATTATTCATTCATCAAAGCTGATAACACTATTTTAGGAATTAAAATAAATAAAATTTATTTATATAATCTATGAACTTGTCACTCGCAGCATTACAAACGGGATTATAAATTTAAATGACGTTACATTATAAAAAAATGAGATCATTGATACATTCCTGATTCTTTAATTGATATATTAACAAAATTATACAAAAATAGATGAGCAAATTACAATAATTTAATAGAATGGGTCCAGTGACATATATGTATGTTAATATTAACATAAAACCAGTATGACCTTCTGTCTGAGCTGGCCAGCGTCTCACATCCAGTGGCCATCTCATTATAATTTTAATGTCAGTATCCTTGGAATCCTAATTCTGACATTTGGCTTATTTGGGACTGATGTTTGTAGGTTAACGATATAATATATGCTAAGCTTTTATCCTAAGGTAATAAAAATTCAAGCCTGGATAAGTTATTCTAGTTTTTGTTTTTTGGCATTAATCAATGAACTAGCTGTTGCCAGGGACTTCGTCCGCGTGGACAACTTAACATCCCAAATTATTATGTATTTCCCGTAGGAATGAGATGTTTTGCGGGATAAAAACTATCCTATCTCCTATTCCAGTACCTAACCTATATGTGTGCCAAGTTTCTCGATCCGCCTTTTGGTTGAAGCGTGATTGAGTAACAAACATCCAAACTTTCGCATTTATAATATTAGTGGGATAAATATAATTAAATATTTCACTAAACTCATCATCATAAACTTGAAAGAGTCCACTTTTGGACATAGGCCTCTCCCAAGGTGAGCCACTGAACCCGATCCTCGGTTCTTCTCATCAAGTCACTGCCAGTCGCCTACGCAGATCATCGCTTCATCTAGTCAAGGGGCGTTCCCACACTATGCATGCCAAGTCGCGGTCTCCACTCGAGAACTCGTTTACCCCAGCGGTAATCGGTTCTTCGACAGATGTGACCAGCCAGACTGCTTTCCAACGTACTAATTTTTTGCGCTATGTTATAGACTTTTGTTCTATGGCGGATCACTTCATTTCGGATCCTGTCCCTTAGAGAAACTCTGAGCTTAGCTCTTTCTATAGCCCGCTGAGCGACCTTGAATTTACGGACTAATTTCACTGTCAGTGTCCACGTTTCGTCGCCGTAGGTCATTACGGACAGAACGCACTGGTTGAAGAATTTTTGTTTTCAGGCACCGTTGTATACTCGACGAGAAGATATATTCACTAGCCCTGATAATCCTACCAATGTCCAAATCCAAATATCCAAGATGTTTGGATGTTTGTTACTCGATCACGCTTCAACCACTGGACGAATCGTGATGAAACTCGGCACACATATAGATTAGGTCCTTCAATAGGAATTGCCCAATACCTACAGTACAGGCTCTACTAGACAGAACTAGTTTGGAATAAGTTGGTCGTGTGTGAGATGTCCCCACATTATTAGATTATCAGAACTAACTGCACCCATATTTTAAGTTCAGTCAAGTTCAGTCAGTGGACAACTTAACATCGCAAATTATTATATATTTCCCGTAGGAAGAGAAGTTTTTTGGGATAAAAACTATCATATGTCCTATTACAGGACTTAACCTATATGTGTGCCAAGTTTTATCCCGATCCGTCCAGTGGTTGAAGCGTGATTGAGTAACAAACATCTAAATATCTAAACATCTTAACATCCAAACATTCAATCTTTCGCATTCATAATATTAGTTTTATCGATAAATTGAATTCTAAAACCAATTGCTTACGCAAATGTTTAAATACACGGCGATTATCTATAATATCTCTCAATCGAGAATCGTATGCTTTTCGCAAATGCTTAACATTTGAGCAGCTCTCACCTAATGGCCTTCACCTTGTTACATAACGGTTGGGGAGTCATTCATGTATTACGCTGTATGCGTTTGAGATAGAGATGACTAGTGTTATCGTAATTTATCCCACTTCCCACTAATATTATAAATGCGAAAGTTTGGATGTTTATTACTCAATCACACTTAAACTACTGGACGCATCGCGATGAAATTTGGCACACATATACGTTAGCTCCTGGAATAGGACATAGGATAGTTTTTATTTAGATTAGGAAAAACATAATAATTTGTGATGTTAAGTTGTCCACGCAGACGAAGTCGCAGGCAACAGCTAATACAGAATATACACCGTATGAGGAGGGGAATCAGAAGAGAAAGGACGTAAGAATAATAATGAAATCAGCAAAATGAGCTCAATATAAAATAGAGAGATGGAAAGTAATTGGTACCTACTACTAGTAAACAGACCGGCAAGAAATATAAGAAAGTACTTAGTTAGTGAAAACAATTAATGAGGTAGTGATAAAAGCCGATGGTTTTAAAAGAAATCTGCCGAGTATATTGTCCTTGAAGTTTTCGAGTCTCGGACAATTGAGATTGGCTTAGTTGCTAGATGTAGGGCAGACAACTTTGCACAATTGTGCAAGTTGATCCCTGTCTGGATGTTATATTTGTGAAATGTTCTATCTTTGTCTAATTCTTATTGCACAAGAGAAAATCCTAGTTCGGGAATAGACATGTGTGGAAGCCGTGAAGTTTCCGGCTTTCAATAGGACCACCATTCTCCTATCTAAATTAAGATCATTACTGCGATCACAAATCCGCCTGCAAAGGGTGGTGATTATATATGGCAAATCCCCCCCAATGGACAATCCACCAAAAGTGACATTCTATTGGGGAGGCTTATGTTCAGTAGTGGGACGTATTTTGGCTGATTATAATAAGTATGTATCCGTATATATGAAATGTTTTTTAAATCAATACAACGCCCTCTATTACCAACATTAGCAACTAAAAGTAAATACATTAGCAGCTAAAATTGCTCATTGTAACGTAATATATGTACGTCCCCTTGCCGAACTATCTCCAAGGTGTATAGGTGAGAAACAACAATATATTTGCTACCTATTTATTACATAACAACTGTCATGGTGATTTAACTTGAGTGACATACAAAATGACAATGCAATGAATATAAGTAAGTAGATATAAATCGGTCAAAATATTGCGAAGCGAATAAAACATTTTGAAATTTTATTTAAGACTAACAGTGCCCGTGGCTCCGCTCGCGAGGACTACAGACATATACTTCCACTCTTTCCTCTATTATCCTTTTTTTTGTCGGAGTGGAAATGCATTACGCATCCCCCTGGTTAGGGAGACCAGGGGGTATGTAGGAGGGAGGGAGAGCCCTCCAGGCACAGTACGAGAGCATACTGTGGAGGGCATACCCACTAAAACCACTCCGGCGTTTCACCTGCTCTGCCATTGTGGGGGTATAGTGCGGTCCCAAGGATTTCTATCCACTGTACCCCCGGAGGCACCGGCCTACGTCCGTGCCAGAGGAGGGAAGGGTCGGAAACGCTTCGACCCTTTCCCCAGACGTGTGAAGTTTCAACCATTGTGGGCCCCTAACCCACTAACTCCACTAGAGCAGAAGGCGGGCGAACTGAGCAGGCACAGGCGCCCCTCCTTCCAGCATCTCGGAAACCCCTCCTTTAGACAATCGTCAAAAAGGTCTCTGAGGCGGCTTCCGAGATGCTCCAGCGCCAGCGGGAGGATCTTCCACGACAACCCGTCTGGTCCCGGGGCCTTCTAGCACGACCTGAGGCGGTCGATCGTCCACTCCAGCTCATCGTCCGTGACCGGGACGACGACGAGTCGAGCCTCCGGTTCCGGCGATGGGACGGACATGACTGGCGCGTCAAAGACCGGCACCGCCGGAAAGAGGCCCTCCGCAACTCGCGCGAGGAGTTCCGGCTCCAGGGAATCCATGGGGGAGGGGGGACATGTTTCATCTTGTTATGGACTAATTTGTATGGCCGCCCCCATGGGTCTCTGTTCAGCGTGGCCAGGAACTGCTCGCGCGCCTCGGCCTTCGAGATGGTCAATTGGAGGCCCCCCCCCTTCCTTACTCTGAGCTCCTCATACAGGAGCTCCTCCTCCTTCGTGGTGTGCGATCTCCGCCGCCTGCAGTGGGAGTATGCCCGGCGAGCCCGGTTTTCCTCTATTATCCTGGCTCCAAGTAGTCATAACCCGATAATTATACTTGAATAGGAACTGGTGGAATATATGCAACTTTTTGAAAATTATAAATTCGCATCACTTCTGATTTGAGTAAGCGATTGCGATGAAATAAAGACTACGTGTAAATGTTACTCGGAATCAACCCATATGTTTCTGTGAAAGCTGCATTAGAATCGGTTCAGTAGTTTTTACGTGACGCGTGTCCAAACTAATAGACAAACAGACAAAAAAATCCAAAAATGATCTTAATGTATTCTATTACTTGTCTTTCATCCACCAAATAATGCATTGCTTGAATATTTTCAACGTACAGACACGCGAAGTTTACATTTAAATTATTAGATTAGATTGCAATGCAGCCTTTGTTGGAAATATGATGACTAGCTATTGCCCGCGACTTCATAATTATTTTTTAATTATAAAAACTATATCTTATAGTGACTGCCTATCACTAACAGAACAAGACTTGTAGATGATGAATGAGAGAGAAAGGTCTGTAAATTTCACGGGGCAATGTATATATACGCTTCTACAACAAACTACCAGAGGAAATATGACAGACAGTAATACAATACAATACAGTTTAGTACGGTACAGTACAATGCATTACAACATTTATTTATTATCTCAGCTCAAAGATTCAGTGTGATTATAAATGTATAAAATTAAAAATATGTAAAATTAATCTATTGTGAGAGACTGGTGCCTAATAAATAAATAAAATATAATAAAATTAAAATAATTTATTTCAGGCGTTGCCCATAGACTGTTAGTAACAAAAACACCTTATAACTATGTTAGTAATTTTATATTAGAAAAGTAAAAATGAAATATTGGTATCTTTGACGAGATGGACGCGAGTCCAGTGCTGCATAATAGCACCGTCCACGTCCAGTCTCGCCGCCATAGTCTGCAGAAGACTGTTGGAGCTGCCCCTCACCCGTTGGATCAGGGAAGCGATGCGTGTGAGGGGGGTTCATAAAAAACAGCTTTGTAACAAAGCCGATTATTTGAATGACAAAGATGCCTGGAACATCCAATCTTCTTCGAATGTTGAAATAAATCAATTGAAAGGATCAACATGTTTTAGCAAAAACCAAGTATCAAGTTTTAGCATAAACAATGATCTTCCCGTAGTCTACTATATCGTCTCCATTTTAGCTGCCATGCAATTAAATACCCTAATATTTTAAGAATAGAGTTCTTTACACAATAGCAGCCGAAATGGAGTTGGGAGGTTAACACGTGTACCCGACGATGTGTATTTATAAATGTCAACGGTGGTAAATATAATTGACAATGTGAATCAGGTTCTGATTCACACGCTCTAGTATTTACGTACAGATATAAATAAGGTTTTATTATTTAATGGCATTTAAATGGTTTTGACTAGAAGTAAAGTGTACACCGTATACAATATGAGGAACCCGTCAACTTAAAAATATATATATTATCATATATACCTAGATACACCTAGTAGTATATACCTAGATACACATCATCTTCAGGTATTTTTGTATTTTTTGTCTCCACTGCAGGAGCACAACCCTCTCTCATCTGCCGGAGACAGACGGAGAATTTGGCCTACACTCCCCGCGCTGAAAAGACAGGTTGGGGAGGCCTGATTGATGTTTTATAATGTATTCCCTTAGTCGCCTTGTACGACATCCACGGGAAGAGTTGGAGTGGTCCTATTCTACTCTACCGGAAACCACACGGTACGATACACATACACTTGTCTAATCCCAAACTAGGATTTTGACCTGTGTTATGGGAATTAAACAAGGATTTGACGTCCTGCCGTCAGGTGGACCGACGACCTGAAGAAGGTGGCCGGAAGCGGCTGGATCCGGAGGGCGGAGGACCGGGTGTAGTGGCGTTCATTGGGGAAGGCCTATGTCCAGCAGTGGACTTCTAGGGGCTGACATGATGATGATACTGCTTGGTATGGAGTGTGGGCAGTGTGGTATAAGAGTGTTCGTTCAGACGGAACCCTATACAACGCGATGCGGTAAATCCGGTTTGGGTACTGTTAAATAATTACTGTGGACTCATCCACATACGTAACGATGGAAAGTGAATGCCAAGGTCAGTCTGGTAAGAGACGATTAAAAAATTACTATCAATAAAATCGATACAAAATCCAGGAAAAAACTGTACATCTACATTAACATTTTAAGAGGAAAGATTTGTATGTTTGTTACGAATAAACTCAAAAACTAGGTACTGGACAGATTTATGAAATACGTCCACTGCTGAACATAAGCCTCGCCAATAGACAGCACTTTTGGTGGGCTCTTCATTGGGGGATTTGCCATAATCATCACGCTTGGCTGGCGGATTGGCGATCGCAGTAAGGATCTTAATATACACAGGAGAACACTGCTTCCCGTAGCTGGTGCTAAGCGAGTTGACGACACCCACTAGAATATATTGCTAGAATTTAGAGCGACTATTCTAAGTCAGGAACCATACAGCAAATCCTTAAATCCTCATAAGCATCAAACATCCTACGAATATTATAAATGTGAAAGTTTGGATATTTGGATGTTTGTTACTCAATCAGCCTTCAACCACTGGATGGATCGTGATTAAGCTTGACACACATATAGGTTAGGTCCTGGAATAGGACATAGGATAATTTTTATCCCGAAAAAACATCCCATACCTACGGGAAATACATAATAATTTGTGATGTTAAGTTGTCCACTTAGATGACGTCACGGGCAACAGCTAGTCTTTGATAAACATTGCATCTTAAATTTAAAGAACATCGTGAAATCCAACTACGATATGGGATATATTCATTAATAATCAAAACCATACTAGATTTATAAATTCGAAAAATAAATGTAGAGGTAGATTTAAATTGCGAGGGGGAAATTAGTGCAGTTTCGTTACTTAGTAAAATTAGGATTTTTGTCCAGCAGTAGACTGTTTAAGGCTGGTGTATATGATGATTTTAGCTAGTAATAAAAAATAGTCAAGAAAATAGCACAAGGGATATACCTATAAACTTCAATATATATATATGTATGTTTCTAGGTAAACTTCAAAGAAAGAGAGAAAAAATTCAGGTAAAAGTCCCTCAACACGAACTCTTTGACTCAAAAATCCATTAGTACATATCAGCTGGTAGTGTTAGCCAGAGTCGTACTTAGGTATATTATCGCCCCTTGCAAGTATTTTTTGGATTGCTTGAATTGCGCCCGTGAATTTTATTCTGGCTTAGCCTTGCATAAAACTAGAGTTTCAATTTATGATCACTGATTTAGGGTGTAATGATTTTGTAATAGAACAGAAAAAGTTTATTCGTAGGAAGTGACATTGACAAAATTTATTACCTCACTAATTGCTACGTTCACTAATTTGATCGCTTTATTCATTAGCTGGCTAAATTATCGTGAATCTGACATCTACTGGTCGTATGTTGTATATTAAAATTTAGAAGAACCGATTCAGTCACTGTATCGTGATTGAGTTATAAAACATCTACACTGTCGCGTTTATAAAAATGGATAGATTTTCCAGTTACGTTGAGGTTTCATCGGATTTGCGTTACGTTTTAGGTCCTGTTATAGTAATTAAGAAAAGAAAATTCTGTTAAATTTTGCGACCCTTTAATAATTGCGCCTGTTGCTAAGTTGTTGATGTATCACGGATGTTCATAGTATATTTGAGAGTACAAAATATGTTGGTCCCTTTAATGCGTTCCTGTTTCTCTAACATAGATTTGATACTTTACTACCAGAAGATCCGAAATCAGGGTATATTTAAGAGTACCAATATTACCCGGTTGTAGGTATTGGGGCCCCGTAATAATTTGCGACCCTGTTGCTCTGACGTAGTGTGTCACTGTGTTACCTCACTGCACTCACCTAGATCAAAGTTAATCAAAGGAGAAGCCACAAAGGACCGAAAAAGGAGTTCCATTGTGGTAAATAGCATGGTGTAGTGTAGCTAGTGAAGGTTGCTCTACTATAGAAATAATACTATTTGTGAAAAGAAAAAAAACATTAATTCATTAACGACCTGAAAGTATTTATTATGACTTTTAAGATAGTTTTTAGGAAATACCTATTTACATAGTATACTAGTATGAGTTTGGTTCATCATCATCATCAGGTTATTTGTGTCTCCACTGCAGGAGCACAACCCTCTCTCATCTGCCGGAGACAGACGGAGGATTTGGCCTACACTCCCCACGCTGGCCAGACGGGTTGGGGAGGCCTGACTGATGTTTTATAATGTATGAGTTTGGTTAAACTTCAGCAATCAGTTGAATTCTGAGCGTAGGTTCAGATCAGAGATCATTTCAGATTTTAGGTACAAAAATTGCAATTTGTCCCGTATTTCTGTAGATCGTGATTGCGTTATCAACAGCAGGTAAATTCATGGTGGCCCCACCATTGTTATCCTTTATCTTTAGGAAAATAAGACTCTTGATTTTTGAATGATTCCTGAAGAGTGTCAGTTCAGCTCGTCCAAAGTCCTTTACCTTTAGGGAAATAAGACTTGACTTTTGGATGATTCCTGAAGAGTGTGCGTCAGTTCAGCGCGCCCAAAGTCGAATGTCAGTATAATCTAACTCAGGCAGGATTTAGTACTTTTTGTACTCAAATTTCAGTTTTTTGTACTTAAATAGATCAAGTGATACAAGGGGATATTTAATTTCGAGATGGAGTGACGTCACCCCAGATCGGGCATTACGCACTAAGGCATGTATTGTATGTATGTATGTATGTATGTATGTATGTATGTATGTATGTATGTATGTATGTATGTATGTATGTATGTATGTATACATATGTATGTATGTATGTACGTAAACGCTTTATTGTATCAAAAATAACAACAATAATAAAATAGAAATTAAACTGTGTACTTTGTCCACATAAAACATATCGTTAGAACTGGGACCAATATGACGATTTTATTAAACGAAATATCAGGTACGAAACTTGGTTACCAAATGAGAGGAATAGAATACAAGGATGTTTAAGCAGGAAGAGCACCTTATCCTACCGTCATCGCAAGATAAGCGCCGCACAGTGAGATTACATCAGCGCCTGAAAGGCGCTTTGATACAAAGGTATTAATGCACTGCCTTGTTACTTACTCTCGGTGTCTCTCTTACCTTTGTCAGTAGACACGCTTTTAACGTACTACGTGAAAAAAAAAACTCTATATAAAGATTTAACGCCGTAAAATCACTAGTTAGGAAATATGGTTTCAGATTTAACTGAGGAAAATTTGATATGACTCGAAATTAGGAATTATTTATGTACCTATAATATATTATGCGTCGAAAATATTACATTCATTTTATAATTATATTCTATAATAGAATGTTTACGAGTGAAAGTCATATAAAAATACTATATGACTTTCACTCGTAAGTCATATAGTGTTTGTTCACTCGTTAGTGTCATATAAAAACACTATATGACCCACTGCCATTTCAGCTTGCTAATGCTTTCGGCTATGTCTGTGATTTTCGTTCTTCGTCGGATCTCCTCATTACGAATCATATCCTTCAAAGAAACCCCGAGCATAGTCCTCTCCATATTTCCATTTATTATAAACACATTAGGCGTAAAAAAGGTTGTATTTGAACAAATTCGTTTTTCCGCTGAGGGGTTGCGAACGACGGCGACGCCATGTGCGTATGATAGTGGCGTTAATATTACAGGTGCCGGTGATCTATGGCACGCGCGTGGCAGCGGGGGCGAGGCACGAGCGGCGGCGGGGGGGAGGTCTCAGATGCCGGCAACAACTGAACTTGGATGAAACTTTTAGTATATATATATATATTTTCTTTATTGCACACATATTAATAATATTGTCAATACATTACACAAAGAAAAAGATGTACAAAAGTGGACTTATCTCTAAAAGAGATCTCTTCCAGCCAACCTCTACTGTGGGAGAATCTAAAAAATAAACGGGAGACCAATGGAAAATGTGCATAAACATACTATAAAATTATATAAAATACAGATAATATTACATATTACTACATACATAGAATACAATAGATAACCAAACATAATAGTTACATATATAAAATACATAGATAGATACATACATACATAGGTACATACATACATACAATATATATCACGACAAGTTTGACAGGTAGTGCTCTTTCAATCTCAGTTTAAAAGCTCTTTAGTATTTACCGGTGGGAGGATTCTGAAGGAAGTCAAGTGTTTAGAGACACTGGTTTTGGCATTCAGGATGCGGTCGGGAGGTTACTTCGCAAACTTTGATAATAGCTGTCGAACTTCAAAGCCATTTCATACTTTCTAACAGATCATGTGCTATACTGTGATATGCTTTTGGGCAGGCTTCCATCACTCGAACGTACCTACCGCGATAAGTAAATTTTCGGGCTGCTCCAGAGTTTTTCTAGCCCTTCCCGGAGTAATAACAACTCTAATTCCAGCGCATTAGATACATTTTTTCACGCTGTGCGGCACATCATACGCTGCCCACATATCAGGCGATGTACGGAGTAATAACAACGTTAAGTCGAGCGTCTTAGACACATATTTACGTGTATAAGAAACATACATACATACCATATTATACTCACTGAGTGCTCTTTTAGTTTAGTTCTGCGTAGCTCGGACAGTGAAGGCATTCACAACGATTTTGGTGTGGGAACTGGGATAGGTGGGTGGGGTTCTTGTGGTGAGTTGTGTGAATAAAGAGGTTATTTCCAAAGAAATTTGTGCTCTAGACGAGGTTCACACTCTCAGGTGACGATAACCAATATTCACGAAATAATTTAAAAAATAGGCTCAATTTCCCTAACTTAGACCAAACAGGTAACGCATGGCTAGACGTGTTTCGAAAGAACACCCGAAATATTTGTTAAACAACTCGTTCGAACGTGTGCTATATTGAACACGGCGGCGCAGGAGCGTGATTTATGAATTTCAATAACTTTTCGGCCACTTTTGCTGGGATATATTGACGACTAGCTGTTTCTCTCCACTTTGAGGTGGAATTACAAAAATCCTTTCTTATCCGGTATTCTTTAAACCCAATGCATTCACATAGCAAACCTTTCGTCCCATTTTGTTACCAGTAATGAAATTGGTTACTAATAACATGAAGAAGTCAATTTTGTAACTGGCTTCGCACAAGGTAATTATATTCCCCATTCTAAACCATTTATTTTTGGTACAATAAAGCGTTTACATACATACATACATACATACATACATACATACATACATACATACATACATACATACATACATACATACATACATACATACATACATACATACATACATACATACATACATACATACATACATACATACATACATACATACATACATACATACATACATACATACATACATACATACATACATACATACTTACTAAACAGATGGCTGGGCAAAGTCATTGGTATAGTAAGGTGATGATTGTACTATGGTCTGAATAAAGAGTTTTATTATTATTGTCATATTTCTCATTCTGTAGCCAGTTAATAAATTAGTTACTAAATGGGATGATGAAGTCCCGTTTTGTAACATTGTTACAATCATATATACATTTATTTTGCGTGATAGGTGTCGATTGTGACCTAGTGACCTTAGTGGTTTGGGCTAGTCGCTTGTATGGTCATTGGACCCGAGCGCTGCAGGTCGTGGGTTCGATTACCACTGGGGACAGACTACTTTGTCCAATCCTTGTTTAATTTCCATAGCACAGGAGAAACTATTTGATCAGAATCACCAGGAGAGTCGATTGCGATATAAATCATCATCATCGGGTTGTTTTTGTCTCCACTGCAGGAGCACAACCCTCTCTCATCTGCCGGAGACAGACGGAGGATTTGGCCTACACTCCCCGCGCTGGCCAGACGGGTTGGGGAGGCCTGATTGATGTTTTATAATGTATTCCCTCAGTCGCCTTGTACGACATCCACGGGAAGAGTTGGAGTGGTCTATTCTACTCTACCGGAAATCACACAGCAATCGTAAAAATCAAAATTTCTTATTTTACTTTTGTTAAAAAAAAAAATTATAGGATTTATATTTCGTCGTCTATACATTTTAGGCAACATACTCTAATTGGGGTGTATCATATTTTTGATACACAAGGAATAGCATTGTATATATAATATATGTATATTTTATATATGTATACCACCTTTCAATTATCGATATGAACATGCCATTTAGAGACGCACACGTGTAATGAACTTATTCCTCATACTCGTTGCTAAACCGACGCGACCTTTCGCCTCCAAGTATAGTGTTGGCAAGAAAACTTGCATCGATAAGCCTCTCGATATCGGAATTATCGTGGGGTCGTTAGAAGTTTATACCGAGCGTTTGTGTGTAAAAACTGAGTGTACTAAAATAATCATCATTCTCAGCTTAAATACGTCCACTAGTCATTGGCTAGTGGACGTATTACAGCCCACCAAAAGTGGCATTCTATTGGGGAGTCTTATGTTGATAAGACTCCCCAATAGAATGCCACTTTTGGTGGGCTGTCGATTGGGGAATTTGCCGTAGTCATCAAGTTTGGCAGGCGGATTGGTGATCGCGGTAATGATTTTAATATACACAGGAGAACGCTGCTGCTCATCCCACCGGCGGGAACAAAACTAATATACAATAGTGACAAAATTCAGTTACACTAAAGGCATTCTCTGCAAGTTGGGATTTCAGATCATAACCAGGCCTGCCTCACTCCACAATTTATCTGCAAAAATAAAACTACGCGTCGCGGCCCCGATTGCCGGGGTAACTGGCGAATCGCATATATCTATCAATGTGTGCGTGATTTAGCGCTTCAGCGTAACGTTGACTTTTTTCCATGCGCGTAGAATCCAATTTGGCTTGCACTGAATTTTGTAGGTACGTCATGACAAATTAAACGAATACTATTAGGGACTTATTCTGTGCCATAATACTAAACTTTACACTAAACTTTGTGCAAACTAATTAAAAGTTTAAAATTAAATAAACTTTTTTTTTATAATAAGTGGCGTGGTCAGACTGATCTAATAAATATTACGGATATCAATTTTACTTAATAACACTCGTTCTAACCAAGGACACACTAAACGTCAGACTATTCTGACAACGGGTACCTGATTTATAGAAAGTATTAATGATCATATCGATACGATTAATTTTCCATCGACCTTACGTTCCTACAACACTATTTCAAAGTTCATCGATCGCCTTGTAATTGCTAGAGATGCTACGTGAACTGTTGCGGTAATTTGTATTGGAGTTTCGAGTGTGATTTGTAAATCATGTCAAAATGTCTTGTTGCGAACCTGCTTTGGTCGTCGGACCCAGCGACAGAGGTCGTAAGTTCGATCCCCACTGAGGTCAGAATATTTTGTACAAATTGTACATCATGAGGTTATTTTTGTCTCCACTGCAGGAGCACACATATGCCGGAGACAGACGGAGGATTTGGCCTACACTCCGCACGCTGGCCAGACGGGTTGGGGAGGCCTGATTGATGTTTTATAATGTATTCCCTTAGTCGCCTCGTACGACATCCACAGGAAGAGTTGGAGTGGTCCTATTTTACTCTACCGGAAACCACACGGCAAATTGTAATCGTCTTGCCCTTTCTAACTTCCACTGTACAGGAGAACATACTATTTTGGTATTAGAGAATCACATAGGTATGTACGAATCCAGTTAGGTTAGGTTAGGTATAATGGAATATAAGTATGATATAGAGTCAGTTCATTAGAACTGAAGCAGACATAGATACATAGGTCGCTGGAGATAGATTACCAAGTTATAAAGCCTTCTATTTTCGAAAGTGTGAGTGGAAGCGGCTGGATGCAGAGGGCGAAGGATCGGGTGTGGTGGCTTTCATTGGGGAAGGCCTATGTCCAACAGTGGACGTCTAAGGGCTGATAATATAATGATGATGGAGGTGGCCTTATGCCAAGAATCACAAGGCTAGCATTTAATTTTTTTGATTAATTGGTCAAGTTACAGGTTACACTTTGGAGAGTCTGCCCAGGAATTACACGATTTGATTCCCCCATCCCCCTTCCATCACCGGACTACCAGGCGTGGTGAGGGACTTCATCCTTATGTAGTAGACATACTACGCTCTCGCACGAAGCGTTTTGCTTCCTCTTCCTTATGCGAACTGCTAAGGAATGGAACTCCCTGCCAGCTTCGGTGTTTCCGGACAAATACAAATTGGATCTTTCTACCAGGTGAGACTGAGGTCAAGCGTTAGAAATATTAATAAAAAAAGAGAGAGGAGAAGATGAGAGAACCCATAGGCGTGTACTTCGCTCTCCTCCTGTATATCTAGTATACCGTAACGTAAGGCGTATATAGGTACTACGCTATCTTTTCAACATTATCTGCGTGTAACGTTTTTTACGACAGTTTGTGAGTTTTTGCTCACGGCCGGCGCGAACTTTCAATTCTCCTGTCATTAAAGGGCTCTTAACGCGAGCCGTGTCAGGCTTGATGGTAGGAAAGTGAAGCACACGCTGCAGGGTATAATATGGGTTCCGTTTAAAAAGAAAATAGGCTCATAGTATTTTATTTCGACTTGCGGCACATTGTGAACTTTAGGCTAAGTCAATATTGTGTTATGATTGTATTTAGTTTTGTATTTATTTTACATATGGTAAATAACGACCAGTTTGTACATAATTTAATAATAGAAGTATTTAAACACGCAATAAATAAATTTAATTTTAATAAATATTTTTTTAATTGGAGTAATGTGACAGTTATCTAATTAAAATAGTGGTTTGCGATAATTACGTTTAGTTCAAAGTTTATAAATTAATTCACTAGTCCTAGTATAATCGATTCCCACTATTAGTTTTGTTTTTATTTATTTATGTTGTTATTAATTTTCGTAGAATAAAGCGTTTACATACATACATACATACATACATACATACATACATACATACATACATACATACATACATACATACATACATACATACATACATACATACATACATACATACATACAAATGAAATGTATTTTTGTAGCCTAATGAAAAGATTTGGAAATCTTCCTTTTTCTTAGGGATCCGCTGTGATATGGATATCACAGCGGATCCCTAAGAACTCGCATTTGGGAGTACAATCAAAAATACGTTTTGTTTGATCGAGGGGTGGGTTCACACTTGACGATATCCCGGAATGTGCTTTTAGGGATTTGTCGGGGAAAAGTTGATGTACGCCTAAGTGGGTAGAATTGCAATATATGAATAAAATAAGGGGTTTTATAGTAGGCCCAATTTAGGAATCACAGTTAGGTGACTGATGTACTGCCTAAAGTTACACATAAACTTACTAATAATTTATATAATTAGTTAATTATTACAATTTAAAACTGGTTTATTTTAGATTAGAAAATTAATGTACAATTTACAAACTGCAAGCCGTGTGATTCCCGGCTTAGAATACCCACCCCCAACCTTCCCGCGGGTGTCGTCAAGACGACTAAAGGATTGCACCAGGGAATGGCACCAGCGTCTCCTGTGTAAATTAACATCATTATTGAAAGAAAGAAAGAAAAATGATTTATTTACTACCATAATTGGCACACACAAAGAAAAAACCAACAAAGTAAGAAAAAGGGGAAAAAAAAATTAGGAGAACTAGAGAAAACAATTTAAAGTTTAGTATGCGTGTGTCGTGGCAGCAAAAGGGCAAACGACTCAGCATATGCCTAGACCAAGTAAGGTGCTAGGCGCTGATTTTTTATTGCGTACACCTATCCGCCTGCCAAGCGTGGTGACACAGATATTGGGGAGACTTGTATTCAACAGTGGACGCATATCAGTTGATGATAAGGACGATTTCAACTGACGTTGTTATGGGCATAGACTACAAAACTCTACGACTATCATAGACTGCCGTAGTTGAGTAATAGAGGAAAACATCACTAAAACTCAGCAAAAACGTAAAACCATGAACGAAGAAATAAAACGACTGACAACCTTACCGAGCAAATTGAATAAAAAAAAATGTTTTTACCTTTTGAGCGGATGAAGGAAAAATAGAGAAGCCCCTTTTATTACACCTCTATTAGGATCGGAATGGACTTAGAATTGGCTAATAACCGTTCTATCAGGTGAAAGGAATTCGCGTTCGCTTTCCTTACTAGAGAGGGGAACTGTTTGGAGTCGATTAAATCGATACCAATACATGTAAAATTATTTGAATTTATCTTCATACTAGCTGTTGCCCTCGTCTTCGTCCGCGTGGATAACTTAACCTCACAAATTATTATGTATTTCCCGTAGGAATGGGATGTTTTTTCGGGTTTTCGGGTTAAAAACTATCCTATGTCATATTCTAGGACCTAACCTATATGTGTGCCAAGTTTCAGCACGATCCGTCCAGTGGTTG
Source organism: Esperia sulphurella (assembly GCA_947086405.1). NCBI lineage: Eukaryota > Metazoa > Arthropoda > Insecta > Lepidoptera > Oecophoridae > Esperia > Esperia sulphurella. Next base: position 15,968,352 of record OX352266.1, read on the forward strand.
AAGCGTGATTGAGTAACAAACATCCAAATATCCAAACTTTCGCATTTATAATATTAGTAGGATAGAATAGTAGGATAAATTAGTGTTATTGTAGATTAGGCTAAGTTTAGTTAACAAACTTAGTAATTGTTTTACATACATACACAAAGTTTTTTTAGAAAAAAGTCTTTTAATTTTGTACATTAATTACATTCTCATGGAATAAATCTTTAAATAAATGAAACTGTACACACGCACACACACACACACACACACACACGCACGCACGCACGCACGCACGCACGCACGCACACACACACGCACACACACACATTGAAAATGTTTGGAACACTAATAATTATACTATATCAGATAAGTTAATATATAATTTTTGGAATTTTTGATTGTTTGGAAGTTACTATGTTTATGAATGCAAGTATCTCGTAAAACTTCCTAACATAACCTAACTTCTGATGTCATTTTTAGCAAAACATATAGGACATAACTTGGACTAACATTTAGTCTTTATTTAATTGCAATCGGTTTACGTAATTTAACAAATGAGTAGAATGCTTGGTGGGATTCCGATTGTCATGAGTGAAGACTACATATGAACGAGGAGGGGGAAGGTAGCGAGGGAGGGGAGATGATACGTTGGAAGAGAGGGAGAAGAGATTGAGGAAAGGAGAGCGGGAAAGGGTTTTCATTTAAGTCATAGAAAACATGCGAGTTTAAAGGTTTTAAAAACATATTTTTTTGAATTAGTATACAAAGATCTAGTGCTCGGCAGGAGGCGGTTTGTTTGAGACGAGGCGCGGTGTTGCGATTGTCAGTCAGCCACCATAATAAATAAAATGTATTGACATAATATAAAACTATACTAGGTATAATAAACTACAATGAAATTTATGGAAACCTGATACCTGTGCCAATTCTTAATATCGACACATACAAAATCCAAATTAATGCAAATCGAGTAATTAAAACGTCAGCCTTGCTTGCAATAGTCATTGCAAAGCATTAAGTTTAGATTAATAGCCTCAAACAAATATTATGTTAATTATAAATGACATTTTAAGAACAGTGACATTTATCATCGCCGTATTATAGAATATTTATTTAATTATACAAATGAAACAAAAACCACGGTTATTTTTTATATATTTATAAAACGGTAATTATTTACTTTATATTTACTTAATTTACCATATATTTTCAAAATACTAAAACAACTATCTAAGTAAAATTTTATTGCATTTATTTATACTTATAATTAAAATATATTTTAGCTACACATCGGAAAACCCAAGCGAATCTTTTTCTTTTTTAAATGATAAATAGCAAATGGGTTTTAATTTCAATTCAGTTTAGTGCTGATGAAAAATCTAAAACCAAAAATATTTATTTATTTACTTTAAATTTAAATGGAGAGGCAGCTTATTCAGGTGATTCCATATCAGTAGTCGACTTGATTATTTTCTTATAAGAAATTGTCTAGTCTGTTCTTAAACGTGATTACTGATGTACAGATTCTGGCAAATTATTCCATCTTGACACAACCATATTGCTTAAAATATAATAGTTTATTTCAGCGATATATAGTTGTTGGTTTCGGTATCGAAATACCGATTTGAACCCAACCCTACTAGCGTTGCAGAAGTTTGTCCACCTTGACGACAGTTTCGGCACTTCGAGCTCCGTTCAGGCAGTTTGGGACGTTAGCACGCTTTCACTGTCCTATTCAAGTTTCTGCAAAGAAAACAATTGTGTTCGAATACAATTCGCATTGTTTTGAATTGGATGTATCGATTTCTTACTTCTAAATGTAAAACAGTATGTTCGTCAATACAATTTTTCTCAGGAACGGTTGTAGGTATCGAGTTGATATTAATTGAAATTGAAAATATATTTAATTCGGATAAAATCCATAATATGTTAGTTACAGTAGCTTAATTCCTAATGATAGTAAATAAAATAAAAGCAATGACAAACAATACATATAGGACAGGGTGGCTCTCCAGTACTAGAGCAGATATTTACCTGACCGCGAGCAGTTGTATCCAGTGCCCCAGCATTGGACAGTCCCACCAGTCGGCCACCGAGCTCAGGATGCTGTTGGCACTGCTGAGCACCCAGCTCAGCAGAGAAGCGCTTCTCTTTCTGACGATGGCGTGGAAGCAAACATTCCAGATGCGCTACAGAAACGTGGCAGTCCCAACAGCACGCTGAACGCCTCAAACTAATGTCAAATACTAAAGTCTACACTGAGAAACTATTGCTACTTATGTAAGCTCCACAACTTGATACTTACTACTTGTAATTTAGATGTCATCTACTCAATAATGTGGCCGGCTACTGAATCAGTTGTAGGCAGCACCATTTATGATTGGGCGGTTATTATGCCCAATTATAAATCGAGAAGAGTCACAATCCTTAAAAAATATTTAAAAAAAGGATTCAGGAAGTTGTAACGTCAAATTTTAATATTTAATGATCATGCTATGATATCTTCAGTAAACTTTCCTTTTATTGAAAACAGAGCCATCTATTTGCCAGACATAGAAGTATCTAATAAGATTTCTATCTTCATCATTCACGATTTCCAAATAGCTTACAGGGTTTATATAAAAAATGGATTAATATTTTGTGTTTTAATATACAGTTTTCTTCCATTCATTCGTATTTTTTGCTCCGAACCTATGAAGACGACACTGTAAGCTAGATACGACAACCTTAAAGGTATTTCTAAAATAGAAACGACCTGATCGTTTCTTCTTACAGTTTTGTCTCCAGTTGAACCAAATTGAAGCCATAGAAGCCTGTATAGGATATATAGGAACATTAACACCTACATACATACATAGTGCCCACGCCTTGGTCCCAGAGGGATAGGCAGAGACGATGTATTGCCACTTTGCCTAATCTAATGTCGCACAATCAACACACTGTAGTTATATATATACAGAGAAAACCTTAGTTTGGTGTATGGGAACCAGGAGGCAGCACTTGTCTATGAATCAGAGATTATATAGAGAAATATTCTAATCAATGTTAATGACGTAGTTTCAACATCAATAAAAAGTTTTACTTACCCCTTCAAACTACATAACAAATCGAGTGCGATCACTTGAGCTCGACCCTGTATTATTCTGTAGTTTCTTGAAGTTTAAATATATGTAACCTCACTCTACAGCTGACTGTACTGGGCCCACCTGCAACGTTGTCACATATTTGCATATAAACAGGCAGGTTACACGGCTGTTTGGTCCCCGGCGACATTGGGAGACCTATTTGTAACAGGAAATGTTCTAAACGACATATAAATTTACATACAGGAGCTGAATCGAGTAGAGGTTTTATTATTATTGTATCTTTTATATATATTCTTTATTAGACAAATTTTAAAAGTAAATACAGTTACAAATTTTGTGTACAAAGGCGAGCTTATCTCTAAAAAAGATCTCTTCCAGCCAACCTTACAGGGTGTGAGACAAGGCACTAAGAGCGAGGGGGCAAAAGGTGCATAATATACTACATAATAACTAAATACTGAAACTACTTTACACACACACACACACACACATATATATATATATTACATATAGTAAATAAATATTTATAATAAATAATAACAAATATAATAAACATACATAAATACATACATATCATATTATACTGAGTGAGACAGATAGTGCTTTTAGGATGTCACCGACGTACTATCTCGAATGACCATCGGCAGTTTATTCCACATCTGCGCCGCTCGGACAGTAAAGGAATTTTTATTAGATAGATAGATAGATAATTCATTTATTCTTAGACACAGCACAAATACAATGTTACAAATAGGTCACATATTGGTACAGAAGTACAGCAAACAAACATAACAATGAAACAGTAAGATTGTAGCCCGTGCTGTGCTGCAGAAAGGGCCCTGACTCTGCATAATGTCGCAGTTCTGCCAGGATTTTTACATGTGCAAACCGGTCCAAATTATGTTAAATAAATGTTAGTATTTACGTATATTAATAATTCATAGTAATAAATATGTTTTTGTTTTAATGATTTGCATTATGATATACGTACAATATAAATACCAACTTACATTATAAACTAATCTTTCAATAGACATACGATACATCACAAATGGTTTCTTAACTAAATAAATTGATGGGAGACAGTCCGAAGACATATTATAACACACAAACATAATTATAAACTAGATGTCAATAAGAAGTAAAGTACCTATTACTTTTTCTGCTTCACCTACATCTCTTACCTTGCTTTCTCCTCCTTTGTCCTCCCTCCTTTATTTTTCCGTCGCCCTCTCTCTATTATTCATCCCTTCCGTGGCACCTTTCCCCTTGTACCTATTCCTTTTCTCACCTCCCCTTTCACCTTCTGTACCACCTTCCAATCTCCCTCCCCGTTCTGCCTTCTCTTCAACCCTCCCCTTACCCTTCCCTTAGGTATATCTATTCTCTCTCCATCCCAGTCCATTTCCTCTCTCTTCTTCTACCATCCCTACTCCTCCCACCCTTCCCTCTCCTTTTCACACTTCATCTTAACCTTCACTTTCCCTTCTTCTTATTCCTCGTTCCTTTGCCCCACCTCCCATTCACTTCCATGTCCATATTCCTCCCTCAAAATGTATTGTCCTCATTCATCGCATTCCGAATCCCGCCGAGGACTATACCACAGAATGCTGAATAGTTACTACGTAACAGATACTATACTCCCTAAGAGAGCTGCAAATACCTTTAAAGTACCTTTGCCGTACTGAGGGGACTTTCATGCCCCCTCCCTCCGTCCAAATGTAATCCTCACTCATCTCAATCCGAATCCGAGCCAGCACCATAGTTAGATAAGGTAACAAAGGCAGTTCTACCTGCATTGCCATTACGTAAACACGCACAATCTACGTCCAAAACGATGTGTGTCGCGACCGCGAGCGCCCATTACCGTATTTCAAGCGGTCATTTGTCCAGTGAATCACTCACCTGACGTCGGGCGGTCGGGTGACGTATGGCCCGCTTTATTGCACAGTTAGTGCCTCGGCCGTTGGGAGTCATTGTTTGACCGCGCTGGTTTTCATAGTTGGTATCCCTATATCTATCGCAGAGCTGGATTCACAATGCGGCGTTTTTGCTGCGACTTCACACGTTTATAGTGTTTGAATTTTTTTTTATACTTTTATAATTATACCTACTGAGATAAGATTACGACTAGTAAGTAAATATAAATATATAAACATCCAAGACTTGGGTACAAACATTCATATTCATCATACGAACATTTGCCCCTAGCGGGATTCGAACCCGCAACCTCCGGCGTGACAGTCCGAGAGCTACCCGTTCCGCCACGGAAGTCGTCAAGTAGTGTATGTGCTATATGGCTCATAGAAGAAACGCTACGAAGAGATAAATCGAGCAGTTAGCGAATGCGCTATCGCCAGCCTGCGATCTCCGACGGCTGGGTACTTCGTAATTTATTCGCGTAACATCGCGTTGCAGATTAAAAATGTTAATTCAAGAATTATTCGGAGTAATTTATTCGAGTCTAGAGCCACCCCTAGCGTACCTTGTTTGAGGTATATACACATACAGGGGGATGCGAAATAGTAACGGCTAATTTTGCAATACGCAGCAATGTGTCAAGTTTAATCTTTTAAATAATTTTGACAAAACCTGCCAAATGTGACTGAAATAAATTTATTCATTCAATCCGATCTGATCGAGATGAAACTGGCTTTCGTTACGCAAGCACCCGAGCATTTTTTGGCTTCTTCGTGATTTACGTAATAACTGCTGCCTGACTTATTTTGTATGTATTTATATATGTCAATTAATATGTTTAGTGTTTATTTATTATTATATTATATTTCTGGCTGTATATCTTTTTTTTAATACTTTATTGTACACAAATATAAGTCACACAACTAATTTAAACACAAGATGTACAAAGGCGCACTTAACTCTGTAAGATTTTTCTTCCAGCAAACCTTTGGGTGAAAGAGAAAAGCAAAGCAGATAGGCAGATCGCTATCTTTGTGTAAAGTATATTCATTTTATTTATCGACGCCAAAAATCACAAACGCTGTAAAATTTTGAAATGTTTTTTTTTGTTAGTTGTTATTTGTAAACAGTTTTTATTTATGTCGAGTGGTTTTTGTTCCGCGTAACAGCAAATACCCTGGACTCAGACAATTCGACGTATATTTCATTCCAGATTAATAGTCCTATGAAAACAAACGCATTTGCGTCTCGAAAACAAAATACACAATAGATGGTGTTCCTAAGTGGACCGCAAAGTTTACTTGGTAATACAAACCTATTTTTGCTGCTGGTGACCCTTTCATGTATATGTTACCGAGACGTAAATAGCGTTGGTTTTCATAGGACTATTAATCTGGAATGAAATATAGATTTGTTTCGATTTGTGAATCGACTACGAGTACTACAGAGTAGGTACATATTATTCCGCAGTGTCAGTTTGACAAAATAAGAATATCAGTCAAAATGAAAGTCAAAATCTTTTAATGGACTTGGGTACATTTTATTTAATACATGTAAATTGTTTAAGTTACTGGTATTGTTTTTTTTTTGTTCCGCACTTTTTTATCCTCGGACATATTGGTCAGAGACATTTATTATGCGGTATTTGCTCTTTATAGTAGAATTCTCGGGCTTGTACAGCATGGGAATACACAGGATTTGGGACTATGGGGAAAGGGTTATTATAACAAGTTTTTTTTTAATAAATTTTTTTTGTTGTTTTTTTTTCCTCTCTTTGTGTATTCCATATATATTAACTGGTATTGTAGAAGCGTATACATTGCAAAGAAAACGATTTACTGACGTTACTAAGTCTTAACCGTGGTAAGACAAGTTATTTATTTCTTATCTTATATCATAGCTATTATAGTCACAGTGCCTCAAATACAGAGATATATTTATAAGGCCATATAAAATATTATCGAAAATTAATTGACTAGCTAAATAAATACATTAGTACTAGGCATCTTTGTAATTCAAATAATCGTTTATTTTATAATAGGCTTTCTTACAAAGTTGTTTTTTAATGTGAATCTAAAACTTTCTGTCCGTCATATTTAAGATTTCCTCTGGTAGTTTGTTGTAGAAGTGTATACATTGCCCCGTGAACGATTTACTGACCTTACTTAGTCTTAACCCTGGTAAAACAAGTTTTTTTTATTTCTTATATTATAACTATTATTGTCACAGTGCCTCAAAAAGAGAGATAATTTTTTTCTGACATATAAAATATTATCTAAAATGAATTGACCAGCTACTGTTAATATGCTTATTTATTTAAACTTTTCTCTTAATGACTCTCTACAACGCAGATTATAGATTGCCCTAACAGCTCTCTTTTGCAAAATAAAAATGGTCTCTATATCTACTGCTTGACCCCACAGTAGGATACCGTATGCCATGATATTGTGGAAGTAGCTAAAGTACACTAACCTCGCGATAGCAACACAGTTGTTCACTTGACGTTTAAAGGAACGCTTGCAACAAAGCGAAACATCCTGTAGCATTGAGACAGTAGAGCCGTAGAGCGATATCTTCATTAATCCGGCGCGGATATCAGTGCCTTAATTCATGCTAACAAATGCCGACTGCCGTTCATTAAGCAAACCCTTCACCTGCCTCTTACTTATCTGCAAGATCTGAACGATGTACTTTAAATTAGATTTTTATAATAATTTAACATTTTTACGTTTCTATATCATCATTATGTCAGCATTATATGAAACTTGGATATTCTGCTCATCCTATCCTCCGCATCCACCGGATAGCGGAACCGAGCTGGAACTAAACATGTTTAAAACCTTGGGCAGTTTGATGGCTTAATTTTATTTTAATGGCTATAAAAATGGTCCATAAAAAATGGACGAAAAATCTCAATAACCACAATAATAAAATAGGAATTAAACTGTGTACAAAGGCGGACTTATCCCACTTAGGGATCTCTTCCAGTCAACCTTAGAGTAACCGAAAGGACAAGTATAATGTTTAGTACCAAATTTGATAAAGAAATGCACTTTTAACAAAGTTTGAAAATACATATTACATAAACGAACAATATATACATAGACGATACACGAATAAGTAAATGATACAAATATCTTTATATTTATGGTATATACATAAACTCTTACACATATACATATGTTCATATATATAATTACATTATATATATCAATAAATACTTCATCATCAGGTTATTTTTGTCTCCACTGCAGGAGCACAACCCTCTCTCATCTGCCGGAGACAGACGGAGGACTTGGCCTACACTCCCCGCGCTGGCCAGACGGGTTGGGGAGGCCTGACTGTTTTATAATGTACTCCCTCAGTCGCCTTGTACGACATCCACGGGAAGAGTTGGAGTGGTCCTGTTCTACTCTACCGGAAACCACACGGCATGTTTATTATAGTTATTATTATTTATTATATATATATAGTTCAGGTATTTAGTTATTATGTAGTCTATTATGCACTTATTTTGCCCCCCTCGCTCTTACTGCCTTGTCTCACACCCTGTAAGGTTGGCTGGAAGAGATCTCTTTTAGAGATAAGCTCACCTTTGTACACACCATTTATTACTGTATTTAGTTTTAAGATGTGCAATAAAGAATATCTCTCAGGTGCACCTCACAATAATCCACTGGAGCAGAGACCCATAAAAATCTCTCTCACATCATTTATCACTCACAAAATCAAAATAAACCTCCCTATTCGCAAACATCAGGTGGTGCAGGGATCGCCAACCTTTGGGGATATTTTAATACAGTACCATTGGACCCTCCGCAATCATTTTATTTTCATACCCGGTCCCCGAAGCCCCGAAGGTCTACCTTCGTGATTTGCCATTCAAAGTGTGAGACGTGACGCGGCATCAGGTAGTGGGATGAGTTCGACCCGAGCCGTGAGCGAAGGGTTAAGATAATACTGTTGACAGATAGTTCGGGCTGCGATTGTGGAAATCAATTTATTTTTCTTAGTCTAGCAAATAGGTAAAAAATTTATTGCTGTTTAGATATGGGTCTTTCGCAATACTGATGAGATACTTATATACTCTTTATTGCTAATAAAAAATTTAAAAAAAAGGCATTATATAAAAGTGAACAAAGGACTTATCTCTATAAGAACTTTCTTCCAGCCAACCACCACTGTGGAAATGATGATTTTATAGAAATGAAGAAAGCGTCATAACGTTTAGTAAGCCTGCGTAAGGCGGCTGGCAGTAACTGGATGAGAAGAACCGAGGATCGGGTACAGTGGCGCACCTTGGGAGAGGCCTACGTCCAACAGTGGCTCATTTTAGGCTGATGATCATAGTAGTAGTAAAAGTAAGTAAGTCATCATCGCAATCCTACTTACTCCGAATCCCGCCGAGCATCGTACTTCTTTGTTGTATTAATGCTAAGTGAATTTTTGGTAAATTTAATTCCATATATTTTCTGATTGTGTAAGCCGATTACGATAAAATAGAAACAAAATTTTACTACAAGTCAAGCTCTATGCTTTTCATAAAATATAATCAAAATTGGTTCAGTAGTTTGACGTGATGCGTGCACAATAAAAATACGAACAAACAAAACCTACGATACAGTATGCCTGGTATAACTTGTTGTATTTTTAGCTGCAAACGTAATACAATCAAGGACAAAAACATGTATACACACAGAATTAACAAAACAGTGTTCTTTGTCAGCTTCATTAATATTTAACTCAATAAATTTAAGTCAGTGTGACAAGACACAAAATGTCAGTGCTAATCTGTTATCCTCTATTGTGAGGAATAAAATTATTAAAAATGAAACTGCGTACATTTTCATTAACTTTTTTAATTTGGGTATTAAAAGGACAGCAGCTTGAAGACTGGCATAGTAATAATTATTTTATTTGTATTCTAATTTTATGTTGATTATACCACTTAACAGCAGCTGATAATGCTTATCTAAATAAAATAAATAATTAAATTGTAATATTTTTAACTTTTAAAACTTGTAACTGTATCTTTTTTATTTGTTTGCTAAGTATAGTGACATTTACATTTTTTTGTATTGTTCGACCACTTTACCGCAGCTTAATTTTACAATGTACAAACTGTTCGCTCTTTGCCATATATTTCTAAAACAAAGTCATGTGTAAAATAAATATAAATCAAGATGTAAACAAAAGAATGTCGACATAGTCTACAGTTTTCAATGTAGAAATCAAGCAATGTAAAAAATTTTTTTTTAATGAAGTAGTAATTTTTTTCTCAATTCATTATTTACAGATAATTTTTTAATCGTAAACCGTTTTAAGTAGTAGAAGTTTTGACAAAACCGAGGTATATCAATAACCACAACAAGCAATCGTACTGAATGAAGTCCTATTATTTAAATTCGAAACACAATGAAACCAAAACACGTACAAAATCACATCCTCAATAGTTTCCCGATTTCAATATAGAAAAAGATAGGATAGAAAAACTTTATATCAAAGGAGATGAGAAAAACTACGGGCATACCTTCGCAGGGGCTCAAATCTGGCCGGTCTGGAACGTGACCGGGGCCGCAAGTGGGGCCCAAAGTGCGGGGCCTTTAATAAATCGCACTTTATTTTTATAAAACACACCTTGTGACATCCGCCATGTTTATGCGGCCCGTGTGATCTGAATATGGGAATGGAAATGAGAAAAGGTTGGCCACGTATGATTTCGGTTCTTTGTTTTTTTTTATGAATAGTGTTTTCAAGAAGTTTTATTAAAATTCACTCAGTGAGCAAACTAGTATATGGATCGGTTAATTTCCCTTATATCAAAGAGTATGTTGGGGATAATCGTTAACAGATGTAATTAAGCTATTTTAACTCAAATTATTTCTTTTATTTTAGAACATAATCGTTATCAATAACATTCTGAAATAGGTTATTGTATGAATATCAAAGGAGTTTCATGTATAAATATATAAGTGTATTAGTGTTTATATTTACAAATGTGAGTTTGTTTATACCATATGGTATATTTGTGCTTCTAGCGATAATACTGCTTAGATGTATAAGTGTAATCTACTTTATTATTGTATCTTTGTATTTTTATCGTGCAATAAATAGTAACTGAAGTGTATTGAATTAAAAATATTTATAGTAACTTTTATTTTACATGGTAAAAAATAAATTATGCCATCCTTGGCTTATTGGCTGAATACAAAATTGTAAATCGTCGCTGTAGAGCTGTAAAACCAACAATAAAATATACAATCAGAATTTAACATTCGATATATACTATTTTCAATCGGAAATTATATCAGTAATAGCTATAGTTTAAAAAAAATTTAATAGCAAGTAAAAACACAAGATACTATGTTACGAATCATAAAAACCTGACTGGAAGACAATATAAATAACATGTTTAATTTCATTTTATACGTGAAAACCTCATTCCCGTGTACAGATGAGAAGAAAAATCCAATACAATAAAGTGCTTATGTTATAGTGCGTGCATCAGCAGAGCCATAAAACTCGTCTAGACAAGTGATTTACGTTCACCTGAGCGAGCCCAGAATGTACTGAAAAAATACTATGTAGGGGCTTTTTCCACACGACTGTATGCAACAGCTTTTCGTGTTTTGATTTATTTATTTGTTTTAAATTCTTTCGTGAAATCATGAAGAGAAGTTCTGGTTATTTGTGGAAATATATATTTTGAAGGTAGACCAACAAATTTTAACACGTGATATTTTTACATAAGAGGCGTATGATCCATAAAAAACAGCACGATTGATTTGTTGCACTCGTAAAAAAGATTTAACGTAAAAAAATCTGAGATTAATTAACATGTTTGGCCTGAAAATTATTATATTAATGAAAAAAAAAATAGCAAAATTGATTTATGTAGTTAGTATCGTGTGCTTCTTGATCTAGGTTGGGGCCCCCCAATCTTCCCATGGTAATAGTCAAGGCGACTAAGAGATTTCACCAGGGATGGGCAGAAGCATTCTCCTGCATATATTTAGATCATTACTGCGATCACAAGTGCTCCTACCAAACATTGTGATTATGTCAAATCCCCCAATGGACAGCCCACGAATAGCGGCATTCTATTGGAGAGAGGATGTGAGGGAAAGGTCGACCTATGATGAAGTTGTGTATAACCTTATTTTAAAACGTTTAAAAAAAATAAAGAACTGTATAGTATTTCTGCCTTATAATGAAATCATTCATAATGTTCCAATTCTTTATCTCAAATAGGTGTGGAATTCCGGTCCGGTAGGCAGTGCCGGTAAGATATAGAAAAACGATCAAAGCGGCGGGGCGGAGAGGTGCGATTGGCTATTAACGTCAGGCGGCCGTAAACCGGCGGTCCGGTCGCACGGAACGCGCAGATACCGCTGGACACCGGATTATACCGGCACCGGTCCGGGTCACACCGGGGAAAGACGTTTCTTTTCAGGAAAATGGAAGATGTATAATTTAAATTAAATTAATAGTAATTTAATACTCTGAAGGCACACATTTATGATAGCACTATCAAAGTTTGACTGGAAGCTGTTAGCGATAAGACCTCCTAAATGTACTAATGTGAGCTACTTTATTATTATATCTGTGTGTTTTTTACTAATCAATAAAGAGTAATTATAATAAATTAAAAATAATAATAAAGACGAAACTATTTTGTGACTGTCAATTTCAAATGTGTGAAATCAATTCAATTTAATTACTATTTATTGAACTTTAAAAAATACACAAATACAACAAAAATTATCTTTTATTAGTGCATATAAGCGTTCTTAGCGCTAAAAGCTTCTAGACAACATATGGGTATAGGATAAGAATAGCAGAGAAATACTACTAAATAGAGGAGTATACACATACTTTGAGAAGAAAAGCGGTCAAAGTCAACATAATTAGGAAAAGTGGATTATTTTTTCCTTAATTTCTAAATTTTCATAACGTTCTTAGTTTATTCGTTTTCCTCTCTTTTGTTTTTCTATCTTGTGATCTGTTATACTTTATTATTTGGCCTTATTATATTGTGATGTTTGTTTTCTGTCTAAGTATTTTGTGTTGTTAAGTATTGTGTAAATAAAAATTAAAAATATATTTTTATTTTAGAATTAAATCATCCCAGTGTATCCCAAATTTCTTTCGCTACCTTATTTTATGTGGATTATACGATCAGCTTCCACCTTGTCAACGTTACACACCCAGGTTGGACATTGTAACAGTTCCAGCTTACCCCATTCTCCCCATATCACCCTTGCACCCCTATCCACAAAGCTCAAAGTGTTTTCCTTAGTTGGAGGGTTAAGTTGGCACGGCAAGGGTAGAGTGGGGAAAATTGACTTACCCTAGATAAGAATGGTAATAGCCAGTGTTTTTTTTTCTCGGCGAAATTGCGTTCCAACCGTAAAATTCTTCTTGTTTACCTTTATTTTTTTATTGTCTCCTATTTCTTTCTATTGATTGTCTGAATTATATTTTGTTGGTTGTTCTTATAGTTTTGTTAGTAATAATAGTGTTTAGATATAAAAGTTAGTATTGTATTAAAAATAAATTGGGGAAACCATTTGGGACAAATCGGGATATTTTTATTCTAAAATAAAAGTAAAAATATGATAAACCTGTAATATTATTGAATATATTAAAAAGAGCTTCAGCGATACTGTAAGTTATAGCTTTTATCCACTTTTCCCAATGATATTGACTTTGACCGCTTTTCTTTTTAAAGTATGTGTATACTACTCTATTTAGTAGTATTCCTCTGCATTCTTATCCTATACCCTTAGGTTGTCTGGAAACTTTTAGCGATAAGACCGCTTAGATGTAAACTACTTTATTATTATTTTTGTGCAATCTTCGTTTACTTTGGGTCTAGTATACAAGTCAAAATCTCCAAGCAGTCACCACCTGGCCAGAATGTTGCATTGTAAGACGAACAGCTTGGTATTTTATAGTATACAAGTCAAAATCTCCAAGCAGTCACCACCTGGCCAGAATGTTGCATTGTAAGACGAACAGCTTGGTATTTTATAGTATACAAGTCAAAATCTCCAAGCAGTCACCACCTGGCCAGAATGTTGCATTGTAAGACGAACAGCTTGGTATTTTGTAGTATACATGTCAAAATCTCCAAGCAGTCACCACCTGGCCAGAATGTTGCATTGTAAGACGAACAGCTTGGTATTTTATTGTATACATGACAAAATCTCCAAGCAGTCACCACCTGGCCAGAATGTTGCATTGTAAGACGAACAGCTTGGTATTTTATAGTATACAAGTCAAAATCTCCAAGCAGTCACCACCTGGCCAGAATGTTGCATTGTAAGACGAACAGCTTGGTATTTTATAGTATACAAGTCAAAATCTCCAAGCAGTCACCACCTGGCCAGAATGTTGCATTGTAAGACGAACAGCTTGGTATTTTGTAGTATACATGTCAAAATCTCCAAGCAGTCACCACCTGGCCAGAATGTTGCATTGTAAGACGAACAGCTTGGTATTTTATAGTATACAAGTCAAAATCTCCAAGCAGTCACCACCTGGCCAGAATGTTGCATTGTAAGACGAACAGCTTGGTATTTTATAGTATACAAGTCAAAATCTCCAAGCAGTCACCACCTGGCCAGAATGTTGCATTGTAAGACGAACAGCTTGGTATTTTATAGTATACAAGTCAAAATCTCCAAGCAGTCACCACCTGGCCAGAATGTTGCATTGTAAGACGAACAGCTTGGTATTTTATAGTATACAAGTCAAAATCTCCAAGCAGTCACCACCTGGCCAGAATGTTGCATTGTAAGACGAACAGCTTGGTATTTTATAGTATACAAGTCAAAATCTCCAAGCAGTCACCACCTGGCCAGAATGTTGCATTGTAAGACGAAAAGGAATCTATTAGTTTCAGAAAACCGTACGTTTATGCTAAAGAAAACTGTTCTCAAACTCTTTAAGGCAGTGAGAGCGTTGGTTCTATCGCCAACGTTTTCATTTCGACTGAAGCGAACGCACCTATCTCGAGCAGGAACGTTGCCAAAGTAACCTGTCACTGAGCCTGCCACCGAACTCTCTCGGAAATTTATTTTGTTGTAGTTTAATTTATTTTTTGCCTGAATGACACATAACGCTGTTTAGAACAGGGCCACCCCCACCCCACGGGAGTGGGTGTATGTATGAATGTATGTATGTATGTATGTATGTATGTATGTATGTATGTATGTATGTATGTATGTAGGTATGTATGTATGTATGTATGTATGTATGTATGTATGTATGTATGTAAACGCTTTATTGTACCAAAAATAACAACAACAACAATAATAAAATAGGAATTAAACTGTGTACAAAGGCGGACTTATCCCACTTAGGGATCTCTTCCAGTCAACCTTAGAGTAACCGAAGGGAAAAGTAAGGGCGACTAACGGATGCACTAAAGACATACAGCAGCGTTGTGTGTATATTAAGATCGTTACTGCCAAGCGTGGTGATTATGGCAAATCGTTCACCAAAAGTGGCATTATATTGGGAAGGCTTTGTTCAGAAGTGGACATATTTCGACTGATGATTAATCTTCACCAAGTATCTGACTGCTTATTAACAAGGAATTTTTAAACTAAGAAAGATTTGACAATATAAATAAATAAATCATCATCATCAGGTTATTTTTGTCTCCACTGCAGGAGCACAACCCTCTCTCATCTGCCGGAGACAGACGGAGGATTTGGCCTACACTCCCCGCGCTGGCCAGACGGGTTGGGGAGGCCTGACTGATGTTTTATAATGTATTCCCTTAGTCGCCTTGTACGACATCCACGGGAAGAGTTGAAATGGTCCTATTCTACTCTAACGGAAACCACACGGCATATATAAATAAATAATATCTCAGACATTCACACCAATTATCCAGTCCCAAACTGGGCAGAGCCTGTGGTATGGTTACTAGATAACTTACTTAAATACTTAAATAACTATATAGACATACTTAAATAAATATATAAACATCCAAGACTTGGGTACAAACATTCATATTCATCATACGAACATTTGCCCCTAGCGATATTCGAACTCGCAACCTCCGGCGTGGCAGTCCGAGAGCTACCCGTTCCGCCATGGAGGTCGTCGAAAAAATATTGAAGATCCTTTTTACTTAAAATATCTTTTAACAATAGAAGAACAATTCGCTGGTAGCATAAATTCCGGATGAAATTTCTTTATTTTCCACGCGACATGCGAGTTGCGAGCCGGGTAAAACAGACTGAGCACCTATCGCACGCGTGGGATCGGTGCCAAAGTAACCTACCAGAGTACTGTCCTACCCATATACATAAGTACTGCGATTACTTAGTAGTGAGTATCTTGTATTGCACTTGTTTCAAGTTTTATTCAAGCGACTCGTACTTTCTCCTTGTACGACAGTTCATCATCATCATCATCAGGTTATTTTCGTCTCCACTGCAGGAGCACAACCCTCTCTCATCTGCCGGAGACAGACGGAGGATTCGGCCTACACTCCCCGCGCTGGCCAGACGGGTTGGGGAGGAGTACGACAGTTGTAGTGATTTAATTACCTACAACTAGAATAGAATAGAATAGAATAGAATAGAATATAATAGAATGGAATGGAATGGAATGGAATTGAATTGAATTGAATTGAATAGAATAGAATAGAATAGAATAGAATAGAATCGAATAGAATAGAATAGAATAGAATAGTCATTTATTGGCTGTAACAAAACACATGCAGAGCAAAATTACACATAAACACAAATAATATACAACTAAGAGTCGGGTGCACACGCCGGGATCACGTCGCACGGCTTGTCGGACGATAATATTACATTCGCTTGCACGAGGAGCAGAAACAACGCGAGGAACTTACCCGACAAACCGGGAGTAGAACCAGGCCTGTCTCACTCCGGACTTTGTTTACAAAAATCGCGGTGCAGGGTCGACCGGACAAAATCAGTCGGTTGCCGCCCGCTCGATGTGATGCACGCGCGAGTGGTGATACATTACAGAAATTATTACAGGCTATATTGTATCACTTTCGGTTGTTAAAACACTAATAAAAAGTCGGATTAATTCCATGTAAAAGGGCATTTTCTGTTTTAATCTAGAAAAGCTATGTATTTATTAATAGTGATGGAAAGTTCCCGAACTATGGATGTGCCTGCAGAATAGTCTCGAAAATATTAGTAATGGTAGAACATTGTAGAAAGTTCTAGAAATATCAGTTTGGTCTGCTATGGAAAAGTATGGAAGGTTCGAGAAAAGTCTGAAAGTGTCTCGAATGTTCTAGAACATTTTAGGTACATCATATGGAAGGGTCGAGAATGTTCTGGAAGGTCATGGAAAGTTCTAGAAGGTGATGGACTTTGATGAAAGTTAGAACATTGTAGAAAATTCTAGAAATATATCATGTTGGTGTGCTATGGAAAGGTATGGAAAGTTAGAGAAAAGTCTGAAAGTGTCTCGAATGTTCTAGAACTTTTTAGGTACATCATATGGAAGGGTTGAGAATGTTCTAGAAGGTCATGGAAGGTGATGGAAGGTTTTAGAAGGTGATGGATTTTGATGAAAGTTCGATGAGTCCTCCACTCTGATCGGTTCTACCCCCACCGTCTTCCACCGTCCGGAGACTATAAGCCGCAAGCCTCGTCTTGCGATCATTTAGTCATTCAGTACAAACTCAGAATTCAATTCCCTCAGAACTCTCAGCGACAATACTAAAAATAAAATAGATACACCAAAGTTGCTCACTTACTTATGTAAGTATGCGGGAATTTGTAAAACAATTAGTTTTCGGGTCTAAAACTATATTTCAAAAGTCATTGTTTAATAAGAGTAATAGGTACTTTTGTTCTAACCATAAATACTTAGATTAAATTATGGGTTTATAAGATGACAACCCTAACGTTACACGTGCCGCGTCTGAACGAGATAGAGTTATACAACAGAAAGGGAAGCGTAGTTTAGGTATATTTTTGGTACCTAAACGCTGCTTTATTCGGAAGAGAGACTTCTGTCCTACTATTTAGTATTCTGTGGTAGAACCAAGGCGTGCGACCGACCTGTAGGGAAGGGGACAACAGTACAGTGTGGCGACACTGTAGTAGACACAGTGTGTGTGCTGCAGCAGCAAACAGGCCCCAGCTCAGCATATTGCTTTGCCTGTGAGGGCAGAGCACTGATTGTCAGCTGAGACCTAACACTACAGGCGCGCGTTTGAGTGTGTGCGTAAATTATGGTAGGGCTACTGCACCCAGCGTGCGAATATAGTCGATCGAGGGAGGGAAAACCTTATACGTATCCCACGTAAGAGCTTCTCTTTCTAAGTTATAGCACGTTTGTGTCTGTAATGGCGTGACAGTCGTGCTCTGTTGTTACTTACATACTTACAGCTTACAAGGCAAAACGCCACTTAATTGACCAAAATTGCCTAAAACCAGAAACTTACGGATACAGGGAGGGGAGGAGGAACGGGAGCAATTGCCCCCCTCCTCAAAGCTATGGGTTCAATACCGAAGCTTTGAGCTGACTTATATTACAGTATATAAACTACTAATAAGTATTTATTGGGATATATAATGTGATAGTATATATGAACATATATATACGAATGTATATGAATTTATGTATATACAGATATTGGTATCATTCACTTATTCATGTATCGTCTATGTATATATTTTAAGTTTATGTAATATGTATTTTCAAATTGTATTAAAAGTAGGTACATTTCTTTATCAAATTTGGTACTAAACGCATTATACTTATCCTTTTGGTTACTCTAAGGTTGACTGGGAGAAATCCCTAAGTGGGATAAGTCCGCCTTTGTACACAGTTTAATTCCTATTTTATTATTGTTGTTGTTGTTATTTTTGGTACAATAAAGCGTTTACATACATAGGTACATACATACATTTAAATTGAACAGTTTAAAAAAATGTATTGACGTAAGTACAGCACTACCGAAGAATCGTTATTAACTCATTACTAAGTAAATTAAAAGTCTTCCTGCACACATTCGTGACAGTCCCACAATAAGATCATTCAAACTGAGATACAAAGGGCACTTCCTATCTAACTTGCCGTGATATAGTATATATTATGTATATGTATGGTATGTTATATATTTGTATATTTTTGCATGTATTTATGTATATAATATGTATAGTTGTAATTATAATATTTAATGTTATATATATTATTATGTATGTACTTTACTTAGTAACCTATATTAATATATATCAATAGCTGTACCTACTCATTTATTCTATGTATAGTACAATATTTTATTATAAGTTACCTATCACTAGTAAGTCACAGCCACATTACTAGATCAGTAACCGGGGGCAGGTATGACGTACCTAGGGTGGGTAATTACTATGGCGACAGAACCATAAGAAAACGCCTACCTTATTTACTTAATACCTTGCCCGAGGATATTAGAATGGAGTGTAACAAGCGTAAATTTAAAAAAATGCTGAAAAATTATTTGTTGGAAAGCATTTAACTCCATCATATTTAATTCGTGTTTGTGTGTGTGCGTTCAAGATAAGTACCTGTTTGCGTTGGCTCCACAAATAAAATTGAAAGTTGTGTGCAAAGGGCTGTAAATACTAACTCACAGTTGTGAAAAGTCCACTTGGTAGATACTGGAATAAAAAAATCACGCACACACTCATAAAATTATAAATATACACCGTCAAATTAAGATCTACCCCACAACCGGCTGGTTTAATAAGTTGACACTTGACAGACCTGCAGTGGTACCAACTTCACAATAATAATCTGCGTTTTGTTGAGTGTCTATCTACGCTAACTAAGGTTACGTTCCAAATTACGCAACGTAAAAAGATGAAGTGTCTAGTTTGCCACAATCTCATAAAACACGATGAGATAATTAAGTGCTCTCTTTGCAAAGGAACGTTCCACTATGGATGCCTGCACATGTCCAAAGATTATTATATGGAAAATGTCTATAACTTAAAACTTAACTGGACCTGTGAGAATTGCTGCTGTGTAACTCGACGTAAAAATGACGGTAAGCTGAAGGAAGCATCAAAAGATGATAATAAAAATATGTCCTGGGCCTCGGATGAATCCACAACAGAAAATAGACCGATAGCTGGCCCTGTTACATTGGAACAAATTGGTGCTTTACTAGATTTGAAGCTGGGTAAAATGAAGCAAATCATGGCAAGTGAAATAAAGGATGAAATACAAAAATTGAAAAATGATTTTAATAATACCACAGAATTCCTGTCCAATCAATTAAGGGACATGAATAAGGAAATGGGTAATTTTAACAGTAAAATCAAGGAACTCGAAGCGGAAAATCTGAAATTACAAGCCGAGATGGCGGTAATGAAAACTCGCCAACTGGCGGCGCCTGATACATCAGGGTTAGGGGAAGCCATTACCCAGCTCCAACTTGAACTAAATGAACGGGAACAAGCAGCATTGCTGAATGATGTTGAGATAACCGGCATACCTGAGTTTGATGGCGAGTCAGTGGTTCACATCGTGATGGCGACTGCAACCAAGTTGGGTATGACCCTAGAGGATCGCGACGTCGTTAGCGCGTCCCGAGTTGGGTCCAAGCGGCGAACCAGTGATGGAGTTGGGAACATGGCTGAGCGATCACGTTTCCGACCTATTGTTGTCCGGTTTGCGCGGCGCACTGTCCGGGACGAGCTACTAAAGAATGCAAGAGTTCGGCGACAAACCAATACGGCGGATCTGGGGCTACCCGCGCACGACCCTAAGATAATATACATCAATGAGAGGTTAACGAAAACTAATCGTATTGTGTTTGGAAAGGCTCGGGAAGCTCGGCGAATCCATCAATGGCGCTACGTCTGGACCAAGGAGGGCCACATCTACGCAAAGCGCACCGACTCCCCAAGCTCCACCACACACCCGTTACGTACAGAAAAGGACGTTATTCGTGTTTTTGGCGTGGATAATATTCTGCAATCCAATGTTTAGTACACAATATTGTAGGTTTGTTATACCTTCGCTTCCTTGTTATTACCATTTTTTTACAAGTCCTATGTTCTGTAAAACGATTTTGTATTACAATTTCCTCACACTATGGCCTAGTGTTGTGCCTGCTGTGTTGACTCGTTCTTTTCAAGCTTTGAGATTTACTATGTGCAGAATTTGTACACTTTTTCCACATACTCACTACCAAATACCTTTTGCATACCATATCTACCATAACCTGTCTATGTACGTTTACTCACACTTTCAAATTATAAACTTTCAACCACCGACAATCACAAATATATCATTCAAACATAACACTAAAACTTATCATCACTCACATACTACAACACTCCAATCAAGAATCACACTAATGAAAATACACACAAACTACATGCTTTGCAAAGATGCGAATCCCCAAAAATACTTTCTACTAAAAAAAAATTTATCTCTTATCCGTTAGACATATATATTGTAAACAGATTCTCACTACATTACTTCCGTGGCTCTATAGGAAATAGTTATCATTATTAATGGCTAATAATGACCTAATTTTTGACATAGACTCCACAAGTGTTATTAAATGTTCACAATTATACAAACCGGAATTGTGTAAGCAAAATTTTGGGGACATAACAAAACAATTTATTATACTAACGCAAAACATACGCAGTATTCGTAAAAATTTTAATAATTTTCTAGTACTGCTTAATCGGCTAAATTTCAAACCTGATCTTATTATTTTAACAGAATGCTGGCTGAATAATACCTTTACTGGAATCCATTTGGATGGCTATGACTGTCACTTCTCCACAAGATATCATAATCAAAATGACGGCCTTGTTGTCTATGCAAAAAATGGACTTAACATGAACATAACTGAGCCAATTTTTCTGGATTCCAGTTGTCTACTTATTGAAGCACAAAACTTGTTGTCAATCATAGCAATATATCGACCGCCATGTTTTAAAAAAAAACAAAACTTCATTAATTTCTTTGAATCTCTGGAAAAAGTACTTGGTACATGCAAGATGAAAAATATCATAATAACAGGTGATATTAACATTAATATTGCTGAGGTCAATCTGGATTCGAATGCAGAGGAATACCTTACACTAACTGCTCATCATGGATTTGTTCCGGCGTATAATATACCGACACGAGAGCATAGTTGCTTAGACCATTTCCTGGTCAAAACTAAGAAACCTTCCCGTGCGATTGTTTGTTTTTCCAACATCACGGACCATGATACTGTTCTGTTTGGTATAGATTACACACCTGTGAAGCGTATTGCCAATAACAGATATTACGATAAAATTGATTATGAGGGTGTAATGGAGAGTCTTAGCTCAACAGATTGGTCTAGTATTTATAACATATCGGATGTTAATGTGGCTACTAATGAGCTTATTGAAACACTGAATAAAGTTCTACTCTCTCATAAAATCACCAAAAAGATATGTAGCGCTAAATACATTAAAAAACCGTGGATAACCTCAGGGCTATTGAAGTGTATGAGACGCAGAGATGTATTACATAAAAAAGCTAAACAAAATCCCAACGACAACGCTATTCAAACCCAGTACAAACAATATCGCAATCACTGCAAAGTTATTTTACAAAACGCAAAAAATGAATATGATAGACAAATGATTAAAAATGCGAAGGGTAACAGTAAAAAAATTTGGGATGCTGTTAAAAATGTCTGCATGCTCAAACCTGCCAAATCAAAGAACATAGATTTAATTAAAGACGACCCGAACCCGATGACATCTCTAAACAAAGTAAATGAGTATTTTACAATGGTGGGAGAAGCCCATGCACATGCTATTCTAAACAGCTTGGGAAAAATTGAGAACGAACTTGCGAACACTCTTGACCTCTCTACAACTTGCAAGCCAGTAAATTCATTCTTTCCAAGTCCTACTGATGAAATTGAAATTTTAAAGATAATTGACGGCCTTAAGCCTAGATGCGCTCCAGGGTGGGACAACATTGGTAATGATATACTCAAAAAGACTAAACATGCTCTTGCAAGTCCCATCACACATATTTGTAATCTTAGCCTCAGTACCGGCACTGTACCGGAGAGTTTTAAAGTTGCTAATATATGCCCTATCTTTAAAGCTGGAGACCCTCACGAACCAACTAACTATAGACCGATTTCATTACTTAGCTCTCTTTCAAAAATACTAGAGAGGATAATGAACAAGAGACTTTTGGATTTTCTGGAAAAAGAAAATTTACTGTCAGAAAAGCAATTTGGTTTTCGTACTAAAAGGTCAACGGAGGACGCTATCGCTTCAATAGCAGACTTTGTCGCAGATAAGCTTGACAAGGGCTTAAGATGCGCTGGAGTCTTCCTAGACCTAGCAAAAGCCTTCGATACGGTTTCACGGCCAATTCTGCTTAAAAAATTGGAACACATGGGAATACGTGGTGTCCCCCTGGAATGGTTTCAATCTTATTTAACAACAAGAAGACAAAGAACACGGGTTGACAACATATACAGTGACTACGCGGAGGTCAGGTTTGGTGTACCGCAGGGGAGTGTGTTAGGTCCGACGCTCTTCTTGTTGTATATAAACGACCTTTGTAACCTTAAATTGCACCAGGCTGAGGTATTTGCTTACGCAGATGATACTGCGATAGTTTTCTATGACAGTACCTGGAACTCTGTTAAAGAAGTTACTGAACAAGGCATGAGGATGGTGGGACAATGGTTGCAAAGAAATTTGCTAACCATAAATACATCTAAAACTAAAGTAATCTGCTTCAGAATCACGCAAAGAACTGCTCCTTCCAGACCGCTACATACCAAACTTCACACGTGTACTGAACTGGATGCCCGCCAATGCTCGTGTGCTGAGCTCGAGGAAGTAGCAAGTGTCAGGTATCTGGGAGTCATGATTGATGAGCGTTTAACGTGGGACAAACAAATAGAGACTCTGTGTAGTCGTGTAAGAAAACTTATGCACATATTCAAGCAACTTGGTCACGTAGCAGACGCTGATACATTGAATATGACATATATTGCTCTCTGCCAATCAATTATACTCTACGGACTGGTTACATGGGGCGCTGCACATAAAACCTCTATGATTAAAATTGAGCGTGCCCAAAGAGCAGTACTTAAAGTAGCTTATAGAAAACCGTACCGATATTCCACTGATCTTCTATATCAGGATTGCAAATTTCTACGAGTAAGACAACTCTACATCTCCTCAGCAATCCTAAGGTTTCATAAAACTGCTAAAACAATAGTTAAAGATCCCGCTGCACGACGTATGAGATGGATATCACGTACAGCTCGCACAAGTTTTGCGCAAAGGTTCTACAGCTTTTTGGGTCCATTTCTTTATAACAAAGCAAATGATATGCTTAATATAATAAACCTAATTAAATCAAAATGCAAGAAAGTTTTGTTCACTTGGCTCTTTACTTTGGACTATGTTATCACTGAAAATATAATGGCAACGGATGTCTAAACAAATACTTGCACCATGACCATGATATAAATATGATATGTAGTACATAATACTGTATTATATAATATTACATATATATAAATACACCCCCCCCACACACACACACACACAAATCCACACACAAACATACACACCCATTGATCCACACACACACATTGCTAAATCAAATGCAAAGAGTCTAGCCGCACAACACAGGGTACCCTAGTGTGAGGTCTAGATGTATCTGATAGTTTCTGAAATACTTTATGTACTAATTGTATTATGAGTTGTAAGAATTGTTATGAAAAACGAAATAAATTATTATTATTATTATTATTAATTATTAATTTCACTTAAACATAAGGAGACTATGATCCCCCAGTCAAACCGTCTAGACGGTTTTGGGAGACAATTTTTGTAAGAAAATGTTTTATTTTATACGATTAATAAATTAAATAAATAATAATAAATAATAACTAAAATTTCAATCTCCATGCACATTTTTTTACCTACCGCTTCTTTTAGCTTTTCCCACAGTGAAGCTTGGCTGGAAGAGATCTCTTATAGAGATAAGTCCACCTTTGTACACTTTTATGTTATGCCTTTTTTTTGTAAAATGTATGTGCAATAAAGAATATAACGATAAATTAATTACATCGATTACTGCGTGATAGGGGGGTGTAAGGAAGCTCAAGAACATCCGGTGAAGATCGGTACCGATCGGAATACCACCCAAAAATTCCCTCCCCCCACCCCCCAAGTGAAATGTCAAACATATTTTCGAGTTAGTGTGTTACTGGTCACTTTCCTAATCCTACGACTCTGTTTTATTTCAAAGTCCTATCTGAGAATTCGAAGACACCTCCCCATTTGTCATTGCAATAAGAATCCTCCCCAATCGGGCAGGTCGTTGCGCCACCGATAGTGCGCTGTATCTCAGCGCAGGCGTCTGGGCTAAGTGCCTGCTTAGCGTTGACTCCACGAGGTGCGAGTTTATCTTACAAGACTTGGCTGCTTGCCGGCCGCGAGGATTAGCTTGCAACGTTTGACTTATCAGCTCAATTCGGAGGAATTGTGCTCTTTGTTTTGCGATCTCCTTTTGACCTAAGTCGAAGATTTAGAGAGGTTGTGATTTTGTATTCCCTTCCACAGCCTCAACTATTAGATGACGCTCAACAAAACGAAATATCACCATTCATTGGATTAACAGCAACTGTCATGCTACTAATAATATTATAAACGCGAAAGTTTGTAAGTATGGATGGATGTTTGTTACTCTTTCACGTATAAACTACTGAATGGATTTTAATAAAACTGTACAGTAATATAGCTTATACATCATAATAACACATAGGCTACAATTTGTAAAGATATTGTGTGAATTGTCCAAAGTATCAAGTAAGTAGGAAAAAATCTACCATCTGCGAGCTATTCTGGCGTGCGCTGCCAAAACCGCTAGAGTTACACATACGAGTATGTAATGTTTGTGGAAATGTTTATCTTAAATAGTTCTACTAAAAAAGCTACTCGAAATACTAATCGTGCGCAGACGAAGTCGCGGGCACCAGCTAATATGTCATATTCTTCCTTGCTATATACCCAAGAAGGCAGCTGAACGTTTTGGCAACTTTGTCAAATAGAAGAAACAACGCTGTTAAGTATTTCCTATCGTCTTGTTATTATCCCCCAGTTATCTCTTTCCTGTTACCTACACACATACACACACCCCCTCTCACCCCTCCTCCCCACTCATACACGCACACACACAAACAGTTCGTTCCTGCATCTTTATTTGAATTGCTTTATTATTATACCGCCTCCGCCTCCGCCTCCGCCTCCGCCTCCGCCTCCGCCTCCGCCTCCGCCTCCGCCTCCGCCTAATAAAAACTAAATGTTAAGTTAAGTTAAGCCCCATGTTTCTGTGAAAAATCCATCAAAATCCGTTCAGTAGTTTTTAAGTGATGCGTGCACAAACTCACAGACAAACAGACAAAAATTTCAAAAATGAACGAAATGAGTTCTGTTGCTCATCCTTAGACCCCCCAATTTTATTTTTGCAAATAACTTCAATGTACAGACACGCGAAGTTTATGATTTTATTTATTAAATACCTAACTAATTTTCTTTAAATTATATCTAAGATGCCAGTTATAGATTTCTACTCTCCTGGTATTTAATATTTAGTTATCTCCTGTATCTGCTTGTTTTTCTTACTATCCTTCTTTTCTTTTACTCTCTCTCTCTTCAGCTCTGAACTAGGTATATAAATTCACCTAAAATCGTTGTTAGGGAAATAAATTGCTGTAAAGTATAGGTAGCCAACGAGTTGGTTCTCCTGCGTGGTTCTCCGTCGTCTTCCTTATGGTACCCTGGATGCTATGCTTTCACCAACGCTGGTAGTCCGGTTTTAGCACAAGTTTTAGGGTTTTGTAGTTTTTTTACCGTATAAATGTTGCTGTGCTCGCAATCGTATCTTCGACTATATTATTTTTATGGATCATCATCAGGTTATTATTGTCTCCACTGCAGGAGCACAACTCTCTTTCATCTGCCGGAGACAGACGGAGGATTTGGTCTACTTTCCCCGCGCTGGCCAGACGGGTTGGGGAGGCCTGATTGATGTTTTATAATGTAGTCCCTTAGTCGCCTTGTACGAAATCCACGGGAAGAGTTAGAGCGGTCCTGTTCTACTCTACCGGAAACCACACGGCAATTTTCAGTTTGTGGAAGTTTGTTAGACCAATTCTATTTTTATATAATAATTATATAGTACATAAGAAATGCTGTTAATTTCTCATAATATTTTAAAATTAAAATAAAATACCAATTTAGACCAGATCTAGATAGCTGTGTGTACTTATATTAATTTTAACTTCCTGCTCAAGTTTTTAAACTTCCAATGTTGCATTCAGAATTCTCTGTCATACAACATTACGGTCCCCACACCGGATAATAAAATCTGCTGCGAATACTGCTCTCAAAACACGCCTATAAAATGCATTACCAACACAATTCCTCGGCAATATTTCGCGTACCTATCCCGGCTCACATATTAACCTTTATGATCTAATTTGGCACAGGCCGGGGCCGTTTGGCAGCGTCCAGGACATCCACAATATCACATTCAATGCCCCGTGTGCCATACAACAGGTACTGAAGAGATAAGGGTCAGTGCAGACGACGCGACTGGCGTCCTTTGCTAATGAATAAATAAATACGTTGCGACATTTCACACAGGGCCACCTGATCCCAAGCTAGGCAGAGCCTGTAATATGGGTATTAGACAGCTAATATACAGCTAATATCATATATAAATAATATCCAGTCACAAGGCAAACACAAGTGCTCATCACACGACTGTTTGCCCTGAGCGGGATTCGGACCTGTGACCCCGAGCTTCGCAGGCAGGTGTACTACCGACTAGGCTACGGGGCCGACAATAGTGTTTGTTACCTTCACAACCAAATCTAGGGCATTCCGCATCTGTAGCATTTTAACGTTTAGTTAT
Organism: Esperia sulphurella; assembly: GCA_947086405.1. Classification (NCBI taxonomy): domain Eukaryota; kingdom Metazoa; phylum Arthropoda; class Insecta; order Lepidoptera; family Oecophoridae; genus Esperia; species Esperia sulphurella. Next base: position 15,996,308 of record OX352266.1, read on the forward strand.
ATTCATCGCTTATTTGGACGCAAATTTTACGGAATCATATTGCGTTAAAATTAGCGATGATGATACACGTCGGTGCCAGGCCAGACGTGTCTTGTACACAGTTTATTTCCTATTTTATTATTGTTGTTGCTGTGATTTTTGGTACAATAAACCCTTTTTATACTTACATACATACGGAAATACGATACACCGAAGTAGAAATAGAGAGGGACAACGTTATACGTACTTCTCTCGGCGCTCTCCATAGCGCGCTGACGGAGTAACTTTAGGGTGGCGCAGCGTGGCAGCCTAGTGCGTACTGCCTGCCGTGCATTTTGCAGGCGACGTAACACTGGCCGGGGGAGGTGAGTGTCGCTTGTTTACGTAGTAACATATGGCAACGACCTGCGCTCTCTCCCAAAACCATTCAACAAATCAGGCATCGGATTGGTGAATCAAATTGCGTGAGATCTGGGGCCTACCTCCGTAAGGTTTTCTAATAAGGCGCATCGAACTAAGAAGCTATTTTGTCCCCTGAAACAGGTTATTTGGCCATCATGATAACCGTTTGACATCTAACTACGATAACCAGATGCCATCCGACTTTTAGTTATACCTACATAGTATTATATTGTTTCTGTTTATATGTAATGTTGTTTTGTTGCTGCCAATAAATGAATATTATATTCTATTCTTATCCGAATATGACAAATGACCCGTTGAAGAGTAAAAATTGGGTTTGAAGTCTGACGGATATTATCAAAAATGTCCGAAATATACCCGCTGATCTGTACACATTAATGTGAACTGTAAGCCCGCGTAGCGTCGTCTACGCAGAACCTTACAGTGACGCGACATTCTAAGAATGTGCGCGAATTACTGTTAAACTTGCCAAGTACGACTGCTCCAGTTTTGAGTTAATATTTATTTAGTCCTATACAAAGTGGTCGCCTTTTTAAAGTCCTGTCATAACTGATACCCTTATAGTAAAGCCTTTTGTTCGTATATCTGTCCGGTTGATAACTCAACTCAAATATTACTTATTTTATTTTTATTTATTTTATTGTTGATGGGTCTGCGCTTGACCTCAATCTTACCTAATGTAAAGTGATGAGGCCTTAGGTGGAGCGCGCTTACCCAGAAGATGCCTATTCACTCTTCCTTTAAAAAGATCCAAATTGTACTTGTCCGGAAACACCCAAGCTGGTAGGGAGATCCATTCCTTAGCAGATCGCGTCATGAAAGAGGAAGCAAAACGCTTCGTGTGACAGCGTGGTATGTCTACTACATAAGGATGAAGTCCCTCACCACGCCTGGTAGTCTGTTGATGGAAGGGGGATGGGGGAATCAAATTGTGTAATTCCTGGGCACACTTTCCAAAATTTAACCTGTAACTTGACGAATTAAGCAAAAAAAATAAAGACACATGTAAAATATGCTAGCCTTGTGATTCCCGGCATAAGGCTATCTCCATCATCATCATATTATCAGCCCTTAGGCGTCCACTGCTGGACATAGGCCTTCCCCAATGAAAGCCACCACACCCGGTCCTCCGCCCTCTGCATCCAGCCGCTTCCGGCCACCTTCTTCAAGTCGTCGGTCCATCTGGAGGCGGGAGCCCCATAGGAGGGCTAACAACGAGGACACAATCGTAGATACGTAATATATAGCCTTATCTTGCAAGTTCTAAGCCCCCCTGCGTTTTTGAGAAAGTTTTTCCATTTCATTGCTTCTTTCGTCAACAAATCAAAGTGAGGTTCTCGAACCCCAAAAGCACTTAACTCCAAACCTGGGCATCATTAACAAGCGGTCAGCTTAACCCCCGGCGAGTCAATAGTTCAATATTTATGAGCGGGGGGCCGCAGCTATCGCGGACCGCAGATTTACGGCCCGGAGACAAGTGGGCCGCGTCAGGTGCGCTGATTTATCGGGCCGCTGATGACGCTGGATAGTTGGGCGGGAGATGGACATTCTTTTGGTAGTCAATACGGGGCGGAATGTTTTACAAATGAGAGTTGTTGACGTACGCTCGTCGTGCAAAGTCATTTATTTTATCACAGTTTAAGTACTAGTCAAATATGGAAAAAGAGCTTTACCTATGTTCATTATTCATTTAAATATAATCATCATCATATTTATTGGTAACAAAAATTACAAGTCAAAAATGTTTTTAACAATTAATGTCACATAGGTAACAGAATATAATAATTAATAAATAATGTCATAAATTCACAAATGTCAAGTAATATACTTTGAAACATCTTTCAGGAATTCGTCAACTGAGTAATATGCGTAAGAAATAAGATTTTTTTTAAATTTATTTTTAAATATGCTGGTGGAAGCCGCACTTTTCACGTCTCGAGGTAAACTATTATAAATTGTCGATCCGAGAACATATACCGACGCTTTAGATTTTTTTAATCTGTGGCAGGTAGGTTTTAGTTTAAATAAATATAATTATAAATACAATTATTATATTTTGTGTACAAAAACGAGCTTATCTCTAATAGAGATCTCTTCCGGACAACTTTACCAGGTGTGAGACAAGAAGAGCGTATATAAGTGCCCAATAAAGTACATAATAACAAACAAATCTGAACTATATATCTTTAACATTTAATACTTTATGTAACTATCATTCGTTAAATAAATTACTAAATTTAGAATAAGCATAATTTGAGTTTATTTATTTAACCATTTATTGCACACAAAAAAGAAAAAAAAACATACAAAACAATATAAGTAAGGAAAAAAATAACAAGTTCAAATGGTAATGCTTAATGCAACTGCGGCCGTGAGTCATTTGGTGGTCTCACTGAAAATAAGCAGCTCTTGCTACAGCATAAGCTGAGCTGAGGACCCTTTTGGCGTCACACTACAACACTGTGTCATTTTTTTCTGTTTTGTTTTAGCGGTTATGTAATTTGTTTGCTTCTTTTTTTTCATATTTATGTCGTCAATTTTAATTCCCGTGTTGTATTTGTGTTCGCCAAATAAAGTCTTTCTATTATTCTATTCTATTCTTATTCTCCATATAGTTAAAATCTAATAAACTTTGTTCTGACTAATGATAGTCGTTATGGAATTTTGTCTCTTACGCTAATCGATATTTCCTGAATAGATACGTATCTAAGCTAATAAATTTTATATTGAAGAAGTCTGGGGAACATAAGAAAACAATGTCTAGGCTTCGTTCTTTATAATAATCATATAAAATTCTTTATAATTTTACTAATACTTGAGACCAAGGTACTAAATATATAATGCTCACGCCTTGGTCCTAGAGAGATAGGCAGAGGGGAATGAAATACAGTGGCGGTATAAAAAAATATCGTCTATTTTCTCTTCTAAGTGCAAGAAACCTACAACATTTGAAACGCCGCAGTACATTCAATAAAATATAAATATAAATATCTCAGACATTCACACCAATTATCCAATCCCAAAATAGGCAGAGCTTGTGCTATGGTTACTAGATAACGGATACTTAAACAAATATGTTCGTATGATGAATATGAATGTTTGTACCCAAGTCTTGGATGTTTATATATTTATTTAAGTATGTGTATCAGTTATCTTGTAACCACACCACAGGCTCTGCCTAGTTTGGGACTGGATAATTGATGTGATGTCTGAGATATTTATTTATTTATTTAATTAATGTTTAATTAAACAATTATTCTTATTACATATTAAATTTTTTAAATTAAAGCTATTAAATAAGTACAATATACAGATGTCAATAACGGAATTAAAAAATTAAAAAATTAACATACACATAATATTTATAAAAACAATGATATCATCAAATATATATATACGAGGGCTGTTTGATAAGTCCTTTTAAAAACTATTTATAAAACCTTTTATCTGGTAAATGGCAATAACACTCGCAGACACAATCTTTCAAATAAAGACTGTCAAAAATTCAGCAAAAAAAACAAGTTTTTGTCAGTTTAACCAATGTTTAACTGTGATCACTCGTAAATTTTCAACAACTAGAAAAATCTGAATTTAATGCCGTTATAAAACATTTTTTTTATGAAGGGTTGCAGTGCTGCCACAATAAAAACTGAACTTGATTCTGTTCATGGCACTACCGCACCAACGTTGCAGACTGTTTATAACTGGATAAATGATTTTAAACGTGGTCGGTCAAGCACATCTGATGCTCCACGCTCTGGTCGCCCAATCGAAGTCACTACTGAGGATGTTGTTGAACAAGTCCATAATATTGTACTCGACGACCGCCGAGTGAAGGTCCGTGAAATAGCTGAGAACACAGGCTTAACATGAAATAGCGAAAAACGACCTAAATTGTCCCCCAAGAAAGTCCTCTTTCATCAAGACAATGCCCCAATGCACACGTCAGCTATTGCAATGGTCAAAATCCACGAGTTGGGCTTCGAGCTGGTTCCGCATGCTCCGTATTCGCCGGACGTAGCTCCGTGCGATTATTGCCTATTCCTAAATCTGAAAAGATGGCTTGGAGGGCAAACATTTTTGACAAATGAGGACTGCATCGCAGGTGTAAACGGCTATTTTGAAGACCTCGACAAAATGTATTTTTTGGAGGGGATAAAAAAATTATAAACTCGCTGGAACAAGTGTTTGGCCCTCAAAGGAGACTATGTTGAAAAATAAATCTAAATTGTTTAAAAAAAATATATATTTTTTTACTTTTTAAAACGACTTATCAAACAGCCCTCGTATATACTCGTAGGTATGTCGCTTTGAGTTTCAATTTTGTCAAAACCTCAAAGTTTTTACCTTCATGACTGAAAATAATTGATAACAGATGAATAACCAATTAGTATCAATCATGAAAGTGGAAACTTTGAGGTGATTTACAGTGCGAAAATTTATTTTGCTTCGTGGTACCTGTACTTCTATGGTAAAGTTTAATCGACGTCACTGTTCATGGAACAATTAGGAATCACCGAAAACAAGTGGGTACTTCACAAACTGTGCTACAATACATATTTCCCCCCTCTCCGTAGACGGCTCGTTACTTCTCCAGACGCCTGCATAATACAGGTGTTAGCAAGTGGCTCACGTTCCGGCCGAGGCGATAATTAGATGAACCTCATTACTGGCTGCAGACTAACGCGTTTATAGGAGGGAGCGTTCGCATTTTGTCTTCCCTGGATGTTTTTATGTACAGCGGAGGAATGAAAGGTTCTAGAGTTTTCAAATTCATGTCTTCAACATGTCGTGAGCACATGCTACATTTTCAAACTATGTCACAAAGCAGACTGTTGAATGGACAATTATGTTCATTAAAAAGTTTTTTAATAGTCCGATTTGTACTGGGCAAAAGTATGAAAATTTTGAGTAAAACAAAGCCACTTGGTATGAGCGTCATAAACGTCAAACTGTACTCAAAAAGCCTGGTAGGCAGACGTAACTCCGCGATATGTGCAAGGGAGGGTAATGGATGTACAGAACTCCCTGCATTCATAAAAAAAATCTAGCTGATGTATTTGGACTTCCGAGTCAAGTTTGGTGTCGTTATTAGGTATAAATCGATGACAGTTAATTCATTCGTAATACCTGTTTTGTATGGTTCCGTAGTAAAATATGTCGAAATACCTAACGTTATATATGTTCAGTAGTAAAATTATGCAAATAAACCCTTATATTTTCAGATTTATATATGAAAATATAAAAAATACTATCTGAAAGCTCATTTAATGCAGATTATAAAAACATTGACACTAAGTATCGATTTAACCATTTTTAAGGTAAAATAAAATATTATCTCCGTAGCGGAACGGGTAGCTCTTGGACTGCCACGCCGGAGGTTGCGGGTTCGAATCCCGCTAGAGGCAACCCCTAGCGGGATTCGAACCCGCAACCTACGGCGTGGCAGTCCGAGAGCTACCAGTTCCGCCACGGAGGTCGTCATTACATGAGGCATTAGTCACTTAGCTTTCTTCTGTTAATTATGTTCCAGCCGTGTGGTTCTCGGCTTAGAACAGGCCACTCCCAATCTTCCCGTTGGTGCCGTCTAGGCGCCTAAGGGGGAGTGTTCTACTATGATCATTACTGCGATCACCAATCCGCCTGCCGAGCGTGGTGATTATGGCCAATCCTCCAATGGACAGCCCACCAACATTGGCATTCTGGGGAGGCTTGTGTTCAGCAGTGGACATATTTCAGCTGATGATGGTGATGATATTTGAGAGAATTAGAAATAAAAAATAATTGTTGCGAAGTAGTCGTTTTTAGCCAATAATACCTGCCTGCTTGACGATGGATACAGAGTTTGTTTCCCATGGGAAAAATTCAATATACACTGGCATTCTATTTAATCTAATCTACGACTTCCCTCAGTAGTGATACTTGTGTCATTCAAAAGAAAAGCCTCTCTCAAGAAACTATTATCAAAATAATACATTTTCACACAATTATTTGCATAGTCGGTAATCGAATCCGAGACCATATGCACAGCAGCTAGAGGTTTTGCCTAATTTACGCAATGGTAATATGTATCTTATTTTACTTTTAAGGCACACCCCTTGTAACTTTTAAAATTACTTACGCTAAACGATAACGGTGCGCCGTCAAAGCGGTGTAACCAGGAAAAATGCAATTTATTAATTTGCAAAAAAAGCGCGTGACGAGAGTCACCTGTCAGGCTGCGTGACAGCGTGACGCCGTGACGTGACGGCGCCCTAAGTAACAGGACGTGATGAATTGTGGATAATAAAAATAACGAAGTAAACGGGCTGTAAGGGAGTTGAAACAAGTTGAAATTTAACCGACTTGACGTTTGAGCTAAATTTTTTTACGTGGTAATAAATGATTTTACATACAAAATGATTAATAGGCACTTTTATTGATATTTAGTTTTTATTGAAGTCAATAAAATATCAAAATTATGTGACTACTTGTTGGTAGTATATGTAAGTCAGACTTTTTATGAAAATTTGGGTATCACATTACGAAGCAAATTTTTTTGATGATTTCGGTGAGTTAATATATTTGAAATGAATTTATTTTAGGATTATACCCATCCATTTCATAGTAATACCAGAGTCTAGATTTCAATTTTTTATAAGTTAAGTTATTGTATTATTAGCATCATACACCTAGCACTAGTAAGCGTCGGTGTCCTTAAAACAATTCAAACGGTACCTCAGTGATAATACACGCTATTTTTGAATATCAATAAATATATTAAAATGGCGTCAAACACTATTAACATCAAATTTTTGTTATGAAAATATATATAACACGTAAGGATCACGTTGAGCGTCAATATAACCTAAGGTTCAGGAAGTAGCAGCTCTACAGCCCTAACATAAACGTGTATATATTCTTTATTGCACAAATTTTAAAAGTAAATACAGTTACAAATTTTGTGTACAAAGGCGAGCTTATTTCTAAAAGAGATCTCTTCCAGCCAACCTTACAGGGTGTGAGACAAGGCACTAAGAGCGAGGGGGCAAAAAGTGCATAATATACTACATAATAACTAAATACCGAAACTACTCTACACACACACATACACATATATACTCGTATATATATAGTAAATACTTATAATAAATAATAATAAACATACATAAATATATACATATCATAGTATACTGAGTGAGACAGATAGTGCTCTTTTAGTTTAGTTTTAAAGGATGTCACCGACGTACTATCTCGAATGACCGTCGGCAGTTTATTCCACATCTGTGCGGCTCGGACAGTAAAGGAATTGAAAACGAAAAAGTTCGACGTGTCGACCAGGCTGGTGCTAATGTAATAGTGGTAGGTGATCAATGTTCCCCTGTGTGGTTTGCCTAAGTTGTAACTGTGGTGAGATCCGTAACCAGGAGGTGGTTCATGATACAGCATAGGAAATTTGGTGCTTGAAAGATATACGAACTGTAAAAATGAATCTGACTTGACCGTAAAATTCGGAGAAATAGATTATGGGAAAAGGCTGGTGGAAAGAAATTTAAATATATTGAGGCTGTGACGTGTTCGTAGACGGCATAGGACGGCTGAAGACGGAATGTAAAGGAACGCTAGAGAGAGAAATGCCTGTTTCGACTATAGTATAAAAGTTATTGTAACGCAATGGAATAATAATCTGTAATGTTTCAATATTTTAAATAAATAAATGTCTAAATAAATGTCTAATATATCTAGTTTTTCTGAAGACGAAAATAAGGTTGAAAATCGTCTAGTCATTTCCTATAATTCCAGTAGATTAGATTAGATTAGATTTATTTATTTCACTTTTAAATCTTAAAAATTCAATTTTACATGTCATTCTAATATGGTAAAAGATTTCGTCATAAAATAAAATAATATACAAAATGTAAATTACAATGTCAACAATTCAAATTGTGTCATAGTATATAACATACTATCTATGTCAGTATATAATATTAAAATAAAAATTTAAAAATACACTTGGTATTAAATTATACTTAAAACTATTAATTAATTACAAAATTCACACAGAATTGCATTGCATACATTTTTCAAGTTTGTCATGAAGCTAACAAATGCACAGCCGCAAAATTGTTTGCCCTGCAAAGCGCGCGAACCTGTCACGCACGTAAGCGACACGTGACGCGTGACACCGTGTTGCGTCACGTCACGGAGTTACGCGTCACGTGCGCCGGGCACGCGACAGGTAACAACGTTACCCGCCAATTTTTAAAGCGTCAACATTTAAATTAAATTCCTACACAAACGTGGTTAGGTATATTCCCATTCACACCAATATCATGCAAGTTAAGTTTGAAAGTTTGCTCGAGGTAATTATCATAATCATAATTCTTTCACTATTTCTTTGTTATTCTATTTCAACAACTTGTAGCGGTTGCTAAATTAATTCGAAGATATTGTGATTCAATTAAATAAATAAAACGGTTCATTACAGATCAACAACATAACATACTTGTTTACGGATGTCTCATAAAAAATACAATACACTTTATTGCACAAACAAATACAGTTACACGTTATAAAAGTTACAAATAGAACAATTTAGGTGGTCTTATAGCTTTAAGCGATTTCTTTCAGACAACCTTTAAAATAGTTACCCAAATAAAAGAAAACAATAAACTATTGTAAGGACATGGAATAATAACCATTTTTAAATAAATAAAACCAATAAAACCTTTCTTTCTCAAGATGGCCTGACAGCTGTCGATATGATCATCTGCAACATCTATAATATGCCCTAAGTGTCACCGCAGTTACTAAGGCATTAAAAATATGCCACTGAACTCATATTTCAGTCGCAATGGGAATAAACTGCCCAACTCACGTTCCCTAATTTAAGCAATTACAGATAAAACGCCTATCTCCACTTACTGCGTTTTGCTGCTCGGCCTCCAAAATTATATTTAATCCTTTTAATGTATTTACACATAAATTGGTCACAGGCTGTTTGTCTGTAACTTTTTTGATGACGACACGAGAAGTTTCTAAGTTTTTTTCCGCTTAGTTTTCACTTTCATAGGTATATTGTTTACGTTACCAGGGTCTTATTTCGGTAATTGGTGATATATCTTCGAGGAATTTATGTTAGTGTTTACAGAATAGGAGCCTAGATAACAGGTTTGTTTCGAATGATATAATGATATACATACACACATAATGCTCATAATGCTGGAAGTTTGTCAGGATTGCATAAATTAGCGATACATCGTCTCTGCCAACCCCTCTGGGACCAAGGAATGAGCATTATGTACGTAATCATCATCATCAGGTTATTTTTGTCTCCACTGCAGGAGCACAACCCTCTCTCATCTGTCGGAGACAGACGGAGGATTTGGCCTACACTCCCCGCGTTCGCCAGACGGGTTGGGGAGGCCTGAGACGACTAGAGACAGCAAACACAAGTGCTCATCACACGAATGTTTGCCCTAGGCGGGATTCGAACCCACACCCCGAGCTTCGCAAGCAGGTGTACTACCGACTAGGCTACGGGGCCGACTAATTAAATTGCTACTTAACATAACTGCAATAAATTCATTTAAATCGCAATGAATGCGAAGTACAGGTGCATTAATATTCCTGCAGCGAACACGAGGCTTCATTATGGGCTCTACGTCTGGACTGCTAAGAGAGGACTTTAATTTGCTCTTAAGACTTACCTAATTACATATTTACTTAGAAAAGTATTGAAGAAAATTTATTCTTCACTTCCAAGTATCGGGGATCTTTTATTCATCATCCTACTAATATTATAAATGCGAAAGTTTGGGTATTTGAATGTTTGTTACTCAATCACGCTTCAACCACTGAACGGATCGGGATGAACTTGGCACACATATAGGTTAGGTCCTGGAATAGGACACAGGATAATTTACGGCTCCTTGCGTAGAACAGAGCGATTGTTTGGAACGCTCCATCTAGTAGTACATAGAGATCGTTGGGTCTAATCTAGTAGTTTGTTGTACAATCATGTATAATTCCCCGTGAATTTATTATACTAGTTGTGTCTATTAATTAGAAGTTAGTTTATTTTGGTTATAAAGGTAAAAACCCTAAACCTAAAACCAAAAACCCCAGATTTACTATTATTTACACGCGACGGAATCAGGTAACAGTAAAGTCAGCCTTGTGGTTTCCGGTAGAGTAGAATAGGACCACTCCAACTCTTCCCGTGGATGTCGTACAAGGCGACTAAGGGAATACATTATAAAACATCAATCAGGCCTCCCCAACCCGTCTGGCCAAATCCTCCATCTATCTCCGGCAGATGAGAGAGGGTTGTGCTCCTGCAGTGGAGACAAAAAAAAACTGATGATGATGAAAGTCTTTGACTCCTTTGTACGAACGCCAATGATGGTCATCATCATCAGATACGTCAAGACCACAAACCAAAGACAAGAAGAACGTCAAGTGGCCAAAAGGATGAAGGTTAAAGCCATAAGGGCGCACGAGACACACTATATTCAATATATTTGCGTATATAGAATACTGTTGTCTATTAGAAAAGTTGGGGAGTCAATAACCGCATCCCATAAAAGTTTTTCGATTAGCACCTGCCAACACACTGGGGAGTTCACCCTACTGAACAACTATTTACGGCTTACCCCTTCAAAGGATGGATTGGTCAAATAGTGACGTAAGCTTATTTCAATATAGTCTTTGGAAATATACTCGTACCTGCTATTAAAAAATAATTACTTATAGTATACACGGTGAAGACGACAAGTGATCAATCGATTTGTTATGTAATATAGAAGGCAGTGTCGCTCTGTGTTTAATCCTATAATTCCTATAGGAATACATATATAAAATATAGAAATCGCTTTCGCTTCCGCTCCCGCTCCCGCTCCCGCTCCCGCTCCCGCTCCAGCTCCCACACCCACTCCCCTGTTCCCACGCGTGGGCCCACTCCCACTCCAATTCCCACTCGCAGCTCCAAATGTAATCCAAACTCATCGCAATCTGAATAGTACGGAAATACTATTATGTGCAATATATTGCATACTAACCTTACCTACTAATGTATTTGAAAATTAAAAATGTCTATAACTTTTGATTGAGTTAGCCGATTGCGATGAAATAAAGACTAAATGTTAAGTTAAGTTAAGCCCCATGATTCTGTGAAAAGTCCACCAAAATCCGTTCAGTAGTTTTTAAGTGGTGCGTGCACAAACTCACAGACAAACAGACAAACAGATAAACAGACAAAAATTCCAAAAATTATTGAAATGTGTTCTATTACTTATCCTTAGACCCCTTAATTATTTTTTTGCAAATATCTTCAATGTACAGACACGCGATGTTTACAATTGTATTTATTAGATTCGAAAGTTTGGATGTTTGGATGTTTGTTACTCAATCCCGCTTCATCCACTGGACCGATCGTGATGAAACTTGGCACACATATAGGTTAGATCCTGGAATAGAACATAGGATAGTTTATATCCCGAAAAATCATCCCATTCCTACGGGAAATACATAATAATTTGTGATGTTAAGTTGTCCATGCGGACGAAGTCGCGGGCAACAGCTAGACGTAATAAACATAATTATTATTTTTAGATTACACATTGTTATTAAGTATATATTACATATATAAAGATTTTGTATGTAACGAAACGTTTCCTATGTTTTTATTCGATTGGCCACACTGCCACTCTGCTCTTCCATTCTATCTATTTATGAGAAGAGCACCTCGCTGTATCTAAAATATTTATATATCTCAAATAAACCAAAAGTTTAACATATTTTTGACTTGGCATTTGACACTTTGACAAAGTCGAATTTCAGTTATCTGACCCAAGCAGGATTTAGTGCCCAGTAATGTACTATTTTGTACTCAAACTTCAGAAAGAGATAAAAGGGGGTATTGAAGTCGAGCTGTAGTAACGTCACCCCAGATTTGACATTTTAAACTAAGATACGATCATACCCGGCTTGACCTTAAAATTAGTCTGCACTGCCTAAAAAACCATAACAATCAATAAAAAATAACATTACTAAAGGCAATACTTATCTCTTAAAAAGATTTCTGCCAGTCTACCAGCGACAGAGAAAACTTCGTTATTATAACAAATAATAATAATAATATCTGTAAAAGTAAGAAAACTTATTGTTGCGAACTCTTCTTTTACAGATAAACCTCAATTTTGGTCTAGTTTGAAGACCAGAAATTTAAGAATTAATTTATTGTTTTTTTAATCAATAAAAAAAATACTAAATACAGACATATAATTAAACATAGATAACACACTAAAACTAACTTTCTAATTTTAAAGACAGTTCATCATTTTCTTCACTATATCGATCCGAGTCTTAGAGTGCATCTAACGTTCCACAGTTCCAAAACTCAATTCACAAAATTCAATCACATCCAACCGAGAAATCTTTCTCTTAAACCGGAAACTTTTAAACAAACGTCACATCTTTTAATTTGTAACTTTCCACAGACGTGGGTTTTCAATTTACTGGCCAAGTCTGCGCCTAGCGACCTAAATCATACCTGGGTGGCAGGTACCGGCGGGGACTAGTCAGGCGTGAGGCTGATAGTAATAAATATGTCCCCGAGGAGGTAGGTGAACCCATAAATGGGTAATGGAGAACCAATGGACTATGAGGTCGTTTTGGACGTCAAACTGGCATCGTTAGAGGAAAGGTGAAACTATTAAATCTCTTGGTCCAAAATCGGCACCAATCTCGCGAAATACAAGGACTGGGTGAATATTTTCTGCTATAATAGACGATCCGATAAACATAATATTATAAATATAACATATAAATATAACGTGGATGTCGTACAAGGCGACTAAGGGAATAAATACGAGTACATTATAAAACATCAATCAAGCCTCCCCAACCCGTCTGGCCAGCGCGGGGAGTGTAGACCAAATCCACCTTCTGTCTCCGGCAGATGAGAGAGGGTTGTGCTCCTGCAGTGGAGACAAATATAATCTGATGATGATGATGATGATAACATTATATACATACATACTCGTTCACATGTCTAATCACAAACTAGGATTTTCTTCTGTGCTATGGAAATTAAACAAGGATTAGATAATTCACAATTATTACATCCAGACCGGGACCAGCTTGTACAAGTTATACAAAAATGTTTGCCCCCAGTGGTAATCAAACCCACAACCCCTGGAGAGCTCGAGTGCAATGACTAAGCCAAACAAGGTATCTCTTTAACTGAAGTCTAAATAACATGACAAAAAGTATTCTTACGAGACTGGTATTGAGCTCCTTGAGTCACAAGCCTCGAAAACAATTTAAAAAAAACATTTAAAAAGTATTCTTGTAGGTTTTATCCAAGTTGTACGAAAATCAAAATCAAAATATTTATTTTCAAAATTGGAATACATTATTCTCTTTTTGACGTCAAATTCTGCCTAAAACTACTCCACTTCCACCTGTATAACCGAGGGGAAGAAGTGGCAACAAACCCAACGGCACAGGGCCCTACCTTTGATTTATCTTATTCATTACAATCATAGGACAAATCAATCATTATTCATTTGGCATAGGACGGCTGATGACGGAATGTAAGGGAATGCTAGAGAGAGGAATGCCTGTTTCGTCTATAGCATAAAAATTATTGTAACAATGGAATAATAATCTGTAATGTTTCAATATTTTAAATAAATAAATGTCTAAATTAAGTCTATCTATGCTGAGCCATCAAGCACTCCATGGACTTTTATCATTTAAGTAGTCTAAAAAATTAGATCTTCAAACTTTATTTCTGAAAATTTCCATCAATGAGCTTGGTTCTCTTATAAACTTGGCCTAACATTTTCCCTTATAATTATTACCTTAAAATTTTATATTGCATGTTTCAAATTTCAGTTTAAAAACTGAAATTTTCGTCTTAAAACATATCCGAAAGCTAAGTGAATTTCACTAACACTTGTTACGTGAAGTAAGTTAGTAACCACTTACTTTCATTGTTAATCTAACTTTACAATAATTGCGAAGGATTTAGTTCATCTAGTAGAAAGCGTCTCCCCGCAAGAACTGAATGTGTGAGGTAAGCTTGAAATATGATGTTTTCTGATATCACTCCTACGGGCGAGATGCGTTCAAAATGTACCTGCGGGCGGGTTGTTTTAAAATGAACAAATAATAACTACTTTGTAAAGATAAATATGTATGTATGGGTGTATTATTTATAAATACTTATCTATTTATTATGTTTATCATCAATATACGAGTATATATAGTTTATGTGTACATGTATGTATATCTACTTCTATTATTAATCTTTCTCTTTCCAGACAAGGTTTGGCTGGAAGAAATCTCTTTTTAGAGATAAGCACACCTGTGTATACGTCTTCTCCTTCTGTATATTTATTTTTGTATGTTCTGTGTACAATAAAGTTATAATAATAATAAATTCTTTATTGTAAACTAATAAGGAAATAACATACAAGTATTTATCAATTAATAGAAATACAAGGGCGGCCTTATCGCTAAAAACTAACTTTTTCAGGTAATCTTTTCCGAGGAAAATAACAATGGTAATATATTTTATCCAGCGCGTTTTGTATGAAAAGACAAACATTGTTTTTGTTGCCCAAGTTTTTGTTACACATTCATTACAATTTTTTTAAAGTAAATAAGCATCTATTTATTTGACTACATGCAAGTATTTATCTATTTGCGAATCCTTTCGATAGTAAAACTATATGCAGTGTTAGGCAAGATGGCGTCGTTACATTAAATTTCATTGACCCTATCTGTAGCAAGAAGTCAAATTTGCGATACGTATCGCTCATCATACAAAAGTATGACATTACTATGAAGCGCGTTTAATTTATTAACTAATTATTATTGTTACGTGGACAGATGAGGTCATTGTACTTTTATGCAGATGTATGTAGCACGTGCTATAATAAAAATTGTAAATGAAAAAAATTACACGTAAGTTTCAGTTTTCTATTTTGTTTACAAGCTCGACACGGTGTAAGATTTAGAACGTTCCCGTGCGGTCTAGACAGCCCCATCCACGGAGAGCTATGGGGTTGTTCCGCTGATAGGTGTGATGGAAGTTGAAGGTGAGACGGACTCGGATTAGAGTTATTTGTCTAAGGGTGCAAAGACATTGCCCTTCTTGCACTCTGGCAAAATATGTAGCTATTTTTTGCGTTATAGGTCGTAAGATACGCTAACACCAATATACCCCCAATATAGACCTATTTTATAACATATGGCTGCATATTTCGGCAGTGTGCAGTCAAATGGTTTGCATTTATAGGGTGCAATAACGATAAAAGTCTTAAAACAGTAAGGTCCATATAAAAATAACAGAGATCTTACGAATGAATTTAAAACTTCATTGATTTTGGATTGTGTAGTTATATAAATTAAACTCTATGAATTGGTGACTTTCATCCCCTGTACACTTTATTTCCAGAGGACTAGAAAACGTCTGTGGTGACTCGGTAGGAAAGTCGTGGTCTATATACTGTTGAGGAATATTTACTGACTGTTCTCAGACAGTGAAGGGAAACATCGTGATGTGGGAATCATCGGGTGTATGTAATCGCTAGGGCCAATGTTGCACCAATCCGCAAGGAGTTACCTCAAGTTTCCTGCACCAGGCTACCAGGTGGTGATACTAGTGCAGTGATGTGTAATCTTGTATTTTTTAAATTAATTAATTTAATTTAGGCGATGGTGCTGATCCTAGTCATTATTAAAATTATAATGTACCCGATCCTGGTCACGGCACCATTTGTAATGTATGTTTTATCATAAGCTTTGTTTTACGAGGACGAGACTCTGAAGGCGATATATTTAATTGAGATTTTCGTCTTTTAGTTTACTAATTAATAGTATAGCAGGCCTACATCGTAAGCATTTCTGCTAATATCCGTCTCATTGTATAATCATTTTGTACTCTTTAACGAGTTACTGAAGTATACGGATAACACTTGGCGATCAACTACAATAGTTAGATGCCAAATGATTATCAGAGTAAGTCACGTGTCCAGTTAGTGAGTAGGGGGGCATGCTGGTTTACTATAGCAGGAAACTAGATTTCTCACAATAGTTAATACTTTTGCATGATAACACATTAATGAATTATACTGCGGTTGATCATGACACCTCAACTTTTACGATCAGGTTATCGGCATGTTTTCCGCATAAAGCTATTTAACGATCTGACCTCATTTGAGCTCTATTATTTCATCGATGTTTTTAGGTCGTGAGGTCAAGGGTGTTGTGGACAGATGATCACACATTTGCTACAATTTCAGGTCCAACTGGGCTGGATAGAACTTACCATACACACACCTGAGCAGAATTTTTACTAAGTATTAAAAATAAAGGCAGTTTAGGATAGATACATAAATAAATTCCTACACACAAAATAAGAATAACTAGTTAGGTCCAAATTTATGGAAATGTTCAAACCGGCTTTACCGCTTAAAGTGATCTCCTTCAGTCAACCTTTGCCAAGAAAAATAAGAATAGTATAGGGTATTACAGTTTTTTTTTGATACTTAATTAGCTTGGTATAAATGACTAAGGGATTGCACCAGGGACGGGCAGCAGCATTCTCCTGTGTGTGTATGTTAAGATTATTACTGCGATCACCAATCCGCCTGCCAAGCTTGGTGATTATGGCAAATCCCCCAATGGACATGTAACCAAAAGCGGTATTCTATTGGAGAAGCCTATGTCCAGCAGTGGACGCATTTAGGCTTATGATGAAATGACTAAAATAAGTCCTTAGTCATAATAAGGATTATACACAGGAAATTGGGACTTAGGGGAAATAGTTCTTGATTGGTGTATAGCATACAAATTAATACAACAATTCTGTTGTTTTATTAAATATTATATCATCTTCTTCTTCCTAAAATGGCCTTCTTTCCAAAGGTGTGGGTTATACCACTAGAGCATCGAAGGAGTGTCGCTCAGATCAAAGGATATCCGCATAACCTTTGATCTGCCACGTGGATTCCCGTAGAGAAGCCTACTCCACTTACTAAGTCTTAACAGTGGCAAAACTAGTTTGTTTTTAACTTTTCTCTCTGAACTTACTATAGAGGTCGCTGTTTGTCAAACTGTACACAAACAGTGTGGACAGTTATCTCCTAGCGCCGATCGACTGTGGATTTCTTGGCACGGCTCCGAGCGGCGCCGGGCTCGAAGTATAACTTAACCTGAGGTGAAATGGAACTTAGTAATGAGTTTTACTTAGTGTATGACTTTGGGTTGGAAGATTTGTGTTTCAGATGATAGTTTGGACCAAAGTTTGCATGCTGAATCATAATTCATTATGTTCAACCTATTAAATCGTAGGTAAATAAAGGTGCCATGTGATTCCCGGCTTAGAATAGAGCCACCCTTAATTGTCTCGTGGGTGTCGTCAAGGCAGCAGCAGGGACGAGCAGAAGTGTTCTCGTATGTAGGTTTATTAAAATCATTGCAAATCTTCAAATGCCCAGCCAACGAATTAACTATTTAAGCTTACTTAAATTAGAATTAATATTAATGTTATTTAGAAATTGATATTATACAATTGCCTTAATTTAATTAATTATTATTGTACATAGTTTATAAGATCAATTATCATTAATTTCATTTTATAATTAGAATTTTATGTAAAATTACTAGGGAAAATAAAGGTTTTATTATTATTATTATTATTATTATACTGATCGTAAGCCATAAAAACAGAAGGCTTTGATTTTCAAACGGCGTATCCCTTATAAAAAAAATTTAAAACTAAAAGCCAGCTTATTTTTAACTTAAAACTTATCGGTACAACACCCGTCTCCCAAAACTCATTTTTCACGTGCAACATTAGCGTGACGTAGGCCGTTTAAAACCGATGGCGGCTATAAAAACCGTGTAAACACGTCACCTGTCACGTGTCACGTCGCTCGCGTGACGTGACGGAGCAGTACACGTGACAGGGAGGGGACAGAAAGTAATATGCAAGGCAGATATGACTTTAACTGGAACATGTTCCGTACCAGACAGTTACGCGTATATTTTAAGAATTCCGTATCAAAATTGTAAAAACGTGACTCTTATGATGCGAATATGTCTGTCCGTCTGTCATAGCTACTTAAAACAGGAACTGTTGATGCTATCCTAGGAGACAGACAACTTTGTAAAATGTTTACAAGTTGGTCCCAGTCTAGATGCCTTATTTGTAAATTGTCTAACCCTTCTTTAATTCCCATAGGAGTAAATCCTAGTTATGAAGAGTTCTTTCATATTTTGTTTTAAGAATTTTATTTGACATTTTTATATTTATGTTAGTTATTGATGTTTTCTTACATATAATTGTGTTTAATTTGATTTTATAATTTAATTTAATTTAACTTGTGTATAATTTTTATTTGACCTGTAACGGAAGTTATCAATAAAGTATGTCCATGTCTAGTTTGGGATTCAACAAGTATATGTATGTATTATTTATATTTATATTTATAAAAGTAAAAATCAATTTCCAGTCAGTAAATAAAAAACGTAATGGATGGATTACCGTGCAGTAATTGAAAGGCAGTATCAAATATTTTTTAGAAATATCGACTATAAATCGATTTTAATTCTGCTTTCACTACTCTAGTTGATAAGTTGCCGGTCGCCGGCGGAAATCAAACAAAGTTATTATTATATGTTACTAGTTGTTGCCCGCGACTTCGTCCGCGTGGACAACTTTACAAATTATTATATATTTCCCGTAGGAATGGAATGTTTTTTTGGGGATAAACACTATCCTATGTCCTATTCCAGGATCTGACCTATATGTATGCCAAGTTTCATCACGATCCGTCCAGTAGTTGAAGCGTGATTGAGTAAAAACATCCAAATATCCAAATTTTCGCATTTATAATATTAGTATGATTTTTAAACGACCGAAACCATTAGCTTAAAAATAAAATTTATGGGATTCATAATTCAGACCCATATTTTTAGTACATGAATGGTGATGACGCATCTTTAGCCCGGTTTTGGGCATTGTTCTTTACTTTTAATTTTTACGAAGTTTCACTTAACTTATAGTAGTGATACAGTATGGAAACTGCCTCATCCATTAAGTTTGTTAGAGCCAGGGCGTCGAAGTGAAAAATTATACCACGTTAAAATATTGACACCTTTCGCCGGAACTCTATTGAAGAGAATTTTTACTATGATAGATCGACTTTGATGCAGTTTTGTCAATATTGGCAACGAAACTGAATAATTTAGAGATCTCTATGTCGATATTCATCTATGAGTAAAATTGACAATAGAGTGTGTTTTATTGTTTTTTTTTGTTTTCTTAAAATTATATTTTAATAACTCGACCTTTGATTTAAAAAAGGAAATATTTAGTTCTACCCCTTTCCCCGGCATTATTATTTTCTATCCAAAAGTTGTTTGTTTGAAAGAAATCGCTTCAAGACAGCCTAAGTTGTATTATAAAAAACCACCGACACAAAAAGAGGGGTGTTATAAGTTTGAACGCTTGTCTGTCTTTCTTGTTGTCTGTCTGTGGCACCGTAACTCTTAAACGGGTGAACCGATTTGTAATTCGAAAGCAGGTTTTTTACCTAGGAACTGTATTTGTTTGTGCAATAAAGTGTATTTGTATTGTTTTTGTGTACGAAAATACCTGGTGAGGATTTTGGGACAAACTTTCTTCTACTATTCGGAGGGGGACCCCGGCCTTCGAAGGCAATAAATCCACCGTCAAGTATAAAAGCTTACAAATGATTTACTGTGCGCGCGGTCAACTAAACCCATTACAGGTTCGATTCTCACGTATACTATTTATTTTATACCGTAACTAAGTAGACTTGCCAACCCCTTGAGCTTAGTGAGTTGACCGTTCGACTTGAGTGTAAGGGACTTCGATTCCAGTGTTGACAGGCACTTTGAAAAATTTGGTGTTATATTTCAGTAGGTGAGGAACAAAAGTGACGCAATGAGGATGAAGCACATAACAAGTTTTTAGGGTTCCGTAGCCAAATGGCAAAAAACGGAACCCTTATGGATTCGTCATGTCTGTCTGTCTGTCTGTCCGTCCGTATGTCACAGCCACTTTATTCCGAAACTATAAGAACTATACTGTTGAAACTTGGTAAGTAGATGTATTCTGTGAACCGCATTAAGATTTTCATACAAAAATAGAAAAAAAAACAATAAATCCTTAGAACTGAAACTCAAAACAATTTTTTTCATCAAACCCATACGTGGATCATCTATGGATAGGTCTTCAAAAATGACATTGAGGTTTCTAATATCATTTTTTTCTAAACTGAATAGTTTGCGCGAGAGACACTTCCAAAGTGGTAAGATGTGTGTCCCCCCCCCTGTAACTTCTAAAATAAGAGAATGATAAAACTAAAAAAAAATTATGATGTACATTGCCATGCAAACTTCCACCGAAAATTGGTTTGAACGAGATCTAGTAAGTAGTTTTTTTAATACGTCATAAATCGTAAACTACAATACTATTATTCAATCATCGATCAAAGTTACAATATAATCAACGAACTCAATAACTTTTATATTATGTTACTTGCTGCTACGGAACCCTTCATGGGCGAGTCTGACTCGCACTTGGCCGCTTTTTTTTATTTTTAATTAGTATGACGTATATTGCAGTGAATTTTGTTTTTTAAATTATTAGAATCCATCAAAATATGACGAAACTATTCAATTTTAAATATTTTTATGGCGACGTCACTTATTACAATGTTTTCGCCCTCTCGTTCGGATTTCATTAGCGCTTTGTGTCGCGCGTGTCTTGTTTACGGCAGACTGCGCTTGTGTGCCGCGCACACTTCTTCCCACGACGCGACACATAACGTCACTTCCAGTTTCGAAACACTAAAATTACTGTATCTTCGTCATTTTTGAACTGATTTCAATATTTTTTTCATAATATTTACGAGTATAGGGATTTTAAGTGCTAAATATTTGTTTACTTAAAAAATATGTGACTGATCCTCATTCATACTTATTTGGTTGGATTATTTTTAGGGTTTCGTATCAAAATTGTACAAACGGAACCCTAATAATGCGACGTCATTATTTCCAACTTTGTTGCAAATTAAAAAATATATATATATATGTACTTTATTGCAATAGGGTCCAAAATTGTATTTATAGTATATATTTATGAAGCTATTTATGCCGTGTGGTTTCCGGTAGAGTAGAATAGGACCACTCCAACTCATCCCGTGGATGCCGTACAAGGCGACTAAGGGAATAAATACATTATAAAACATCAATCAGGCCTCCCCAACCCGTCTGGCCGGCAGATGAGAGAGGGTTGTGCTCCTGCAGTGGAGACAAAAATAACCTGATGACGATGATGATGATGATGATTTATGAACCTTGTCTGTCTGTCTGCCCGGCTAATAACTCAAATACAAATGCAAAAAAATTATGACTTATACACCCTTTCGTACCATTCGTGTGTGTTGTTAGACCGAGTTTGAATATTAGTTAGAAGCGGTCTTTTAAAACCCTTCCAGGGACCAGTTTTGTCGCGACAACTTCTCTCAAGGGCAACTTAAAGTTACCTTAATTGTATTTACGTTTTCATTTAAACTTTACAGATTAAAGTTCAAACTTTACTAATGCATTTGTTCTAAGCGTTTGTTCATCTTCAGCTGAAATAAGTCCACTGCTGAACACAAGCCTCCCCAAAGAATGCCACTTTTAGTGGGCTGTCCGTTGGGGGAGTTGCCATAATCCTCACGCTTGGCAGCAGATTGGTGACGGCAGTAATTACCTTAATATACATGGGAGTTAATGGGTAAGGTGGCTTCTCCAAATTGCACAGAGTGTGGAGCGGTAGAAGATGTCTACCACCTTTTAGTGGACCGCAACGAAAAATGAGTCAATTAGAATTTAAATATACCTTTACCTTTACGTTCATTTCTTCTATTGTTTAATTTTTAAAATTGTATAATTGTTAGTGTTTATATGGTCACTTTTTGTTGTTGTTATTTATAATTATGGTCTATTGTTACTCTACTCATATTTCTATTGTATCTGTCTGCCTCGTTTATCTAGTTATCTATACATTAT
This sequence comes from Esperia sulphurella, assembly GCA_947086405.1. Lineage (NCBI taxonomy): Eukaryota > Metazoa > Arthropoda > Insecta > Lepidoptera > Oecophoridae > Esperia > Esperia sulphurella. The sequence goes on from OX352266.1 coordinate 16,018,793, forward strand.
ATTATTTCACATTACTTAATGAACAAAACTAGACGCCTATGTGCGAAGATTTATTATTCGCTTAGAGATATTATTACCGTAATTATTTTTATCTTAAACAAAGCTGTAAATCTTCCTAGAATAAATAAATAAAATAAAATAAATAAATAATTTGACTTCGGTATCTGCAACAGTATCTTGACCTCTCCAATATCGGCGAGGAGTTCGGAATAATATATAAAATTGTTAACATTGGTATTAAAAGTATAGGCTAAGTATGAATGCGCGTCAAACAATGAGGGTGACATTAAAATAAACCATCTATAAATAATAAAGATAAAAAACAAATCAAAACTAAACGGAATCACCTTTACCCGTTACCGAGTTGCGGGCACTAACAATAAAACCAACCGTGCAATCCCAACAATGAAGTGGTTCCGTACGTAACTAGCGGTAGGGTTCCCTGGGGAAACATGTGAACCCGAGGTGTGGAGTGGCAAGCTTTATTGTGTGAAGTAGAAATTTAGTTACTGTTTAGAATTTGTTTTGTATTTTAACAATTATTATTGTCAAGAAAGAATAATTTTTATTATCTGTTTAATTATATTATTTTCACTTCAAAATTGTTTTTATCACCAAGCGATTCTTAGAAAAGTACGTCGATATTTCAATTTTTCAAAAATTTAACATTAGTGGAAAATTTCGGAAAAGAAGTCTTCCTGGTATATTCATAACTATGAATCTAAGACAAAATTTCAGCTCAAGTAGTTCTGTAGTATTTAATCTGCTGGATAGACACACATACGGAAGGATAAAAACTTATCTACGGTACCCATTTTGAAGGCGCCCTAGAAACCATGCAATGCTACGCCGTAGCTCAGGGCGTAGCAATGATGCGCAGAGTACTCATGCGCAGAGATTTATGCCACGCTGGACACTGCAATTAAAGATTTATGAATGTAATTTTATTAGATGATAATTCTGTTTTATGACATTGAAATTATTAATCATTGCGTTTACTAATAATTAGTAAACTATAGAGAACAGTAACAATTTAATCTTACCTATAGTTCGACAATAAAAATTATTTGATTTAAAATTTAATATTTTTAGTAATAAAGTTGACACGTCCTAGTAATATTTTAAAATAACTCCCTAAGTAAGAAGTGATTCAAAGAAGTAAGAACATTTCAGACGAGTAACTCGATCCGTCCACTCACCGACCACTCGCGTAGAGGTGAAAACAAACCTACAGACTTATTTAAGTCAATATTTACCAACAGTTTTAGTAGTCTGACTACAATGTGGTAAAACGTTAAAAGTTTACAGTGAACTGTCTTTCTTGGTATACAGAAATATTTATTTTATCTTAATCAGCCGAAATACGTCCACTGCTGAACACAAGCCTCTCCAATAGAATGCTACTTTTGGTGGGCTGTCCATTGGGAGATTTGCCGTAATCTACAAACTTAGCAGGCATTGGTGATCACAGTACACAGGTGAATGCTGCTGCCTGTCCATGACACTCACGGAAGATTGGGGGTGGCCCTATTCTAAGGCTGGAACTACACGGCTTATAATGTATTATAAGTAACTACATCTCTAATGTGCAGTGAAAAAACTGCATACCAGTAAAAGACGGTATCTTTAAAATGACTTCATTGTGCTTTAGAACAAATAACTGTATCTCTTATAGATTCTGTGTTGCCCATACTGACCGGGGTGTTTCTTTTGGTTCATCATAATGTCCGCCTCTAGAAGTCCACTGCTGGAAATAGGCCTTCCCCAATGAACGCCACCACACCCGGTCCTCCGCATCCAGCCGCTACCGGGCTTCTTCAAGTCGTCGGTCCACCTGGCTGTTTCATTTGGTTATTCTAGGTTTAAGTTTTAATCCACGATTTTAATTTAATCTGTATATGTATTCTTCACATCTGTCGGAGAACCGATAACCGTTTTGGTAAACGAGTTCTCGAGTGGAGACCGCGACTCGGCAAGCGTAGTGTAGGACGCCCCCTGGCTAGATGGAGCGACGATCTGTGTAGGGCGACTGGCAGAGACTGGATGAGAAGAACCGAGGATCGGGTTCTGTGGCGCGCCTTGGGAGAGGCCTTTGTCCAGCAGTGGGCTCTTACAGGCTGATGATGATGATGATGATTTATTATTTATTTATTTATTTAATACTTTATTGTACACACAAACATACAAAGAACAACACAATGAAAAGAAAATTATACAATAGATTGTACTTAAGGTTCGTAGGTTCTTTATAGCACATTTAAAAATAAATACAGAATAAATATTATGTACAAAGGCGACCTTATACCCTAACAGACCCTAAAAGAGATCACTTCCAGCCAACTTTACAGGGTGTGAGACAGGGCAGTAGAGTGCGGTCCTTACGTAAATGCATAATAGACTACAATAGCCAAGTAAGTACATAAATGCATCGGACTGAGAATGGCAAACTCTAATATGTGGAATTGTATAATCTTAGCTTATACATTTATATTGTTGTACTTCATTTTATGTTTTATTATTTATAACCGTTGTATGTGTGATATGGGTTTTTACCTGCAAATAAATACTATTTTTATTATTATTAATAATATACTAACTAAATACCTGAACTACATATATATAAAATCATATTATACTGAGTGAGACAGTGTCTTATAGTTTAGTTTTAAAGGATGTCACCAACGTACTATCTCGAATAACCATTTAATCATCATTTTGAGTTACAATCACAACGCAATTAAAGGTACAAGCGTGCTAGAACTGAAACCGGAAAGACAAATCCGTTTTTAATCAATCAAACAAAATAAGTGCTCAAAATTGCACATTTTGTCGGACACCAAATCGACAAATCGTCGCTTTTTCAGCGCTTGAAAGCGGAGGTGAAACCAGCCGGAAAATGCCTGAATATCGGCTGAAAAGTGGCTGAAAAGCGGCTTGAAATTTATTGCACAGGCTTTTGTGCTGGCTGTGATTGATTCCTATGCATTGGATGCCGATGAAGGCTGTTTCCAGAGGGTGCATGTGAAGTGATTTAATTTATTTGGCAGTAGTATTAGAGGAGGGATTGGGTTGATTTTATCGAGCGTTATGAATGTTTGGCAAGTCATTTGTCGTGTCAATTAGAAGTGGGTAATTATTCATTTTAATAATAATAATAAAATTCTTTATTAAGGACAACAAAAATCCACAAAGTATTAGTAGCAACTTATGAACTATGTTAGTATAAAATAATTAAATTTGATTTAACAATATTTACAAGGTGCCACATAATAGGGCAGTCGTACCTTTCTGCGATTACCCTCAGGATGCTGTTAGGGCTGCCCCGAACTCTCTGTAGTAATGTTGTTATTTTTTTTCGCAAGGAGGCGTGAAAGCCATCGGTGCGTGCTGCTGTGAACATTGCCGAGGCACTACAGAAGCGGGGCAGCCCCAACAACGCCCTGAAGGCATTGTTGTATTGGATACGCAGAGCGTTGTATGATTTTTGGGTGTATTTGACCCACAGGCTGCTCGAGTAGAATGACGTACAGTATGCTTTAAAAAGCCTCACTTTTACTGAGTCTGTACATCGAGCAAACCTGCGGGCCAACATATTAGCCCTGACAGACAACGCTCTGCGCTCCCTTTCAATGTCTACATTGTCCTTTAAGTCATCAGTAACATAATGTCCAAGATATTTAAACTGATTGACTCTGTTTAGAGTTTTGCCATTCAGCATTATGGGGGGGACAACAGAAGGACACTTGTTACCCGACTTAAAAACCATAAATTCCGACTTTTTTACATTATAGACTAATCCATGCAGTTCAGCATAAGATTAATGGTTTTCGGTTTTGGTGTAAAAATACATACGTATCAATTTTTGTTTAAGAGTGTATCAAACTACTGTCATAGAGTGGATGGGAAGTATGCAGGGTTTTTAAAAATTATTTATTTCTACAGGCCGTAATTTTTTTTAATGTAATTAGCCAGTTAGAATAGAGCATCAGTCTAATTTACATTAAAAAAAATCATGATTACGCAAAATATGAGAAGAGATGATAATGTGTCATTGATATGATATGATTGATTGATAAATAATTGAAAGTATTTTGCAACGATAATTATAAAAGGTAAAATTTAAAGAAATGTATGGAAATTTCATAATTACATACATACATACATAATGCTCACGCCTTGGTCCCAGAGGGGTAGGCAGAGACGATGTATCGCCACTTTGCGCAATGTAATATTGCAAAGTGACTTTCCTTCGCCCGCTTTTCGCCCCGTGATACCCCTTGACGTGATGTGTTGCGAACAGCATCGCCGCCCTGTTGAGGTACCATGATTAGCCAGGGGAATAATTGTCCACCTCATCAGAGTTTTTTAATTTCATAATTAGTTTGATATAATTTGATTAAAATCGGCCTTTCAATTCAAATTCATTTATTACAATATAATTTCACATGTTAAGATTGTAGGGTATTCAATTAAATTATTAATTACTAGCTGTTCGTCTACTACGTTACTAGCTAACTTCGTCCGCGTGGACAACTTAACATCACTAATTATTATGTATTTCCCGTAGGAATGTTTTTTCGGGGTAAAAACTATCCTGTGGCCTATTCCAGGACCTAACCTATATTTGTGCCAAGTTTCATTACGATCCGTCCAGTGATTGAAGCGTGATTGAGTAACGATCATCCAAACATCAAAATATCCAAACTTTCGCATTTATAATATTAGTATAGTAGGATGATAAGAACTTATTATGAAAAAATATTGTCATTTATTATCATAATTCTTAAGTCAAAACATAATCATAACAGGATGCTGACATAAATATAATTAAAGTGGTTACATTTTTCTAAGATATTTGAATTGAAAGTTTATAAGTTTGAAAGTTTATAAACTCTCTCAAGGAATATTGCTAGTTGCTTTGAGGATGATTGCAGTAGATTACTGCAGTAACAAGTATAAGTTAGAAGGTTGAGCCGCACGCGAGTCATACAACTGTCATTTCCGACGAGGTATATAAAGTTTCAAAAGAATCATTCATTGCATTTTAAAGATATTCGAATCGAGTATTGTTGACTATCTGAAAACCATTAGTTGTCCGAATCCGATAAATGTCGTGAATGAATGGTAGAACTTGAAGAGGAGCATTCAATTAAGGAGGCTAAGCATCAGGCTCTGATTAATTGCTGGCTCTTGCCTGTGATTGCAGGAGAGCAAGGCAGGGGAGGGAGCGACAGCGGTACGGGGAATAAAGGACTAATATTAAAAGATTTGAGTCATTATACAGAGTGGAGCATTTGTACCCCTAAAAATGTACCCCCAGGGTATATTGTTAGGGGTATAATTGGTCCTAGATCGCTTGTTGTAGGAAGTGGTCAATGTGGTACGAAATGGAATATCTGATATTACAGCATTATCAGAAAAAAAATGCAGACCATTATTAAAAAACATTTATTTGGTCTCCTGAAAAGTAACATTTTTAATTTAGATCCTTTTCACTGGAGGCACAGAAAAGTACAGTGTTGGTGAAGTTACTCGGCCTGTCGAGCAAATTGTCTGTATTCGTAAAAGTTGAAATTCTCTATTTTCCCGTTATTCTTTATTTTCTTCTTTCCTCTATTTTTTTAATAATTAATTAAAATGTTGAAAATATTTGCACGACTAATTATGGCAGAATATATTGGCCAACTAGCTATATTATCACCACAATGATACCATATGTCAGCAAATAAATTAAATTTCATCTAAATTAATTTCATTAAATTTCATTTAATTAAATTTCATTTAATTTCATTTCATTAAATTTCATTTAATTTAATTTCATTAAATTTAATTTCATTTCAAGTGAAACAAAAATATCGCTGTGTTTCAGCACGCATGTCATTTGATTGTCACTGAATGAAGTGACTGAAGCCGTGTGGTTTCCGGTAGAGTAGAATAGGACCACTCCAACTCTTCCCGTGGATGTCGTACAAGGCGACTGAGGGAATACATTATAAAACATCAATCAGGCCTCCCCAACCCGTCTGGCCAGCGCGGGGAGTGTAGGCCAAATCCTCCGTCTGCCTCCGGCAGATGAGAGAGGGTTGTGCTCCTGCAGTGGAGACAAAAATAACCTGATGATGATGCACGTAAAAAATAAAAAGATACAATAATAAATTAACTTACATATGTACATCTAGGCGGTCTTATCGCTAAAAGCGATTCTGACAACCTTTAGGTAGAGGATAAGAATAACAGAAAAAGGTAGGTTGTGCAGTTAAATAAATATGTCAGAAATTCACACCAATTATCCAGTCCTAAACTAGGCAGAGCCTGTGCTGTGGTTACTAGATAACGGATACACATACTTAAATAAATATATAAACATATAAGACTTGGGTACAAACATTCATATTCATCATACGAACATTTGCTCCTAGCGGGATTCGAACCCGCAACCTCCGGCGTGGCAGTCCGAGAGCTACCCGTTCCGCCACGGAGGTCATCAAGGATCCATATAAGTAGATTACAATTAGTGCAGTATAAAATACAATATAATTCACAATTACCAAATAAAATTATACTGCTATATCCAGCCAGCACTTGTACATGGTTGAAGTAAAGTATCTACTGTTCAATCCCTTAATGATTACGTTGATACATCTATCAACTGTGGCCATACCAGTAAGGGCATACCCATACAAATATACATACTCAGATGTATACATATTCATACATACATAGATATATTCGTACAATACCGTATCACACAATGTGGAATTGATAACGACTAAGTTATAAAATAAAGAAAATGGGATATCCTTTGATCCGATCGACACTCCCTCGGTTTTCTAGTGGTACAACCCACAGCTTTACTTCGTTAAAGCATGCCGTCATGTTTGTTTTCGTTCTATACACTTCATCATCAGGTTATTTTTGTATCCACTATGCACAGGAGCACAACCCTCTCTCATCTGCCGGAGACAGACGGAGGATTTGGCCTACACTCCCCGCGCTGGCCAGACGGGTTGGGGAGGCCTGACTGATGTTTTATAATGTATTTCCTTAGTCGCCTTGTACGACATCCACGGGAAGAGTTGGAGTGATCTTATTTTACTCTACCGGACACATCTATACACTTGACATTGCGAAAATCCTAAGAAAGGCAATTTAGTTAGCAGAACTACCGACACGCCAGGTAACGTTTTGAGCGCTGTATATAATCCTCGAGGCCCTTATTCATCGCTTACTGCTTGCAATTGTAGCAAAACTCAACGGAATGTTGTTTGTGAGTGATCACCGACGAACAGGGCGAGGCATCCATTCACCTGTCCGGCAGGCTCAACGCTTCATGCCACTTCTGAATATATTCATAGAGCTGTTACTACCGAGTTTATCTGAACTGTGAAAGTCTAGACACACAAGTTGAGTTGTTTATATTTTGTCAATTGGTGATTGAGTTTATGGTGTGACATAATGAAAAAAGAAAACTTATTAAATATATTACATTGAATATACACATAAATATACATATATCCTACCTACATGAATCTGCTCCTACACACGCTTATTAATAATTTAAAGAAGGTTATTTATACAATTGATTTTATCTGTTGTGTAATTTAACTAACCTATTTATTTTATTTTTGCCCTATATATAATAGTAGTTAACCCTTGAATGTTATATTAAAATATATCTCTGAAGTAAGTTTAAATTAGCAAAATTTAAGCTTTTTGTTCCACTTTCAATCTATATACTTGTTTGAGTTGTATGTGCAATGTGCACGCTGTGTTTTTTTTATGTAAATTACTCTTAGGTATTATTAAAAAGGGACTAATTCCAACATCATTGTTGTACATGACTTTTTTTTTCAAAGGTTTATATTCACTATGAATGCTAGGTAAATAAAAAAGTTTAATACACAAAATTAGCCCCTTAATGTACTAAATAACAAAACATTAAAAAAAAATCACATTACATGAAATCAAAAATTATATTATATTATGCAGACATGCAGCTACAGAATAATTATTACATTTAACGAAACTACGTGTCTTTCCATATCAGAATCATCTATTCTATAGCCACGCCTGTTTGCCACTCTTTTATGACAAAGGTTTTTTTTTCTAATCAACATAATTATGTAACTAAAGAGAACGAACGAAAAACGTGAAAAAAGTAAACGCGCAGGTGCGGTATCACCAGCTCTATATAAACCAAAGAACCAGACGCCCAAACAAAGGCATTTATCGCGATAACTCCCGTCGGGGGCGATTGAAAAACGAAAAGGAAATGTCTGAAGGTTTTTAAAAAGAGAAATGGTTGGGAATAGCTTTTAAAGGTGCCCCAAGACAAATGGTTTTGCCGCCCGAGCCTGCGCCGCCCTGAGCGATGGATACGGAACTCTGGACGCTTTAAGTTCGAGAGATTGATACTTCGTTACTGAATAATTATCTTATCTTACTATTGTCAGACAATACCAAAAATAATAAAATATATCTTTATTTTCTCTACTCGGTAACGGACTCGGTAAGGCTAATATTGCCCAGAGGTCGCCCAGCTCAGGGAAGTCGGCACGCTTACGACCAGGCAGACCTTGGATAGGACAGGGATCAGGGCGAAGGAGATAGGAGATGTGGGTATGGGTAAAGAGTAGATTAGGTATGGGATACGGAAGGATATATAGGTAGTAATAAGTAAACAATCCCTTGAAAAGAATAAACTAAGTAGAATAATGTACGGGAAAACATTTTAAACAGGTGAGTCTAAACATTTCGGCCCAGTGAACCGATGCACAAGTAAGTTCGCGCGCGAACTATTCGCTGGATAGTTGGTAGTTTGGGCAGTAAATCATGGCGTTAGCGAGTTTGTGGGGCACTCGGAACAGGTGAGTCGCTGGTGTGTGAGGCAGATAGGAGTTAGGAGACAGAGTTTTGAAAGTGTTTCATATTGATAGTGAAAAGGTGAAATTGTAAAAGCGCCATTTTGAGGATTTTACGAAATGCAGTAATTTTTTTTTTAAACATTAAGTATTATTTATTAAACAATTTATTGCACACACAAAAGAAAAAGAAAACATACAAAACAATGAATCTAGGGGGAAAAAAGTAATATTTACAAATGGTAATGCTCTTTAACCCTTAATAAAATAAAGGTAACTATATTACCACTTCTAGAATATTGATGTTCTAAATGGACAATGGTAAATTATTAACCACCGTAAAAACACCCTCATCCCCCTATTTTTTTAAATATTTTTGTTACTAAAAATGAAATTAGGAATCATGATTTACCCAGAATCCATTGTAATTTTCTTAATATCATAAACAGGGACTCGCGTTTGTTTAAGGGTTAAGAGATTTCTGCCAGCGTACCAGCGACAGAGAAAACTTCGAGAAAGGGCAGACATGCAGTATTCTTTGAAGCACCAAATATTCTTTTATTTCTGCTGTTTCGTCATCAGTCGAAACACGTCCACTGCTGGACACAAACCTGCTCAACAGAATGGTGGGATGTCCATTATGGAATTTGCCATAATCACCACGCTTGGCAGGCGGATTTGTGATCGCAGTAATGATCTTAATATACACAGGAGAACGCTGCTACCGTCTCATGTGCAATCCCTTAATCGCCTTGATAACACCCACGGGAAGATTCGGGGTAACCCAACGATCTCTATTTACTACTAGATGGAGCGTTCCAAACAATCGCTCTGTTCCATGCAAGTAGCCACAACTCTTTCACATTCACAATGAAACTTGTGCAGTTACTACGCAGAACATTTAATTATTTACTAAATATTTACATTATTTAACCGTAGCGTCAATATTTAGTAATAATTAAATGTTCTGCGTAGTAACTGCACAAGTTTCATTGTGAATGTGAAAGAGTTGTGGCTACTTGTGTGGAACAGAGCGATTGTTTGGAACGCTCCATCTAGTAGTACATAGAGATCGTTGGGGTAACCCTATTCTAAGTCGGGAACCACATAGCATTTCTGCGGCTTAACATTTTTCAGTTATTTTAGAATACAATCTCTATGTGGTAACATAACATCAGTAAATAAACTACATATATATCTATATATCCAACTACCTTCATCATAATGTCAGCCTGGAGACGTTCACTGCTATACATAGGCATTCCCTAATGAACGCCATCACACCCGGTCCTCCGCCCTCCGCATCCAGCCGTTTCCGGCAACTTTCTTCAGGTCGTCGGTCCATCTAGGGAGTCCCACCCTGCACGTGTTGACTCGCGATCTCCACTCCACGACTTGTCTGTCTAACGGCCGTCGATTCTGCGACAATATTAAGAGTATAATTATAAATTAAACGAACTTACCAAGTGAAGTTCCATTTTAATTGTACGAGCTGCATAGTCTCGAAATGATAAAGTAGACAGTGTAGTTTTCGCTTCCGCCAGCCTTTGGTCACGAGTTTAAAGCACATAGGCTTGACTCCAAAGCCTGAAAATAAACAAAAAACGCTCCCACCACCCCCCGCACAAGCATTCCTTCAAACGTCATTTAGTTCAGAGAAGCCTAGGACCTTAGCCCCATGTCATATTATTTCACGGAACCAATCACGTATGGGTAATGTTTATCGTAGATAAGCGGGGTGGGTGGGATACTATATATCATTTCGAGACTATGCAGCTCGTACAATTAAAATGGAACTTCACTTGGTAAGTTCGTTTAATTTATAATTGTACTTCGCTGCATAGTCTCTTCAATGATAAAGTAGACAGTGTAGATGTTTAGAGATCAATACGTGAAATAATATTAACCTGGCCATGTGTAACCATTTAAAATACAAACACCTCAGACAATGTTTAATGAACAATTAACAATTAAATAAAGAATTATATTTTATTATTTATTTTACACAAGTAATCTAATTATTATTAAATATTATATAATTATAGATTATTTAATTCGCCACCACTCAAAGGTTGCCTGTAAGAAATCGCTGAAAGCGACAAGGCCGCCGTTGTACACTAAATTCATCCTTCTATGTAAGTTTTGTTTTTATTTAAAAATGTATATGTTTTGGTGCACCATAAAGAATTTGAACTGATGTCTAATTTTAAGTAACTTAAAATAATCAGACTTTATCAGTTATCATTATTACATACAAATAAATATTGATGAAAATTTATTATCATTTGCCATCGTCAAATCTTTGATATAGAATTAAGCAAAAAAGGCTTGGATGACGCTCTTCATCCAGCGGACTTTTTCAGTGGTATCAATACTAACACCAAGACGCTTATCCACCGAGGTAGAAGCGTGACGTGTGCTATGAGCCGAAAATATATATATATATATATATATATATATTTGATGGTACCGCTATCGACTAAGTGTCTGTGACGTCACCGCTATATGCGTTTTTTTTTAAGCAATAAAAAACGTGGACTTTTTTTGTTATGAATTCTTTCTATGTAATTTTTAAGGCTCTTATTTTATGTTTTTTTTTATATATAAACTGGTAAGACCAGGTTAGGTTGTAATACACCAGCTCGAGAATTTCAAATTAAGTCAGGATTTTTTATGTGAATTCTGTCATTAAATTCACATAAACATTGTAACTGTATTGTTTATGCAATAAAGTGTATTATTATATTGTAAGTTACTCCATATTACAAATTTTTATTAAGAAAATGTTTGAATGCGAGTTGTTATAATAGCTAATTCGCCCATAAGCTTTCTTGATGTATGGTACGGAAATAAAACGGACTATTTGGGACTTTTTGGGCAAAACAAATAATACTATAGTAGGGTCCCAAACATCATACTTGCGGTGAGTATGATGTTTCTTATTGAGAAACGGATCACTTTGTCATCATTAGTGATTTATGATCCTATCACAAGTGATAATGCTGCTCTGCAACAGCATACACGTGCACCATATAATTTCGTCAGGAACGAAAGTATTTGAAGCAAAATATTTAAATACCTACAATACCTACAGTATTCATATCACTGTTTTAGATAGGTATTATACTGTATGATATACTTGGTCCAAAATAGAGATGTTTTGAACATATAATGAGTTTTTTAAGTACCAGGGCTGCGTGGGGCAGTCTGGTACTATCCACTATACCCTCCGACCGTTCAGAGATAATCTTTTTCAATAAACACCTTAGTTGCTTGATGCTTAGAAAAAGAGATTTCGAATTTTCTGAAGCATCTGTTTGAAAAACATCCGAGTGATTTTTCCACAAAACAGCGTTGGCATTTAGCATTAGCGGGACTAGCAAACAAATCTATGATGGGGAGCCCAAAACCTTTAATATAGTCTGAAAAATGTTGTCATAAAGTTTACATTCAATTTCCGAATGTGTCAGTAACAATGTTTTGAGCGGATTTAATATAAGACAAGCTTACAGTTTTCACACCACTGCCATATTTGTTTTACAATAGAGTAAGTGTGGATATTGAAAGCCACCCATGCAGTTAATGTATGAAATAACTGTATAGTGTTGTAAATGCGCACTAATATTTCACAATTGTGCATTTTAGTCAGAAAAGGTTTTAATGCCACAAAAGCAGCAAGCTATTCTAAATATTTGATGTGGTTCTCCTCTCTTCTTCATCCCACAACCCTACAGCTTTTTCATTTTCGCATGAACCTCCCCAGCCAATAAGGTATAGGTCTAAAAAATAATAATTTACAAGTTTAAAATGGTCATATCTAATGGGGTTGATTAAACTTTCTACATGGTAGAACCACATTCCAGCTCCGAACTTTGAGCCAGTTCCATAGTCTTGTCACTTATTGTTATAATTTTTAAATAAATTAGTTTTTGTCTTCTCAATTTCCATATTGGACAGCTGGACACGCAAACACTAAAAAAAACCAATAAATTAAGCAAAATTCGCTTATTTTACAGAAATGAAGATATGAAATACTTTTTTTTTTTTTTTAAATATTAATAAATTAATAAATCTTTAATTTATTTTTACTTTTTTATCATTAAGTAATGCTAATTGATATTCTTTGAAACTTTACACATTTCTTTGGCATAGAAACTTATTTCAAAGTTAATAACAAATCCTGCATTTGAGAGAACTTATAAGGTTATCTCAACATTTGTTGAACATTCATCAGTGGAACGTTCACAGCACCAAACGTCATCAGTTTGGTGAGTGTGCAATGTCTTCAAGTGTAAAATGTATAAGTATATAAACTTATAGAGATAAGTCCATCTTATGTTATGCCTTTTTCTTGTAAAATGTATTTGCAATAAAGAATATATATATAAACTTATTCAACTCTTTTAGATTAAAGATAAATCGCCTGGTTTGGGTACAGAGTGTTTTACACAAAGGTTAGAATAGGTTCTAAAAAACTCAAAAATTGACAGTTCAATTTGGAAAAAAAAAAACCAAAAAAACCTCCTTGATAGACATATTGTTGTTCTTGGGGGTTGTATACGGTGTACAACTAAAGGGTATCATATAGTCATTAATCAAGGATAAATTCATGAGGTCTTAAAGTATTTTAACCAACTGCAATGGGGTTGATTGCTGTATATTAAATTAGCATATAATTGTTGGCAAACAGCTGAGTTGGTTTGTTATGTGCATATTGTTTTTGATTCCTCTGCTATTGCAGAGGAGCTGGTTTCCTCATATGCTGGTAATTGATTGGACACCCGAACCGAGTTCCTTGGTTTTTCGCAGACTGCCCGATGGGCATTTGTAATTAAAATTTGGCTTCACAACTGTGGTTTCTTCGTCATGTTCATACTTATTATGTGACTAGACTTTTAATTGCTTTAGAAAAGCACACTCAAAAAAAAAAACCATTCATTGATTTCACAGGTTTTTGTTATAATCCCACCAAAATGAAATTTCGCCTAGTTGTGGGCTCCTAGTGTTCATGATCGTACTGATCATATATAAGCGACAGGTATCACTTATGAATATGATGTTAATCCTTATTTTTACAAAGCTTGCCGAGGGCCATGCCCAAGGCGGTTAGCGCACATATGTTTTATGGTCATTGCCATATAGCGATTCACCGCTGCCTGGGCTGCCAAATTTAGTGTTGGAGCATCTATGGTCTTGAATTTTTTATCTGGCAAGTAGGTATTTATCTAGTATTTCCTTTTTCTATCTTTCTCCAGAACCCTTTTTTTTTAATGTCTGCCCATCTAGATACTAGATCCTTATGGATAGGTAGGTGAACCAAATTTGGTTTCTCACCCAGCAGCGCGAAGAAATAAAGAAAAAGGGGGTAGGTACAAATAAATATTTGTACAAGGAATTTTTAATCTACTCAATAGTAGATTAAGGTATTATGGATAAATATCCATTTATTTTAGTACGTATATACTGAATATACGAGAGGAAAAAATTGCCTTTCTATTACGCCAACATCAGTAGTAATTATTATATGATTACCTAAATAGGCAACACAATAAATAGCACCTCAATAGGTACCTATGGAATATCACATAAATAGGTGATGTGTGTGGAAATTATTATATGATTACCTAAATAGGCAACACAATAAATAGCACCTCAATAGGTACCTATAGAATATCAGTAGGTGATTATTGGGCATTCTGGCTCACTTTCACTCGCTCCACTCGTTCGCTCGCTGCGCTCGCACAGTGAGCTAGAATGCCCAATCGGTTTTCGCTGTTTAAAGTGAGCTAGAATGCCCAATCGATTTTGGTTGTTTGAAAGTGAGCTAGAATGCCCAATCGGTTTTCGCTGTTTGAAAGTGAGCCAGAATGCCCAATCGGTTTTAGACGTTTGAAAGTGAGCTAGAATGCTCAATCGGTTTTCGTTGTTTCGTGCGTGCCGGAATTCCCAATCATTCGACGGTTGGTTGTATTAGAACGCAAGATCAAATTATCGCAAGACGTCGATTGCGATTGGAATCATACGCTCCGCTTAACGGACTAACGGGTGACGTCGAGCGTTTTGTACGAAAAAGGTTAAGCGTGATACGTATAAAACTCTTAATGTAATAAATATGTCTACATTCTGCAGGGATCCTTGGCTCATGCATGTCAAACATTGAATTATTATTAATTACAAAATGAAATTTGTAAAACAACCGCATTCATTGCAACTAGAAAAAATTTGTTTGGGTTATTCAAAAGAGATTTCACGTCACGGCAAACTTTTACCGAATACTATTCGTTGTATTATATCTGGACCTTCCAACTGCGGTAAAACGAATTTAATTATTGGTCTACTATTACATAAAGATGGACTACATTATAGAAATGTATACCTTTACTCTAAAACACTTTTTCAACCTAAGTACATATTTTTAGAAAAAGTTTTTAGAAAGGTGCCAGAGGTAACTTTTACAAAATTTCATGGTAATGATGAGGTTTTGAGTCCTCATGAGGCAACTTCTAATTCGATTATTATATTTGATGATGTAGCTTGTGAAAACCAAAATCATATAAGAGATTACTTTGCAATGGGTAGACACAAGAATATAGATTGTTTTTACTTAAACCAGACCTATAGCAAAATCCCGAAGCAGTTGATACGGGACAATGCTAATCTCATTATTCTTTTTAAACAAGACGATATGAACTTGAGACATGTTTATGAAGAGCATGTTAATACAGACATGAATTGGTTAGCGTTTCGAGAAATGTGTGCCAAGATTTGGAGTGTACCCTATAGCTACTTAGTTATAAACAAAGACTGTGAAAAGAGTAAAGGATGTTACAGGATGAAATTTGACACATTTGTAGAATTGCATTGATGATTTAAAAATACTATATTTATTATTATACCATCATTACAACTTAAGGCTTCGCCTGGTAAGGTATAAACATGGATAATGAACAAGCATTGAAAAAACAAGTAATAAAATCAGCTGAATCAGTTAAAAGAAAACTAAAGATGATGCGAGACATTAAAAGTAATAACGAATTCGCAATGGAATCGGTTTTTAAACCATTAACAGAGCCACTGAAACAAATTATAAACACAAAAATGGAAATACCACATAGAAAAATAAAGAAACAAAGAGTCAGCTACACTCCTCTTAGTAAACGCAAGGAACATCGGGCTAGTTACGATGTTAGTGATGATGTCGAAAGCGACCAATCCAGTAAAGACTTCAACAATACAGTTTTTATGAAAAATCGTAAATCCGAGGTTTATTTTAATGACGAAGATGAAGAAAAAAGCGACTACGTCTATTTGGAACCTGATAAAGATGAAGACAATAGTGATATGGAACCTGATACTAGCGGTCTATCATTCAAATCGACTGACAACACTACTCCCATAAGAATGTCTTCAGAAAACATTCCTTTTGGGGTCAGAAACGAGAGAGAAAAACTCATGATGGGAACGTTACGTGTTTTTGTTACTGAACATAATATTTCTATTGGTTGTAAGACTTTCGCAAAAACTCCAGGGCTAATGGAATTATTGTTTAAGAAAACACCGCAATTAGAATTAATAACTGAAGATGATAAACAAAATTATAAGACTATATTATTGACTACAAATGCTCATCGCCGTGAGTATAATCCCATGAAGCCTATAAAAAGTAATAAAGGTCGAAAATATACACAAATAATTAGACCTCTATTTATGAAGTTGGCCAAAAACTGTGTGAGCACTGAAAGCATATCTCATGGATCTGGTTTGCCACTCACAAAAAAGCTGAATCAGAATGTAGATTATGTTTACTGGGATGATCCTAATGAATTAGTTAATCGATTGAAACTATTAATAGCTTCGCGAGATGCTGGAAACACAGGATTAGACAATGAAATACTATCTATTATCGAAGAGTTGCGGGAAAGTGATATCATTAATTAAATATATGCTGATATTTAGAAAGTTTTTCACAGTCTTTATTTATCCGCTGGTTGAGATAGTCGCTAGGAAATGAATATAGATAAATTTGGTCACCACGTTCATAAACGTTTGCGTTTACCGGAATCATTGGATTCACACAAGCTCTTAAAGTCAGAAAACGGAGAATTTGATTTACATTTAGTAAGGTTAAAAGGAGTTAAGGCTCCATCAGCCTCCGATGATGCTGTAAATAAGCAGTATGTCGATAATTTGCTGAATGACTATTACACAAAACATGATGTATTAGACGAACTACATAAAATAAAAACGGATATAATTAATCTCATGAGAGTAAAATTTTATATGAAAGGAGAAGTAGATCAAGCCATTGCCAACAGCAAATTAAAAGTCACCAAAAATGAGTAAGCAACAAGTAGTAGACGAAATTCACAAAGCAGCACGAAAAAATTTTAACAGACGTCCTGTAGTATTAAAAGGTATCGATGATTTATGGCAAGCTGATTTAATTGATATGCAGAATTATGGAAAAGACAACAATGGTTATAAGTACATCTTAGTCATAATCGATTGCTTTTCAAAATTTGCTTGGGCACTGCCTGTTAAAACGAAAACTAAATCTGAAATAACAAACACGTTTAAAAAAGTACTTGAAAAGAATGGGCGTATTCCATTAAATTTACAAACCGATTTAGGTAAAGAATTTTATAATGAGGATTTTCGAAACTTAACGATGTTATACAAAATAAACCATTATTCAACATATTCCACTAAAAAGGCTTCAATTGTTGAAAGGTTGATTAGAACTTTGAAAAACAAGTTATATAAATATTTTAGTTTCATTGGCAATTATAAATGGATTGGTAAACAGTTGAGTAACATACTTGACTCTTACAATAATTGTGTACATCGAATTACTAAACATAAACCAAAAGACGTGAATCAATACAATGAATCTTTAATATTAAATAATATAAAGGAATCAAGAAAATATATTACAGTAAAAAGGAATAAATTCAAAGTTGGAGATTATGTGCGAATTAGCAAATACAAAGGAACTTTTCAAAAAGGATATACCCCTAATTGGTCAACAGAAATATTTATCGTGTCAAAAGTAAATTCGACTAATCCACCGACTTATGAGATTGTTGATCAACGAAAACAGATCATTTTAGGTACTTTTTACGAACAGGAACTTCAAAAAACAAAATACCCTGATATTTACTTAGTTGAGAAAGTTTTAAAAAAGAAAGGTAATAAGCTATTTGTAAAATGGTTGGGTCTTAATGAAAGTGAAAATAGTTGGATTAACAAAACATCCATCGTATAAATCTATATAATTAGTTGATACGTATTATATTTTTATTAGTATACCTGTAATGCATGGAGGAGGACTTATTAATAGTGTAATAAACAATTTACCTTTTGAGTTACATTTACCAGGGTATAATTACTGCGGTCCCGGTACACGACTACGAGAAAGATTATCACGGAACGATAGAGGAATTAATAAATTAGATAACGCTTGTATGCAACACGATATAGCATATTCCAACTATACTAATTTAGAAGATCGCCATAAAGCAGATTTAGAACTATTGAACATGGCAAATCGAAGACTTAGGTCAAAAGATGCAGGAAGAGGTGAAAAATTATCTTCCTGGATAGTAAGTAAAGTAATGAAAACAAAACTAAAAGCAGGTGCAGGTATCAAAGGCTTCAAAAAGGTTGTCTCTAAAATATATAGTCAGTTGAAAAAATACAAACCAAAAAATAATAAGTCTGCAATTAAATTTGCCTATCTGGCTGCAAAGAAGCTATTCTCTAAAAATAATGGATTTCGATTACCGCGCATCATACCAATTCCTAAAACAGGAGGAATTTTGCCTCTAATTCCTATATTTGCGGGGTTGTCAGCTTTGGGCACATTAGCTGGAGGAGCAGCAGGTATCGCGAAGACAGTAAATGATTATAAATCAGCACAGAAAAATTTACAAGAATCTGAACGCCATAACAAAGTAATGGAATCCATTGCTTTGGGTAAAGGTTTGTACATCAAACCGTATAAAAAAGGCAATGGTTTATTTTTACGATCGGCAAAAAACTAAAGAAAAGGCTACCTAGACGCGCGCTTACTAATTTGGATATTATAGAACATGCACATGGTATTCCATATTTTAGAGGTGTTTATATGAGAAATCAGTTACCAAAAAAACCTAAACGTATTGAATGTGGTGTTATTAATTTAGACAGCTCTAAAAACGAAGGTACTCATTGGGTAGCCTATGTAAAACTAAATAATTATTGTGAGTATTTTGACAGTTTTGGAGATTTAAAGCCGCCATTAGAGTTAATCGGATACTTGGATAAATATGATATTTACTACAATTACAATATATATCAAAGTTTTAATTCTGTTAATTGTGGACATTTATGTATAAAATATTTGAAAAACTTTTGGATAAACATTTAAAAGAACTTATCTCTTGTACTTATTGTCATTACCAAAATGACTTTCACGCTGTCTATATCGGATACTAAGGCGAGTTTAGCAACAAACTATTCGCCAAATTTACAATTAGATAATGATTATGAATGTGGTCTTTTGTATTTTTCTACATTTAATTCTATACCGAATGTAGATGATAGAAATAATAAACTATACTATGGTGACAATGAGGTGATAGAAATACCAGAGGGCTCCTACGAACTTCAGGATATTAGAGACTATTTAAAAGATAATATCAAGGATGGTTCATTTGAATTAAGGTGTAATAACAATACTTTGAAAACTACTATCTTTTGTTCGAAAGTCATACATTTTCAAAAAGAAGATTCCGTAGGACAATTATTAGGTTTTGGACCAGAAACCCTTCCCGCGAATATATTACACGAATCTCGCTTTCCCGTCAACATTCTGTCGACAACCGTTCTCCGGGTTGAATGTGACATCATTAGCGGATCTTTTGTAAACGGAAAACCTAGTCATATTATTCATGAATTCGCGCCTAATGTTCCACCTGGTTATAGAATTATAGAAGTACCTAAAAACATAATTTATTTTCCAGTAAACCAGAGTAGCATAAGTTCTATTAATATTAAAATATTAGACGTAAATGGTAATTTAGTTAACTTAAGGAACGAGGAAATTCAGTTATATTTACATTTAAGAAGAAAATGATTGACTTTAATAATAAATACTCTGCATCTGTAGTAAAAAGCAGCAGTGTGAATTGTACTCCTAAAGCAATAGCACCTTCAAAACAATTTAGAAAAAAACCATATTCAAAAAAGAAGTTAACTAAAGAAAATAAGGACTTCCTTAAACTCATAGGGCTAAAATGAGTATCCTAAATATAACAGATGGTCCAGTTTATGACAATTCAATTGAAAGTTATGAGTACTATTCATACAAACCATACGTAAACAGTTTTAAAAATAATGATGAGATACGAATACCTATAAATCAACAGGATTTGTACGTATTGCCATCGGCCAGTACCATTTACATAGAAGGAAATGTGCAAGTTTACAACCGACAATCAAAAACAAAAGTTAACCAAATTCACTTCACAAATAATCCAATATTGTTTCTATTTCAAGACATACGTTATGAACTTAATGGTATAGAAATAGATAAAATTAAAAATGTTGGTATTACTACAACTATGAAAGGTTTGTTATCGATGGGTGCGGCAGAATCGAAAATTTCAGAATGTTGGGGTTGGAACCTTGATGGTACTACAAACCACGGAGGTAATTTCTCAGTATCTATACCTCTTAATAAAGTTCTGGGGTTTGCAGAAGACTTTAATAAAATAATAATGAATTGTAAACATGAGCTTATTTTATTGCGTAACAACTCTAATTTGAATTGTATAAAATTAGGCGAGAATGAATATGTTCATGATGTTGAAATTTCTAAGTTGGTTTGGCGGGTACCCCAAGTGAAAGTTTCTGATCGTGAAAGAATTAATCTACTTCGTCATTTAGAAAAAGATCGTTCATTGACTATAATGTTTAGAAACTGGGATCTATATGAGTATCCTTTACTTCCTCAGACGTCTAAGCATACTTGGTCAATTAAAACGTCTTCTCAGTTGGAAAAACCACGATATGTAATATTGGGTTTACAAACTGATCGTAAGAATCAAGTAACTAAAGATATGTCTCAATTTGACCACTGTCATTTACGTAACGTTAAAGTGTTTCTGAATTCAACTTACTTCCCGTATGAAAACCTAAACGTTGATTTTGCCAACAACAATTACTCTTTATTATACGAACATCACGCAAAATTTCAGCAGTCGTATTACGGACGTCGACCAGACCCTTTATTAAACTTTGAAAATTTTAAAAATAAAGCGCCATTGTGGCTAATTGATTGTAGTCGACAAGTAGATAGCGTTAAACCTGGGGGACCCATAGATGTTAAAGTGGAAATTGAGTGTGTTTCAGACATTCCGAACAACACCACCGCTTTCTGTCTAATTATTAATGAGTCCATTGTTGAATATAAACCATTGACTAGTACAGTAAAGAAAATATCATGAGTAACAATTTCATATTCGTGGATATACAAGGTTTCAAAGATTACAATAATGTGTTTATTATTAAAGAACTAGCCCTGGTGACAAAAGAATATTCTCAGACCTTTTTAGTCAAACCTCCTTACGCTTTTTCGTATTTAACAACAGAGGAGAAAAAACAGGTCGTGTGGCTAGAAAGAAACAGGGGTATACTTTGGAGAGAAGGCTTTATTGACTATCGCGAATTTAAAAGATCTATTATTTTACCATTGTTAAAAAATAAGATCATAATCGTAAAGGGTCAGGAAAAAGTAAAATGGATGAGAGAATTATGTAGTGACTGTAATGTTATTGATGTTGGCGTAAAAGGTTGTCCCAGTTTCGTAATTTTATATAACACATTTTGTATAAATAATACTTATAACTGTTTATCTCATAAAAAATATTGCGCATTAAAAAACGCAATTACCATAAAAAAGTGGTGTTATGAAAATAATATAGGTACTTAATTTAATTAATCGCTAAGATCAATTATTTATCAATTATTATTGTTTCATAGTATATTGCCAGCTTTGTATTGTGTTTTGGATACATGTAAATAAAATAATAATAATAACTTCTCTTTTATTTTATTATCGACAAAAAAACTATGTAGACACCATTTTAATTAAGCATTGTATTTTATACAAAGAAAATATTGACAAATAGATATAAGGATTAATAACCTATCTAAAATAGACAGATATGACGCTCTTTATTATGTCAAAGTAAGTCTAAGATGTAGAATTCAGCCCTTAATTATTTATTTACAGTATAACGTGGTACAAACAAGTAATTTATTAAATAATTGAAACAAGCAAGTAAATTATTACATGTAAATAGATTACAAAGTAGGTGTTATTTTTATTCAAATATCTAATCTTAAGCTATACAATCTTAAACATAAAATAGGTAGTTAGGTAGCCTTGACTTCTGACAGCAGTCGTATTCGTAATTGTGTTCCATATTATGGATTCTGAAAGTTAATAAGAATAAAATTAGTTTAGAACCATAACCGTATAGAATCAATCCATAACCAACACTATTAAATAACAAAAAAATAAGTACCTTGCACTTTTCGGCTCGTTCTCCAAGTTGCGCGCTTATCTGGTACAGAATTCGTCTTATTTTATATAGGACGCTATCACCTTCTTCATATACCACATATTGCGTCCTGGCTTGTGACCTCATAACGATTTCAGTTTCAGTTTCATCTGCACTATACACCTCAATTTTAACTACATATTTCGGTATTCCTCTGTCATGTACCGCGATGTAACTGGTTTTAGCGTTTTGTAGCTGCTGATTTCGTAACATTATGATATGAAATAGGATACTTGAATTGATTAATTAAAAGCAAGAGAATTGAGAAGACGCGACGAAGGACTGGTAGCGAATGATGGTTATAGTCAATATTTCTAGTTGAGTCTTGTATGAAAAACATCGTGTGCGCGACGCGGCTCGAGTTACACCGCAGGCGCAAAGCTAAAGACAACAGACATGATCAAACTTGAAAAATAATGTACTGAATCAGCAGTCTCAGCTACATAAATAACAATATTAATTGTATGTAATATATAGGTAAATTATGTAGGTAACGCTTCCTCTGAAAGAAGCCGAAATAAAATGTATCTACCTATAAGTGCGTAATTGTATCTATCTCGGTATCTCAAAACAAGGGAAACATAATTAAGATATAAACAATGAAGATGCAATTTAAAATAATAACAACAACAAAAATTATAATTAATACAATTTATTTAAAAAAAGTAGGTAACTCATACATTTTGGTTAACCTAATATAATACAGGTTATACTCCTATTTATATAAGTATCTTATGAAATAATCGCAACCCAGAACAGATATTTCTTGTTCAATTATAGAATTAACACATTTGTTACAGTTTAAAACTAATAAGATATCATCTAGTGATGAAAGAAATCTATTTTTTAAAATTTTTTCGATATTTCTAACAAACATTGTAGCTTCAATATAATCGTTTTCAGTCAAATTTCTTAATCTTACGTGTATACAATGCGCAAAAATATTAATTGCTTCACACACTAGGTACAACATATTTATAGAACAACGTTTATCACAAAACATTAGCTGGTATAAAAAAAGTTGATAAAAGCGGTCATGGTTGGTCACATATTTACCAAATAACTCAAATTCTTCATATATATGCCCCCATTCTTCTAATGTAAAAAATATATCACTATTTTCACAAACTATGTGAACTTGTGGTGCAAAATTGTCTAAAGCCCATAAACCGGTGGTTATCTTAACACCATTTGAATGTAAATATGTATGTTTTGAAATTATAACGTTGTATAGATAACTTTCAGCCATTACTAGAGTAATCAGAAAAAGTGAACAGTTTCTGAGGCACCCAATTAAAAGAATGAACAGTGACCCCAAGCGTATGTAGTAATATTATCTTCTAATATTCTACGTTTATCATCATTAGAAGACAGAGCGATTTTATTTATTTCTTGAGTAAAAACTTGATGCTTAAGGGACTTGAAAAGAACGTTTTTTTTTTTTTACGTATTACTTCATTTTCCTTCAACACTTTATTATAATCTTTAAAATGTAAGTCATTTGCGACGTACTTCTTAACTCCCTTTGCTTTTTTAATTTCTCTCTGTTCTGTCTTTATGCAATATAGTTTAGAACGCAGTCCTACAAATTCCAAAATATGCTGCCCTCCTAATTCGTCTTTGAACAAACCAGGTATTTTCTTATTTATACATTTTATTTTATACTTGTTATTTTCAGGATAGTTACTTGTATCGAAATATTGTATAAAATTTCTCTTTAAATCTTTATAAAAATTCTCTGTTTCTATTGAATACAAATAACTGTCAGTATCCATGTAGCACAGTTTGATTTTTGGACCATAAAAAGGTTTCATAACCGTATAATGAAAGTTGTACATATGACTCTTGGATAATTCTAATAATAATTCTAATAATTCTAAATGCATGCTTTCTTCATTTTTAAATATTTTGGTAACTCAATATAGCTAGAAGCTCGTAGAGGTGAATATTTGTTAATATTTACCTCCAGGTACAAAGTCCTTAAAAAGGACCACCCACTGTCTCTCTCTTGAAATCCATCAACTTTATTAGATATTATTTCAATGACCTTCGCAAACATATCATTAAACTCATAATGTTTATGTATACAAATATTTTCCGTTGCGAAAGATTTAATTTCAACCATATCATTTTTCGGCAGCGAGAACTCTGCAAAAAGTTCAAAGTTTGCTTTTATATTATTGTGCTGAGCTATCTTCGCAGCGATCAACTGCCGCACGGGGCGGCGCACGCGCCTCAAGAACTCGCCGGGCGCGGGGGCAGCCGAACGCTCGCTCTCGCTCCCACAATCGCTGTCGCAGTCCGCCTCACTACCCTCGCTACCCCCACGTCTCGGCCCCGACTGCCGTCCGCGTTCCCGTACCCTAAAACTAGCAATTCGGTTTCTAAATGCTGAACAAAGTTTTTCAACATTTGGACTTATTTCGATCGAGTTATTATCTTTATGTAAACGACTTCGGAGGTGACCCGAAAAGGCTTTACTTTTGATGGTTAGATCACAAACAGTACAGAAAATGTTTCTGCCTGCCATGGTTGAGATATTTTTGTTCTAGGATGAAAACATTAATTTTAACACTTTACTTCGATGGTCTAGAGGCTAAAAGGCCTAACTTGTTTATGTAATTGAAAATTTAAAAAGAAATAGAGAATATAAAATATGTGACCGATTTCTGGTTTGTATTAGTACCTACCTAGGTTAATTAATTAAATTGTATGCAGTTGAAAGTTTTTAATATATTTAATATAAAAACCACAAAGTTATTTTAATAAAAAATATACAAATTAAATTATTTTTTCTTATTAGAAAAGAACTGCCCGTCTTCCTTGAACCTAGTTTTTGCCGCATTAATGAATTTCTTCAAAAAAATTAGCTCATCAGCTCCCGAACCAACTTGATACTTAAGAGTTATTGCAGCTTTTTCCCACCTGTCCTTCGGGTCGACGCGCAGGATGTCTCGCGTGTCGTACACTCTCAGCTCCACGAACTGGTCGCCGGCCAGCAGGGCGGTGCGACGCAGCACGCCGTCGGCTACGCGCCGCGTCAGAGCAGACGTGAGCGGCGGCCGCTTGGAGGCCGCGCGCCGAGCTTCCTCTTCGTCCTCACTGTCGTCAGACAGCAGGGACCACTCGCGGCTTCCTTTTTTGCTCACAGCCGATGACGATGGAACCTGCTTCGTTCTCAGCTTTTTAGTCTTCGGCTTGGCGGGCGCGGCAGTCGATGGCACAGACCTGAAATAATAATAATAATACAACGTTAATCTAATAATAATAGCGTAAAACAAAGTCTCTCTCCGCGTGTGTCTGTGATTTTGGATAAAGTTCTTAACTATTTTATAGTGAATGAATAGGGTAGGTTTTATAATTATGATTTCAATATACAATCACTGTAAGTACGAGACCGAAGTGGACGACTCCATTATTTGTTACATATAGCGTCTCTGATTGAATAAAAAATAAAATATTTGGTAAGTACTACAACTAACCTTACGTCACCGTCGTCATCCGAATCAAACGCGCACGATTTTCTTTTACTGGCTTCTTCCACGCTCCTCTTACTGTAATACTCGGATTCAGACCTGCAAATAAAATAAACCCTTACTGTTATTTCGAATAAAACATCATTAAAACTTAACTGATGAGTAAAATATTTGTGAAATTCTTGTTTAGTACAGGGAAATGATAGTTTGCGACTAGATAGGTATATAATGTTGAAAAACTTTATTTATTTAAAAATGAATAATAATCCAAACTTACGAACATTATTGTTTTCACGAAGATGCGCACGCTGGTAGAACTGAAGACGGCGGGGAGGGGTAGCGGGGGCACTGGACACTGACGATGCGCGGAAACGAACTAACGACAACCACGTACCGAATCAGAAAAGACAATAAAAAATTTGAACAATATTCAAAGCGCTTTAATGATAATAAAATTATCAGGGACTAAAAACCTTCGGACAAACAATTAAAATGCAATAGTGATTATTGCACAGGAAGGTAAAGAAACCAAATTACATTTATTTGTGTCTAAGTAAAACGGAAGCGGTATTATTGCTATAATGCGATCACTTCCGAGAAACCTTCGGGTAAAGAAATAAAATAAGCTTATTAGGTGGTGCGTTTTTGATATAAAATCTGATACATTTAATAACGTAAAATGTATCTGCTTCCAATAATATGCATACATACATCTTCTGTAATAAAATCAACATTGACTGAGTATCATTGCAAGTAATTTTATTACATATTTATGTACATGAACATGCTACTTCTACTAGGAAAAGTACTAACATTTTTACGTGACTGCACACATGTAATAAATGTTTATGCTTGTTTAATTGATTAATTTTTGATGAAAGTTCTGTGAATTGTTTAATACCCCTGACATTTTAATCAGATCAGCATAAAACTGTGTATGGAACATAGGTAAATAAGTGACACATTGCGGTGTATGTGAACTACGATTCGCGGCAATATCAAAAGGTGACGGTCGTCATTTAATACTTGGCTATGTTAGGGCGAGTACTCAACTTAAAGTAGGTACACAACAATTAGTTTAACTAGATTCTTTAACTTTGTAAAGTTATTATGAATTATGATTCTATTTTATAAATATGTAATTCTATCGTAAGATAACAGACTGTTATAGGTAATTAAGCACCTAAATTATTCTTATAGGTGCTTATCCATTATGTTTTTAGCACTCACCCATTCTATTGATCTCTGTACAATCATTATTGCACATTATAAACTTTGTACGTCTATCATTGGTCGCGTTACTGAAATTTTGTAAATATAAAATGGAGTATTAGATAACATTATATAATATTTAAATTGTTGGAACTTAATGTCACACTAAATTTAATCAATGTGTACATACCTCTAATACGTCGTAACCATGCGCAATGTAAAATGAAGTTTCAGCATTTCAAGTACAGTCGTGGGAATCATTGTAATGAATAAGTTATTTATTAACATATTGCATACTTAGTAATAATCGCGATTAGGACCATGTATTATAACAAACACTTTAATAAAAAAACATAAAACATCATGATGATACCGGAAATCATAAATCAGCGAATTGGGTGTTTTCGAAACTATTTTAAAAAGTCAATTAAACAAAATCGATTAAATTATAGTGCCTACCTGCTATTGAAATATTATAACTAATACCATTACGTATTCTCCTGTTTTTTCTTTGACTGTACGTCGACATTCTTTTGCTTTGATAAGCGCTCTGTGCGCGCTCGGTACTCAAGTAACACAAGAACATAACATAATGCTCGTAACGTAATATGTAAGTATTAGGGATCGCTACATAATTTGTAAAACCCTTATACAATTCTTCAATACTCATACTGATTTATTTCAACCTTTTGGGACATTGAGAACTCTAGGCTAAGTCGACATTGTTTTGTTTCACATTTATGAATCAATGTAAGAATGTTAGTTCATTTATAATGAACTTTTGAACGGAGACATAAATTTTGTGTTCTTTGGTATTTGCGGAGTTACGTACATGTATGTGATAGAGATAAAATGCAGATATACCTGCGCGTTAGTTAATAAACTTGAAATATTAAATGTAATCAACCAGGATGAATAGAAGAGAGCTTATAGAGCGCAAAGTATTGTAGTCCGCAAAACTCAATTATTTTACCATATATGTGTTTTTCGCCATACTCATCAAGTCTAGGGCCTAACTAAGTAAAAATACATAAAACATTCGAGTAATGTGACATTGAGAAATGATTTCGATATACAGAACCCTTTATTAATTAATTGGTAGCATGTTTGCATTGACTCTTTTATTTTGTAATTATTATTGTAAATTGCAACGCGGTGAGGAGCCACGTTTATTGTTGTGTTATTTATGGAAATTGTAACTCAGATACAGAAAGCTGGTTCAAGGTAAAAATAATTACTTGAGATGTTTGGCTTTAACTTTGGGCTAACGGTACGACCAAACGGGCTGGGAACAAATTCCTTAAGCAGATGCTAATGAGATAGTTAAATGTATGTATTGTCTTGTGAAGGAATGAGGTTCTTGGTGCTGTGACTTTAGGAAGTCCTTGCTAACGGTACGACCAATCGGGCTTGAACAATTCCTTGAGCAAACGGCGACAAGATAATTGATTATAATTGTCTTGTGAAGGAATAAGGTTCTTGGTGCTGTTAGTTTAGGAAATTCTTTATAACGAACTGCACGACCAATCGGGCTTGAACAATTCCTTGAACAAGCGGTGACAGGATGGTACCTACAAATAGTAATTGTCTCATGATGGAATAATGTTTCTAGGTGCTGGAAGCTTAAAAATGTTAAAACCTAAAATATCTCTCGGTTAGCCTTAAATCAGATTTCGTAATGTATATATAAATGTGAGTAAAGTGTGATCAGAACAAAGTGCACGCAACATAGATTCTCGTACATGTGAGTTTATTATTTTATTAATTTTATATTACATAACCTAATTTCGATTAGCTCGTTATACGTCGCATACACAAACATAATCGCGTTCAGAGCGCTACACAGGGGCGACTCGCGCCTCGACTCCAACCGCGCGTCGGACGGCGAACATAGCTTGGTAATCGTCGGTACGTAACCCAACGCGCACTCAAACGCGTTCCGTTCGAAACATACAACAGGTTTTAATCGACGATGTTTGCAATCGTTATTGGACGTGAGTCGCTTTTGTCAAGATGTTCTAAGTCATGCGATTATTTTAATACAAACAAACGTCGGAAACCGATTGGGCATTCTGGCTCACTTTCAAACAGCGAAAACCGATTGGGCATTCTAGCTCACTTTCAAACGTCTAAAACCGATTGGGCATTCTGGCTCACTTTCAAACAGCGAAAACCGATTGGGCATTCTAGCTCACTTTCAAACAATCAAAATCGATTGGGCATTCTAGCTCACTTTCAAATGACGAAAACAGATTGGGCTTTCTGGCTCACTGTGCGAGCGCAGCGAGCGAACGAGTGAAGCGAGTGAAAAGTGAGCCAGAATGCCCAATCTGTTTTCGTCATTTGAAAGTGAGCTAGAATGCCCAATCGATTTTGGTTGATTGAAAGTGAGCCAGAATGCCCAATAATCACCTACTAATATCACTTAAATAGGTGATGTGTGTGGAAATTATTATATGATTACCTAAATAGGCAACACAATAAATAGCACCTCAATAGGTACCTATGGAATATCACCTAAATAGGTGATGTGTGTGGAAATTATTATATGATTACCTAAATAGGCAACACAATAAATAGCACCTCAATAGGTACCTATGGAATATCACTTAAATAGGTGATGTGTGTGGAGTGTGTTTAGATTTAAGGTCGTAAAGGCCATAGTCGTAAGAGGGAAAAAATGACGAAATTCTAACCTTTACGTTGAGGATTCCGTTCCAGACACGGTGGGGCCGGGGCTCGCCTGTGTCACCTCTCGTCTAGGGTGGTAGGGTGAAAAAAATAAGACAACTAGATTAGGTATTATGAAAAGGTTTCAGTTTATTAAGTTAAGTTGTCCGGCTAGGTAGGGTACGTAGGTTTGTAGCCTAGGTCGGTCTGGCTATCGGAGACTGGTCGAGCTGTCTTTCAAGATACCGCACGCCCCTTGCTCGCGATGATCAGCTGCCACGCCGTGATGACCCGGTGAGTCGTTAAAAGTATAGGGCGATCAGGTAAACCAGGGGAGGACTGCACATGCCCTTCTTCACGGAGAATGTATCTGTGCGACCTCTTCAACCCGTAGGGTGTTCCTGTTAAATATTGTGGGTTTTAGAAGATGAACAATCTAGACCTGGACTGCCAAGGATAAGACGATCACGCTAGGGGGTAGGTATTTACAATTTAGCAATCATGAGATGAGGTATACGGCAGTCCAGTTACAGTAATTATGAGGCGAGATGATCGAAAACCTTATGCCAGATCGCTGTGCAAGGAATTTAAATACAATTTTAAAATTAGGCAAGCAAACCCGCAGCAAGGCGGTAGTATAGCTAAGCCTGCATATAGCGATTCGGCAAAAGGTTATTTTCTTTGGCATAAATTACATATTTACAATGGATTTGCAAGCATTTACTTATAAACCATTACTGCTATCTAGCATCTAATTAATAATTATTACTAGTCATAGTCAGATATCTTAATACAGAAAACAACCGTTCCAACTGAGATTTACAATGAAATACTTAATCGATGGAAATCCTAGCAAAGGCTGTATGTAGCTCAGCCAGCCAAATAAATTAAAATCAGCATTAATGTTTAAAAAAGATAGAAAATATCTACCCTCATTGTACATAAAAAATACTGTTGTTTTCGGATACAAAAGTGTTGGCGACACCCACCGGCGACGGCCAGGGGTACCAACCGCGCGGCGAGCAGCGCCATCTACTTTCAAGCGCTCGTTATAAAAGTGGTTGCACAAGCCGGAGCGATGATTATTTTGTAGATTTTCGTGGTGTACACATAGTTAAATAAAAGTATACGTATTAACTGTACCGCACTGCATTTCGATTTAACATCAGAAGTGGATTCTACGCCCACATTATGGGCAAACGAAGTGAACGCAAGCGAGCCCGTCAAAGGTCCAGCAGTTCAACCAGCTCTAGCACCAGGACGCCCTCGCCTCCAAGGAAGAAAAAGGTATCACGTAAAGCTGATGCCGGAGCCGTGAGTAATAACTTAACTATAACATTAAACAATATAATACCCGAGTTCGATCCGTTGAAGGATGATATAGATGCGTGGCTTAGTATTATCCAATCCTACGCACATACCTTCGCTTGGGTTGACGAAATGGTTCGTTATCAGTCTCTAAACAAATTAAGAGGGTCCGCTAAAGTTTGGTATGACTCATTATTGCGCAGTGACAAAAATTGGCCATCATGGAAATGGCTAGATTGGAAATCTAGATTATCGTCTACTTTCCAAATACAAAGAAATATGTTCGAGCTTTTAAAAGAGTTAATAGATAAAAAACCGGCTGAAAACCAATCGCTGTATGAATTTTACTTTGATCAAAAATGTAAAATTGACAGATTGTCGCTCAATTTTTCAGAAAAAGATATAATTTCCATAATTTTAGGCAATATAGGCGATAATAATATCAGTGCATCGATGGAGGCCAGCCAGTTCCAAACGTGTGACAATTTAGCCAGTTTCTTACATAGTCGTACATACAGGGCAAAAGTAATCAAGCCGGGGGGTAGTTCACGCTGCGATATTCAACCGAAATCGGACAACCACAACCAATCACGCGTGATTCACCCATCATCATCTATAACTTCCACGATGGTATCGAATCAACCCGTTCCCAATAGTGAAACTCAGGAAGGTCAAGGTCAAAATCGCAAACCAATTAAATGTTACACGTGCGGGGGTAATCATAAAAGAAACCAATGTGACGTTAATAAATGTGGCTTTTGTGGCAAACGGGGTCACGGGGAATCTGTATGTTATCATAAAAAGAATCTTAAATCCGAAATGAAACCTGAAAAACAAGAGACAAAATTCATTTCTTCTTCCGATGCGCGGAATAAGTATTTTAAGCGGGTACAAATAAATGACTTCGTACACAAGGCATTTGTTGACACTGGAAGCAGCTGTTCGTTAATTTCCGAACAAATCGTGAAAAAATATGCGTTACAGCGTGTTCAACTACCCACACCGATAATTATTCAAGGATTTTCGAAATTAAATTCTAAAACCGTGACACATAAAGTAAGCGTAAATTTGAAAATTGACTCCATATGTGTACAAGATATAGATATCTACACAATTGATGATCTGACAGGTTGTGACATTCTGATTGGGAGAAATGTTACTGAGCGGCCTGATTTGATATACTCGCGTATTGGTAATTCCTTAAAGTTTGACTATGCGTACAAATTTTCGGAGTTTTGCAATAGTACAGAGGAGTTAGGGTTGGATGCGGAGTCGCATCATGCGGAACTAATTACTTTATTTAGAGAGTATAGTGATTGCGTGGCATTGAGCGTAAAAGAATTAGGTAAAGTGACTAATCATGAAATGTCCATACATTCGACTAATTCGCAGCCTATACAATGCAGGCCTTTTAGGACATCGGCCACAGATAGGCAGACCATTCGTGAAACTGTAGATGAGTTACTGGCGAATAACATTATACGCGAGAGTAAATCTCCATATGCTAGCCCTGCCTTACTCGTGCAAAAAAAAAATGGAGAAAAGAGACTCTGCATAGATTATAGGTCTTTAAATAAAGTAACCGTTAAGGATAAATATCCCATGCCTCGCATTGAGGATCTCGTTGACAGGCTACAAGGTCATAAATATTTTACAAGTCTAGATCTTAAATGTGGGTACTACCAGATATTAATGAGTCCGGACTCCATAGACAAGACAGCATTTATCACCGAAGACGGACATTACGAGTTTTTAAGGCTTCCGTTTGGTCTGGCTAACGCACCATCATGTTTCCAACAGATGATGAATAAAGTACTTGGTAACTTACGATTTGGTAACATAATTGTATATTTAGATGACGTGTATTTGGTAACAGAATCAGTAGAAGAAAATTTGACATTACTTAAACAAGTATTACAAATATTTCGCAAAAATGGATTGACATTAAATTTAAAAAAATGTCATTTCTTTAAAACGGAGATAGAATTTTTAGGCTATAGAATAAAACCAGATCAAGTCATGCCTAACCATTCTAAACTAGAGGCCGTTAAAGATTTTCCCGAACCCAAAACAGTGCACCAACTTCGACAGTTTCTCGGTCTCATCAGTTATTTTCGTAAATTCATAAAGAACTGTGCTATTCTTTCAGTCCCTCTGACAAAACTGTTGAAGAAGGATGCTGTTTGGGTATGGACAGAAGAACATGGCCGGACGTTTCAAATTTTAAAAGATAAATTGACGTCCGATAGTGTTCTATGTATATTCGATCCAAACAAAGACACCATTCTATATACAGACGCCAGTCGGGAAGGTTTAGCTGCTATAGTCATGCAACTTACTGAGGAGGGCGAAAAGCCTGTTCATTACTATAGTAGACAGACGACAGAAGACGAGAAGAAGTATCACTCATTCGAGCTAGAATTGTTAGCAATTGTTTGTGCGTTACAAAAGTTTAGATTGTACTTATTAGGTTCCCCATTTAAAATTGTAACCGATTGTAGCGCAGTTCGGTACGCACTAACAAAAAAGGAAATCATTCCTAGAATAGCTCGATGGGTTTTGTCGACACAGGAGTTTGCATTCGAGATCATTCACCGCGATGGTACACGCATGCAACATGTGGATGCATTGAGTCGAAATCCAGTGCCGTCCGGTGAGAAATCGGAATGCGAAATTGTAATGTCAATAACGGAAGCGGACTGGTTATTATCGGTACAGTTGCAAGATCTCGTGAGTTAGGTAAGATAAAGGCCGTTTTGGAATCAGGAGAAGCCGATCAACATAAATGTATTTTTGATAGATACGAACTAATGGGTAATAAAGTTTACAGAAGAACTAATCACGGCCGTCGGTGGGTAGTGCCAAAAAAATGTATTTGGCAAATAATTAAATGTAATCACGACGACCTTGGCCATTTTTCTGTTGACAAAACTGTAGAACGTATACAACATCAATACTGGTTTCCGCGAATGCGTCGAACTGTAAAAAAGTATATCAAGAATTGTTTAAACTGTGTTTATTCCAAAAATAAAGGCGGCCCTAAAGAAGGCGAACTATATCCGTTACCTAAGTATGCACAACCCTTTCATACCCTACATATCGACCACTTGGGTCCATTTGTAAAAACCGTAAATAAAAACAAATATTTATTAGTCATAGTAGACTCGTTTACGAAATTTGTGTTTATATGTGCGGTTCGTACCACCAATTCCGCTGGAGTTATCAAAGAATTAGAAAACGTCATTAAAACGTTCGGAAACCCTAAACGGATAATATCCGACGCGGGAACATGTTTTACGTCGGCGGAATTTACTCAGTATTGCATGGATAAAAATATACGATTGCATACTGTGGCAACGGGAATGCCACGCTCCAACGGGCAGGTAGAACGATTCAATAAAACAATCTTAGAATCTATGAGAACTTTAGGCGCGGATACGTCAGATGATAGATGGGATCAGTATGTAAAAATCCTACAACAAGGTTTGAACAGCACAATTCACAGTACAATAAAGGCGGTTCCTAGTGAGGTTTTATTCGGTTATAGGTTGCGAACCGATAGCGACCGTTTAGCACCGGAATTAGATAACGGTAGTTTCACAGACGTTACTAAGTTGCGTGCGTGGGTAGATAAAAATATTAAGACCAGTGCACAATCACAGAAGATAAGATTTGATAATACTCGGACGAAAGCTAGAATTTATCAACAAGGAGACTTGGTACTTGTCAAAATACAAAGCCAGAACAACGATGGTAAAAGCAAGAAGTTATTACCGATTTATAAAGGACCATTTCAAATAAAGAAGATTTTAGGCAACGATCGATATGAAATAACAGACTTAAGAGGCGCAGAAAGGTGCAATAAACTATATTCTGGTACAGCTGCTGCAGAAAATATTAAACCTTGGATCCGGATACAGGACTGGGATTTAGATTGACAAGTGTTGGCGAGGTATGAATACTTATTACTTTGTTCAAGTTGTGACAATACTGTCAAAATTTATTTATT
Organism: Esperia sulphurella; assembly: GCA_947086405.1. Taxonomy (NCBI): domain Eukaryota; kingdom Metazoa; phylum Arthropoda; class Insecta; order Lepidoptera; family Oecophoridae; genus Esperia; species Esperia sulphurella. Next base: position 16,053,936 of record OX352266.1, read on the forward strand.
GATATTATTAATTAATGTACTTAGTATATACAAATATTACCCTTAATTTATAATAGATTCTATTTTATTAATACATTAGTATGTACCAGAGTGCTTTAAAACATTTTATTGCGAAAATTGGCGATACTTCGTATCTGCCTACCCCTCTGGGACAGAGGCGTAAGCATTATGTATGTATATATGAGTATGTACTAAAGTTGTACATTAGTCCGGCCTGTAGATGTTTACTGCTGGACAATGCAATTGGTAAAAATGAGGCAAACATATAGCATATATTTCTTCTTATCGAGTCAAGATAAAACACGAAAACTATTGTTTATTGGAGCTACTGGGGGATCCCATTCGAGAATCAGGGCATGCATAGATCGAACTTGGTACACTTAAGTGTGGTTAATCCCTTTGAGTGCAAGTGGTTCTATTTCTAGGAGGGTCCCTTAAGTGTGGCAGCAGAGCCCTTTAAGTGTGACTAGCTAATAAACCTAAATGACTGCCCTGGACCTCGTGCGGGTTACCCTGGGTAGCCACCATCTTTCAATACCTGAGGCAAACACTGATTTAAATGAAGCTGATTGGTCCTAGCAACTCTAACAAGCATGTTTATCTATTTTCAGTGTTTGATCAAGACTCGTGTGGCGCCCGGGGCAGGCGCCGCGCAGCATGGCCGTGTTGGCGACACCCACCGGCGACGGCCAGGGGTACCAACCGCGCGGCGAGCAGCGCCATCTACTTTCAAGCGCTCGTTATAAAAGTGGTTGCACAAGCCGGAGCGATGATTATTTTGTAGATTTTCGTGGTGTACACATAGTTAAATAAAAGTATACGTATTAACTGTACCGCACTGCATTTCGATTTAACAAAAGTGTTTTAATATTACCTAAGCAATTAAAATCAAATCAAAGCGTTTAAATAAGCGAAGATTAAGTAAAACGTAATGTAGATAATGCAATGGATAAAGTATGATGGAACACAAAGCATGTCCGGTCAAGGTGACCTTAACGAACTTACTTCTACAAGGCACTAAAACTAAGTTTAAAATCAAATGTGACACTTACCCAAGTATGGGACACTGTTATTTCACTTTTAAAATAAGTTATAGTTGGAAAAATAAGAAATAAATAGGATTATAGATCCAGAAACAATCCAATGATTATTCGCCTAGCAGTTGAGGCTGCGTGTGAGTGAATGAATCGATGGCCGGCGGCCGCGTCCGAGCGACCCGCACTTGTTTGCAACAATGTAACGGCCGGAATTATCTATATAGACTGTGTTTGAAGTTTGTCTGTTTATTGATTTTTTGTAAAGGGGATTTAGAATTTTTTATAAAATATGTTTAAGGATTTTACTTTAAAATAAGGTATTATTTAATATTTAGACCCTTCGCTGTTTCTCTTATTAAAATATTAACGTTTCATACGTTACAGTACACCTCCTCCTAGGAAAAAAAATCTTCTTATTAGATTTTTTTTATTTGGGAACTAAAAGATCTTCAATCCTACTATACAACCTCTCATACATCATTTTTCATTATAATTCACTTATGTTGTTTGCACACTTAGGAAAATAGTGTACAAACTCCTCTCACACTAAGAGGTACGCGTATTTAGTTTACACAGTACCCAAGTAGGATTTTTTTATGTGTACATAAACGATAACTAGGGTCAACATTCCACAATTCCACGATTTTGATTCTCAGCAATAAGAGTTGCGCAAGAAGCAAACATTAGTCAGTATAAGCTATAAGCTGTCTAGAGTACGAAGTCACCATCCGCTTCAGTTTGAGAAGATTCTGAGACAAGGAACAGAATATCTCTGGTGTAGGCTTTTAGACAATGTCTAAGGGAATTAAGGAGAGAAAAGAAAGGTCTAAATACTTCCTTTTTTTGTTGATTCTTAGCAATAAGAGTTGCGCAAGAAGCAAACATTAGTCAGTATAAGCTATAAGCTCTCTAGAGTACGAAGTCACCATCCGCTTCAGTTTGAGAAGATTCTAAGATTACAAGGAACAGAATATCTCCGGTGTAGGCTTTTAGAAAATGTCTAAGGGAATTAAGGAGAGAAAAGAAATGTCTAAATACTTCCTTTTTTTGATTCTCAGCAATAAGAGTTGCGTAAGAAGCAAACATTAGTCAGTATAAGCTATAAGCTGTTTAGAGTACGAAGTCACCATCCGCTTCAGTTTGAGAGGATTCTAAGATTACAAGGAACAGAAAATCTCTGGTGTAGGCTTTTAAAAAATATCCAAGAGAAATAAGGAGAGAAAAGAAATATCTAAATAGGTATTTCTTAAAAAAAATATGAAATCCGGAACCAACGGCCATCATATACGCAAAGAAAGAAAAAAAACTTGAACCTGTACATATTATAGAAATATGTAAAAAAAAATAAGTAAACAAAACTATGCTACAGCTGTACTCTGGGAAAATGTTGAAAAACAGTAACTCAGCAACAACCTTCTCAGATTTAGATCGACAGCTGCTCGGTTAGACGCCTTTTACGTCACGCTATCCGGCGGCGGTAAGGAACAGTATTCTTCCCCGTCCCTACACGGGTTAATGAGATTTAGAATTAAGGAACGCAAGCATTGTTAGACAATTTGAAGTCTTTAATATGCCAGGCTCCCAAATCACGGCCAGACATGTCCTCCACGACGTAAACTAAAGGTGAACGTTTGGCCTTGATCCTACATTTTAAATATTTTGGAGCTAACTTTTTTGAAAAATGTGCACCTTTATCACTCTGGAAATAGCAACGTTTCCAAATAATATCTCCGACGTTAAACTCAGCTTCTTTTCTTCTTGTGTTGTAGCGTCTGGAATTTTTCTGATGACTTTTCCAGAGCGCTGCTTGAACTTTATCGAACACACCAGACAAGAGACCAAGATTTTCCGCATAAGCGTCACGTGGTACGAAAACTATCTCATCAGGGATATCATTGTTAGAATAGTGAGACCCACATGTGACCAGTTCTCGACCGTGCACCAGGAACGCAGGGGTGAATCCTGTTACTTCGTTCACCGAATTATTAACGGCAAATTGAATTTTTGTAATATTAACATCCCAAGACCTCTGATCCTCATCTATGTAACTTGATATAGCCGTAATTATTGTTTTGTTGTATCTCTCCACCGTATTGATTTGTGGAGTATACTTTGGAGTAAAGTGAATATTGGGAACTTTGTACCTTTTGAATAGAGTATCCATTTCGCGACTGACAAACTGACAGCCATTATCGAGTATAATAGTTTGCGGCACACCGTGCACTAGGAACACGCTGTCCTCTAGGATTTTAGAAATAACGTCGGCAGTAGCACGGCGCAAAGGAAAAATGAGGCAGTATTTTGAGAAACAACAAGTAACCACAAATATATAGCTATGTTGCTTTCTAGTATTAGGTAATGGACCCATTAAGTCAATGGACAACATTTGGAATGGCCTCTGACAATCCTTTGGCCTTCCCATTGTTCCCAGGGTGCCATGAGTAGGAACCTTATGCGCCAGACAGATTTGACAACTGGCGACATACTTAGCTACATCACCATACATCTTAGGCCAATAGTAAGTAAGAGCGATGCGTTTAAATGTCTTAAAAACACCGAAGTGCCCAGAAGTCGGCTCACAATGGTTTTTTGAGAGTATATCTAGTCTTTGTTCACTATACGCAACCTCTTTCCAGTTAAACTCAGCAGAGAGTACATCTTTATTTTTCATGTGCCTATAAAGTTTGCCGTTTTGCACGATATAGTTAGGATAGCTAGTTGGTGAACCCAAGCAACCGTTGTATAGGTTTAAGTACCACTGGTCGGAAGTGGATGGAGGAGAAGAAGCACAAGATATATCTGCAACGGGGACACACCTAGACAGGCTGTCAGGAATAACATTATCCTTGCCCTTGCGATGTTTAATAATAAGATCAAAAGCAGACAGCCTCACACCCCATCTTGCAAGACGACCATTTGGATTGGTCAACGACAAAAACCATTTCAGCGCAGCATGATCAGTATATACTGTGAAAGTGCGACCGTTTTCAAGGTAGCACCGCCAATGTTCCAGAGCTGTCAAGACCGCAAGAGCTTCCCTTTCAGTTACGCTATAATTACGTTCAGGACCAGTTAATGATTTGCTCATGAAAGCTACCGGATGCTCAACACCATCTACACCTATTTGAGACAACATGGCCCCTACCCCGTAATTACTGGCGTCCGTATGCACCTCGAATGGCAGTTCAAAGTTTGGACAAGCTAGAACTGGTGCTTGAACAAGACGTGCCTTTAGGTCAAGAAAAGCTTTATTCGCTTCAGGGGTCCACTCAAAAAGAGGGCCGACTTTCTTTGTAGAGGTGAGCTTATTCAAGGGACCAGCAATGGTACTGAAATTGTGTATAAACCGTCTATACCATGAAGTAGTACCTAGAAAACGCTTTACTTCTTTCTTATTGGTTGGCACTGGATAGTTAAGAATAGCCTGCACCTTATCTGGGTCTGTCCTTAGTCCATGGCTGTCGACGACGTAGCCCAAGTATCTAAGAGTGTCTCTAAAGAATTGACACTTTTTAAAGTTAATTGTTAAGTTAGCCTTTTTAAGTTTGTCAAGGACGCGTAAAAGGATAGAAACGTGATCCTGGAAGGTTTCGCTTATAATGATAATGTCATCAAGGTAACAAAATACGTTAAGCTCGAACTCCGGCATGAAAAGAGAGTCCACTAGCCTTTGCTGTGTTGCTGGGGCATTAGTGAGACCAAACGCCGTCACGTTGAACATATACGTTCCTCGGCCTGGGACGTAAAATGCCGTTTTTTCTCTGTCCGACTTGTTAATGGGAATTTGCCAAAATGCTTTGGAGAGGTCAATGCTAGATAAGTACTTTGCATTTTTGAGGTTGTCAAGAATTTCAGATACATAGGGGAGACTATAAGCATCCTTTTTAGTCACGGAATTCAGTTTCCGGCTATCAAGACAGAAACGCGGTTTGCCATCCTTTTTACCCACGACTAGGACTGGTGATGACCAAGGGCTCTCACAAGGAGAAATAACACCTAAGGAAATCATTTCGTCTACTTGCTCAGTAATTATCCGTTTCTTTTCCGGAGATAAGCGATAGTACCTTTGCTTGATTGGTTCTGCATCTCCGGTGTCGATGCGGTGAGAAACAAGCGAGGTTTTACCTAGACCTTTACTTTCGAAAGAAATCTCATTAAACTGTTCAATGACGTTATCAGTGATAAGTTTTTCAGAAGCGTCTAAGTTAAGGTATGAACGTAAATGGGTATCATTTTGATCTAGGTTAATTTCAGCTAAACAAGGTTCAGACAAGGAGATATAATCAATATTGTTTAGAAGTTTAGGACAGATCTGAAATTCCTTCCAAAAGTCTATGCCAAGAATGAGGTTTGTTTCTATCTCAGGTACCACATAGGCCTTTAGCACATGTTTAACGTTTTCAAAAATAATTGGTAATAAAATGTAACCAAGAGAAGCGATTTTCTGACCGCCCGCTGCAGTAATAGTAATTTTTTCGTTTTCAAACAGATTTAAGCCGAATTTAGAAAGATGAGTATGAGATCGTTTACCAAGAATTGAAACTGCTGAGCCAGAGTCAAGTAAACCATATATATCTAGACCAGGAATATTATCTATTGAGACTTTGACGTAAGGACGAGGATCATTAGATGGTTTGGAATTAAAAATTGTTGCAACCTTATATGTTTTAAAAAAGTGTTTAATTGTTGATAGCCAGCCAATCCAATCAGAGCTATCGAGTTTTGGTTTGCAACAATTTTGTTTAACTAGTTTTTTGACTGAGGTTCATGAGTGGTAGTTTTTTCAGGGTTACATTTCGGGCATTCGGGAGTTCGATAATCCTTCAGTCCACAACGAAAACAAAATATGCTACGATCAGCGGTGCACTGTCCCATTGTGTGTGTGTTCACACGGCAGCGGTAACAATAACTGTTTACCTGCTTAATGGCCGAGACATTGTAAGCCTTGTTGAAACTGGGTCTAGTAGCTGTATTATTTTGATTTGAGTATCCCGCATTTGCCCGGTTCTGCGAAGTATCGAAATTAGATTTGAAACCACTCTTGCTTACTTCCTTCTTTGGCTGGTAGGCGTAATCAGCAGCGAGTGTACTAGAAGAAACAGAAGGTGGCTCTTTGAAGTTATCTGAACGCGCTTTAATCTGCTCGTAGCTCTTACAAATAGTACGCAAACCAATAATAGAATCTAAGTTGGGACAAGTAGCTAGAACATTAGAGTAGCAAGGCCGAATATTGTGTAAGATGATCTCGAGCTGCTCCTGCTCACCAACTTTGCGACTCAGCCTGTCGAACATCCCATGCATAATTGCTAAGTAAATAGTTATAGTCTCTGACGGTCCCTGACTACGGCTTCTAATTTCATTCAGCATGCGGTAATCGTAGTCTACAGTGTCAAAATCTGATTTTAGTGATTTAAGTAAGTCACTCCAGCACGTTACAGTGTCTTTAACGCTGCGGAACCAGTGGAGCGCATCCCCGGTAAGTATTTCAGTAGCAAGTTGCAGCATCTTAACATCTGAGACATCCTTTGCCTGGCGAAACTCCTCTAGGCGTGTGATGAAGGACCTAACGCACGATTTTCCATCATATTTAATTCTGGAAATGTCGGAGCTTATACCACGATCACAGGTCACCTTAATGATGCGCTGCAACTCTGTAGGAGCTTTTTGCTGTGAGTCTGCATTTGAATTATCAGACACATTATTTAGGTCATTAGGGACAAGATTAAGTAGGGGAGTAGTCCTTGTGTCACTAACAATATCAGTATGTTTGTCAGTGATCCCTAGGGCATTATAAATATCATTGAGCTTTGACCGCTGTTCATTATAAAATTCCTGCGATTCCCCAAGTAAATCCTTGTCCTCAGCTTCTGCGGGTGGTGAGATCCTATTCAGCCTATGATGAACGTGATTGAGAAAAGTATGTGTGCGTTCCAGCAAACTCCTTTGGTGAGGATCTTCTTTAAGAGAAGTGAGATTAATAGCAGATTTAGCAAGAGTATGCTTAATACACTTTATATCGTCAGGGAATTCGTAACAGGAGTCTAAGATCTCTTCGGATGGAAACTTAAGTGCAAGTTTAGATATTTGTTGCCTAAGCTCTTCTACTTTGTCTTTCGGTACCTCCGCACGGATTCTAACCTCATATGTAAGCTCAGGTTTAGTTAACTGTAAGAATTTAATTGGATACATTTCGTTTAAAAAAAAAATATTATTAGGAGTATTCCTCAATGTAAGATTTAATATTTATGTATTTGTTGGATTGCAGTCAATTTAAACAAGGTAAAAAAAATACCATCGAACAAGGTAAGTGTCACATGAGATAACAAATCGGCACTATGAAGCACTAATTCTATAAAAGCATACACAGTAATTCATATTTCAATATTATTATTCTAGACAAGAACTTATGCTATGCTAAGACATGCACGCAACCAACACCAAGAATGCAAAAACAAAAACAACCAACCTCCAGATAGACCAAGACCAAGAACCTATTATTAAAAACACGTTTTGGGCGCCATTGTCACCTCTCGTCTAGGGTGGTAGGGTGAAAAAAATAAGACAACTAGATTAGGTATTATGAAAAGGTTTCAGTTTATTAAGTTAAGTTGTCCGGCTAGGTAGGGTACGTAGGTTTGTAGCCTAGGTCGGTCTGGCTATCGGAGACTGGTCGAGCTGTCTTTCAAGATACCGCACGCCCCTTGCTCGCGATGATCAGCTGCCACGCCGTGATGACCCGGTGAGTCGTCAAAAGTATAGGGCGATCAGGTAAACCAGGGGAGGACTGCACATGCCCTTCTTCACGGAGAATGTATCTGTGCGACCTCTTCAACCCGTAGGGTGTTCCTGTTAAATATTGTGGGTTTTAGAAGATGAACAATCTAGACCTGGACTGCCAAGGATAAGACGATCACGCTAGGGGGTAGGTATTTACAATTTAGCAATCATGAGATGAGGTATACGGCAGTCCAGTTACAGTAATTATGAGGCGAAATGATCGAAAACCTTATGCCAGATCGCTGTGCAAGGAATTTAAATACAATTTTAAAATTAGGCAAGCAAACCCGCAGCAAGGCGGTAGTATAGCTAAGCCTGCATATAGCGATTCGGCAAAAGGTTATTTTCTTTGGCATAAATTACATATTTACAATGGATTTGCAAGCATTTACTTATAAACCATTACTGCTATCTAGCATCTAATTAATAATTATTACTAGTCATAGTCAGATATCTTAATACAGAAAACAACCGTTCCAACTGAGATTTACAATGAAATACTTAATCGATGGAAATCCTAGCAAAGGCTGTATGTAGCTCAGCCAGCCAAATAAATTAAAATCAGCATTAATGTTTAACAAAGATAGAAAATATCTACCCTCATTGTACATAAAAAATACTGTTGTTTTCTGATACAAAAGTGTTTTAATATTACCTAAGCAATTAAAATCAAATCAAAGCGTTTAAATAAGCGAAGATTAAGTAAAACGTAATGTAGATAATGCAATGGATAAAGTATGATGGAACACAAAGCATGTCCGGTCAAGGTGACCTTAACGAACTTACTTCTACAAGGCACTAAAACTAAGTTTAAAATCAAATGTGACACTTACCCAAGTATGGGACACTGTTATTTCACTTTTAAAATAAGTTATAGTTGGAAAAATAAGAAATAAATAGGATTATAGATCCAGAAACAATCCAATGATTATTCGCCTAGCAGTTGAGGCTGCGTGTGAGTGAATGAATCGATGGCCGGCGGCCGCGTCCGAGCGACCCGCACTTGTTTGCAACAATGTAACGGCCGGAATTATCTATATAGACTGTGTTTGAAGTTTGTCTGTTTATTGATTTTTTGTAAAGGGGATTTAGAATTTTTTATAAAATATGTTTAAGGATTTTACTTTAAAATAAGGTATTATTTAATATTTAGACCCTTCGCTGTTTCTCTTATTAAAATATTAACGTTTCATACGTTACACCTGCCGTGTCGATTTTTGCACATTGGGAAGACCTTGTCATTCCATAATAAGCTCCGGCTATAATTTCTGGACACAAGGTGATAATGCCGGTGCCATCGAAGGGGAGGCCGACCGCCGAATGCCTCGCGTAAGCTTTTCTCCGTATTTTCTTTGTAATCGTTCTTCTGAATCTTCACGTTTCCTCTTTTTGACATAGTCGGGCACAAAATATACCCGGAAACACGATTAATTTGCTAAAATTTAATTTATAAACGAATAGTGAACCGACCGCAGGCTTCACGAAAACGATAATGACGTTTGAAGGAATGCTTGTGCGGGGGGTGGTGGGAGCGTTTTTTGTTTATTTTCAGGCTTTGGAGTCAAGCCTATGTGCTTTAAACTCGTGACCAAAGGCTGGCGGATGCGAAAACTACACTGTCTACTTTATCATTGAAGAGACTATGCAGCGAAGTACAATTTGTAATCATGGCTGCCGACTACGGAGAACCCAGTCTCAAGCGACATTATTCGCAGTCATCAATTCTGAAGCTCACAATTTTGCCGCCCAATGAGACAATAGGCACCTTCCACGCGAGCCTGTAATGAGCCTGCGATGGAGGCAGCCTGACACGTTATCGTGTACCTTTGCTTCATTTCCTGATACTCGGATATTTTTTTCGAACGATGAGGCACAGGGCTTGCAAAGTATGGAGACGGACTTTTGGAAAACGAGTTTAGATTTTTTACTGGCTAAGTTTAAAGAGAGCTGAGAAAAATAATCCTTGGGTTTCTTCCAAGTTCCCATGTTAATTTACTATAATGCATTTTTTTATGACATAGGTACAGAGACATTACGACTGTCCAATTTAACAATATTGTATCTGATAAAGTCTGCTTTGATGCCCAAGCTAGACTCAAACTTAATAAGGATTGAACATTTTCACAAATAGAACAACCAGACGATATCAAATCAGTATGTATGTATATATGTACAACAAAAATAAATAAAAGAAAAAGTTGTGTACAAAGGCAGACTTATCCTACTTCAGTATACAATTTAAAGTTCTATTATATCAGATTTTTTTAACACCTCTTGCTGAATTAATTTAATAATGATTATTAAAAGAGTGATGATTATGGCAAATCCCCCAATTGACAGAACATCAAATGTGGCATTCTGTTGGGGAGGCTTATGTTCAGCAGTGGATGATGATGATGATGACAGAAATATATGTTAATAACATTTAAAACCTTAGACACTACACATTTCAGATTATTTTATTCAAGACAGTGTTTTAAACCGGGATCGTTATTTAAAAACGAATAGCTATTTTTAGACAAAAGTTTTTCCATTTAATTAATTAGCTGATTTTATTGTACACCTATGTACTCGTATGTGAGAGAGAGAAATAAAGAATTCAGAAGAGTGATTTCTGCGGCAACAGCCTCTTTAACGAAGTCGCTGGCAAAAGCTAGAAGAAAGCCTGTTCCACACTAGTTAGCAGATCACGTTATTAGGATGATCGAGTCGCGGGCGGCGCCGAGCAGCGGATTTCAATAAAGCGAACCTTTGTTACGTGTGCCCCAGTGTTTGGGCTCGATCCGAGAGCGGCTCGTTCGATCGCGATATTAAAAGATTCATTTCCGAACGATTCGTTCATCATTCGCGTAGGTTTTAGTATACCTAGGCCAGAGAATCCTGTCTTACTAATATTATAAAAAAGAAAAAGCAAAAAAAAAAACATTTTTCCTTAAAAAGCATTTTCTCTCACAATAGTTGTGCCTAATTTAATATAGTATATTACGTACGGTATATGTATTGTATTATAAACTATATATGTATGCATAGGTATGTATTTAAGTATATTTGTACGTAAATTCAATTGTTTAATATTATTACTAAGTATTTACCATGTTCTAAAATTATAAATTTCTCTTCTTTCACCTGCAATACTCTGTCGCTATGTCTTTCTTATTTTCCTTCTGAAAGGTTGCCTGGAAGAGATCGCTTCAAGCGATAAGGCCGCCTTTGTACACTTTCCAAAAATCTGTACCTATTTTATTGTTATCCTTAATTTGTGTGCAATAAAGAGTTTATCTATCTATCTATAAATGCGAAAGTTTGTATATTTGGCTGTTTGGACATTTGGATGTTTGTTGCTCAATCACGCTTCAACCACTGGACGGATCGTGATGAAACTTGGCACACATATAGGTTAAGATGATTATTAGGATCATATTAGTATTTTCTATTGTCGTTTTGCAAGCTGACCACGTGGTTTAGTCGAATAAAGTTTAAAAATATTTTCCAAAGAGAAAACTTCAACAACAGATGTTCCCCCGCAGTAAAATTAAATAAGCACGGCGCAGTGCCTCCGAGAGACAATGCATAGGTAATGCTTTCGAAACTTCGCAATATAAAAATCATGAAAACTCCTCAACTTTGCCCGTGGAATAAAGAATTCATTACTAAGTTCGCAGGGGTCAGGTGGAGAGATAATGAAGGCCGATATTTGAAATTAAAGTGGAATTAAAAAGGTTGTACACTCTAGGAAATCTCTGGAGTTTGAAGGCTTGGAAACAAATTTTCTTTTACGAATTTGGCCACTGGAGCATCCCACTGACATAACGATAAACGTAAACAGTAAAAACTGTTATTTATTAGGTATATACTAGCGGTTGCCTGCGACTTCGTCCGCATGGACAACTTAACATATCAAATTATTATTTATTGCCCGTAGGAATGAAACGTTTTTCGGGATAGGAATAAGATATTTTTTCGGGATAAAAGCTATCCTATGTCCTATTCCAGGACCTAATTTATATGTGTGCCAAGTTTCATCACGATCCGTCCAGTGGTTAAAGCGTGATTGAGGAACAAACATCCAAACATCCAAATATCCAAACTTTCGCATTTATAATATTAGTAGGAAGTAGGATTAGTAGGGTAGGATTGTCTGATTCTACGATATTCTTGGATAGACAAAAATAGTCCAAGTTACTACATTTGGACTCAATTAATTTAATGAAAACCGTCCATGTAGTTACATATAATATTGATAACTAATGATAGGTAAAAAATATTCGGTATGTAGGTCCCTTTATTCCTTCTATTCCTCACATGTCGCATGTTTTCCGCAGATCGCAGCGGTGGTGTTCTTAATTGGGCCTGAAAAATACGAAGTGATCGGATTGCTATTAGATTTTCTCAGGCGTTTTAAATTTTTGTCACAAAGAATTTTTATAGAAAATACAATAAACCAAATTAAACAGCGACGTCACGTTTTTTTGCTATATTCCATATCAGTGAAGACCTTTATTCGTCGCCAAGGAATGCGATCAAGTAATCAAATTCAGAGAAAATCTAGAATTAAAAACATGATTTATTATGAAGGAAGTCGAAAGACCGAAAAGATAAGCAAGCTGAAGCGGCAGTGTGCCGGTCCCATCTGCCACAGAAGTGACTGCCGTTGGGGCAGATGCTCCGGGGACGCCACGCTGCCAGATGGACCGACGACATAAGGAAAGTGGCCGAAAGGATGCGGAGAGCGGACAGACCGGGCAGTGGTAGTGTTCATTGGGGAATATGTCCAGCAGTGGACGTCTGTCGCATGTGCACTGCAGCTGTTCGGCTCCCTGCTCGCCGAGGCGCCGCTCTGTGACTTGTCCGTGGACGGCTGAGGACTGAATGCAAGGGAATGCTAGAGAGAGGAATGCCTGTTTCATCTATAGCATAAAAAATTATTGTACCGCAATGGCTTATTTAAAATCTCTAATGTTAAAATGTCTAAATATCTACAAGCTGATCTTAGATGATGTCTAGGGGGATAGCAAACTGTAAAACAAAAGATTTAGTATAGTCAAAAAAAAATTGTTTCCAGTTTCCTATCCCCTATCCTCGATGATATCTAGGGAGATATCATCTAAGATTAGCTGTGTGGATACGCCAAGACGTTCTATACGTAACTAGATTTCTACTCTGCAATGAATAACGGTAACGGCAAATGAGCTCGTTATACTGCAGGAGAGCTCATTTACGATCAGTCGGGAGACCACTGCTGGGCGTGCGACGCCTTCAAAAAACTAAGTATTATTTCAAATGACCCAAGAAATCAAAACTTAAACAGACAAAGACCTTATTAATGTGCGTGAATATGATTGCTTTTATATTTACACAAGCAGATCTTTGAATACTTTGAGTTCAGAATTCAATAGTTAGTTTAAAATTTTTATTGGTCAAGTTGAGGTTGGATAGAGTAAAATGGTATACGCATTTAGGATTAAAAATGAACTAATTTATTTATAAAAAAAAACATTATTTAATTAATTTCTATTCTTCATGGAACAATTTTTTCAGTGCATGCAAAATATCATTATATTACATACATAATACATACATAATGCTCACGTCTTGGTACCAGAGGGGTAGGCAGAGACAATGTATCGCCACTTTGCGCAATGTAATATTGCAAAGAGGCTTTTCTTCATCCGCTTTTCGCCCCGTGATATTATTTTATTATATGACGTTATATTAAAAGTTGATAATTTCAGCATATCAACTCCATGTCATTTTTATTCCTGAGCCCTACTATTATCTATCAGTCTTGTTATTGACATAAAGTCACTGTCGCTGGTAGGCCGGCAGAAGTCTACTTAAAGAGATAAGCATTACCATTTGTACATATAATTTTTTTCTTTTCTTTTATGTTTTTTTATGTTATTTTCTTTAGTGAGTGCAATAGATTAGATTAGATTAGATTTCTTTACTTCACATTACAAATTTTAATACATAGATTAACCTACGTAAAAGGTCAGAGTTAATGTGATCGTCAAAAAATAATAAAAAGATAGTATACAAAATGTCAATTCTACACAACTCGTATATGAGATTTATAACAATGTCATAACTTAATGTACATAATAATAACAATGTATATAAAAATAATTTTCATAAACTATGTCGCAGTTTAAATTCAAAATTGTATGTCCATAAATTCTTTGACAGAGTATAATTCTTTGTCCAATAAAAGGTTTTTCAGTCGGCGTCTAATAAATTGTTAAATAAATAGTTCATTTATATAAATATAGAACAACAAATAAACAATTAATACATTGATTTCCAGATCATACAATAATATATATACACACACCCACACACACGCACACAAACACACACCCACACACACACAATCACTAGACTGTAATATGAATATATTGTAAATCCGTTATTGGCAGTAAGAACTATAAATTAGAATAATACTACTGTATACTAAGTGCAGTGGATTTTGTGAAAATAAATAAAATAAAAATAAATAAATCACCAGAACAGCTCGAATGTGGAACACGTTGCCAGTTAAAACATCGCGTTTCCAAGATGTAACATCAAGAAATAACCGAAAAGTAATATTTATAACGTACTCGAATTGACCGGGGCACGTTCGAAAACCTCAATCGAAATGAAATATTCAGGCGTTGACGTGCAGGTGGCCGATGATGCGCCATTGCGGGCGGTTTCTTTATGCATGAGAGCTCTTGTGATTCGGAACGCACGTCGCAGATATGTGCTGCCATAGAGTATGTTAAAAAGTTACAGAAGCGACAATGAAGCGAAGCGATGAGATTTCATTTTATTTTTTATTAGCTTTAAATTATATGTATTTATTAAATTATAATAATTTCAATACAAATTTACCAAAGGGTGTAAGTCATTTAAATTTGAGATGAGTCGAGATGGTATGGGATGAGATGAGTTGGGATGGGATGGAATGAGATACGGGTAAACGCGCTCCATCTTAGGCTTCATCGTCATTTACCATAAGGTGAGACTGAGGTCAAGCGTAAATCCATCAGGAATAAAAATAATGAAGATAAGATGGAATAAGATAATTGTTTATTATGCATAAATTCAGGTTTACTATATAACATATGATAATACACATGTGGATCTACCAAGTACTCTCGGACGTATACGCAAACAATAACTTGACTTGCAAAGCTATAAATTATATTATACTTACTTAAATCCACTTGTCCTTTTTTTGCTTTGGCCGCTAGTGGCGCTAGTCTACAGAGTTATAAGTACTGAACAGATGTCGATTCATCAGGTTATTCTTGTCTCCACTGCAGGAGCACAACCCTCTCTCATCTGCCGGAGACAGACGGAGGATTTGGCCTACACTCCCCGCGCTGGCCAGACGGGTTGGGGATGCCTGATTGATGTTTTATAATGTAGATGTCGATTAACTTGTGAATAATCTACATACCTATGCAATTAAATGAGTCAAGTATTTTTGTTTAATTTTCGTGACATATTTCAGATAACAAATGTTTGACTGGAATTTTCATAACTATTATACCTTGCCATTTTTTACCTTAAATCTCTTTGTTTGTTTTTTTATGATTAGTATTCTAGTTTAAATTTAAGTGCCTATATTAATGTTTATACTTTAGTAATTATGTTTATACTTATAAATAAAACCTAATTAAAAATAAATAAATATACATTATTAATATGTATGTTTCAAATTTCTGCTAGGTCAATACAGATCGTCAATTAAAAAAGTTTCACAATGAGTTTTGACGGATCAATAAAGATGTAATCTCTGTCTGTGCTTTCCTTAGATATTTACAATACAATACAATACAATAATACAATACAATACAATATACCTTATTGCACAAACAAATACAGTTACACGTTATAGAAGTTACAAATAGTACAATTTAGGCGGTCTTATCGCTTTAAGCGATTTCTTCCAGACAACCTTTGGGTAGAAAAATATTATGCCAGAGAAATTGTAGGTTGCGCTGATTAGGAAATTTAAATGTTTAAATTTAAGTGCTATTTGATTAGTCTTCAGAAATGTGGTGGTTAACAACGGTAGGGATAACAATAAGTTCTGGATATTTGGGGTTTTTGGAATTAATATTATTTAGAATAAATAAGTAGTTTCAGTATTTAGTTATTATGTAGTATATTATGCACTTTTTGCCCCCTCGCTCTTCGTGCCTTGTCTCACACCCTGTAAGGTTGGCTGGAAGAGATCTCTTTTAGAGATAAGCTCGCCTTTATACACAAAATTTGTAACTGTATTTACTTTTAAAATTTGTGCAATAAAGAATATCATATAAGGGATTGTCATACTGGTTTCTACCTAGGTAGTATCAAGACACTTAATTGTCTCCCAGAGACAAAACAAAAGTCCACTAAGCAAAAACGTTCCCCTTCTTGCTACATTGTTACTATTTGTCAAGTCCTGGCCAGTGCGGCGTACCTTCAGTACATTTACATTTATATTGGCCGAGACGTCCGATCAGACCCTGCTTCGAAGCGAGCTCTTCGATCCAGACTGCGAACTAAACCAATTCAATTATAATATACCTACTTTTGTTTCTTTAGTCGCGTCTGTTGAGTTTTAATTATTAATTCATTGACGCGCCAGGGTAAAATTTGTGTTCGTTATTCCTGGTTTTGTACATACAACCTGAATTTCATTTTCTGTTGATTACATTTGTTAGTTGGCGTGCCGTGTGGTTTCCGGTAGAGTAGAATAGGACCACTCTAACTCCTCCCGTGGATGTCGTTATAAAACGTCAATCAGGCCTCCCCAACCCGTTTGGCCAGCGCGGGGAGTGTAGGCCAAATCCTCCGTCTGTCTCCGGCAGATGCGAGAGGGTTGTGCTCCTGCAGTGGAGACCAAAATAACCTGATGATGAATAGCATGAACTAAGGTAAGAAGTCGGGACCTGCGATTACCATACCGCCTGCCCACCATAATGATTATGGCCAAGACAGGCCCATCTCCAGCATACGGTATACGGGCTATTGATATTAATCTTTTAAATAATTGAAGAAACAAGAGTTACATTGAATTGGTCCCATATACACTTTTAATCCGGTGCCAGGTCTATGACATCAAAAAGTCATACCTACAATTAACTTCAAATATTCATACATTAAACTACATCATCGTCGTCCATAATATCTTCGTCCACTGCTGAACATAAGCCTCCCCAATAGAATGCCAATCAGGCGAATTAGTGATCTCAGTAATGATATTAAAATACACAGGAGAACGCTGTTGTACGTCCTTGGTCCATCCCTAGACCAGTGGGAAGATTGAGGGTGGCCCAAAAAACTACATGCTTCATACAAGCCCGCTAAGGTATCTGTTGGTGCTCTGAGAAAAAAATTAAGTAGCCCTCCTACTTACATAAGGATAAAAATATACCACTATTACGTCGTCGTGTCGCCTACGACTGATTCAGTAGCCGGCCACATTACTAAGTAACCACACTACTTAGTAACCACACTACTTAGTAACCACACTACTTAGTAATGTGGCCGGCTACTGAATCAGTTGTAGGCGATACCATTTATAATGGGGGCGGCTACTTACGTAATAGTGGCATATTTTTATCCTTATGTAAGTAGGAGGGCTACGTTTTTTTTTCTCAGTGTGGTAATTAAAAAATAAAGTAGATATTCAATACACATTAAAACAAATCCTCGATTTCAATAACAGAATTAAAACCATTTGTACCTCCGCAACTCCACATTTTCACGGCTCTTAATTCTTTAGTATTGTTTAAAACCCTTACAGAATTAATAAGATTACAGTAGGGAGTGTTCGGGGGATGTTCGGCTTGTTTAAACTCGGCGGGAGTTGTTACCAGTTTGTTGTGGCGCGCCTATGCATTATTCATCGCAGTTTGATAATTCCCCTTAACACGTTCAGGTAATTTGCAGGAATACTGCAGTGGAAGAGTTAGTAAGGAATGAAAGTCAGCTGTGGTAGCTTAGTTGGTCATGCAATTGCTGAGTCGTTTGCCCTTTTGCTGCCACGGCACACGCATACTATTTTAACTATGTTAAAAAATTTAAATTGTTTTCTCTAGTTCTTATAAGTTTTTTTTTCCTTTTTCTTGCTTTGTTGGTTTATCATTGTGTGTGCCAATTGGGGTAGTGAATAAATGTTTTTCTTTCTTTTCTTTTCAATTGAATCCACAAGTTTCAAGTCGCTCAGCGAGCAATGGAGAGGGCTATGCTCGGCGTATTTTTGAAGGATATGATTTGTAATGAGGAGATCCTACGAAGAACGAAGGTGAACGACATAGCTGAAAGGATTAGCAGGCTGAAGTGGCAGCGGGCGGGCCACATCTGTCGCAGAACCGACGGCCGTTGGGGCAGACGAGTTCTGGAGTGGAGACCGACGATCTAAAGAAGGTGGCCGGAAGCGGCTGGATGCGGAGGGCGGAGGACCGGGTGTGGTGGCGTTTATTGGGGAAGGCCTATGTCCAGCAGTGGACGTCTATAGGTTGACATGATGGCGTCAATATTAAGTAAATAAATAAATGTTCTGCGTAGTAACTGCACAAGTTTCAAAGTGAGTGTGAAGGAGTTGCGGCTCCCGGGTCCACAGTTGCGTGAAATAAGCGATTGTTTGGAAAGCTTCATCTAGTACAATACAATACAATACACTTCACTTTATTGCACAAACAAATACAGTTACACGTTATAGAAGTTACAAATAGTACAATTTATCGCTTTAAGCGATTTCTTCCAGACAACCTAGTAGTACATAGAGATCGTTGGATATCAATAGGCTGAAACCGTCAGGGATTCTGACGTGCAATCAATATTTAAACCGGGATTATGTTCCAAACCCCCATTCACAAAGGCCTCGATTTAATCATACGTAACGATAACCGTACCTCGGAAGGTGCGGGGCTTACGGCGCTTCCCGCGAATGACTGATGGATCGAGCGACAGACTGATGCCCGGAGACGTTGATTGATTCACCTCCAATCCAATGCGATTGTATTGACGGCTTTACCTCGGAGCGTGTCTTTATCGAGGCAGTAATCTTGGAGTATACAGCACTGTCATACAACGCTGGTTCTCCCATTATAGGTATATTTTAGTATCTTAAGTACACTGAGAAAAAAATAAGTAGCCCTCCTACTTACATAAGGATAAAAATATACCTACACTATTACGTAAGTAGCCGCCCCCATTATAAATGGTGTCGCCTACAACTGATTCAGTAGCCGGCCACATTATTAATAATGTGAATAGTGGCATATTTTTATCCTTATGTAAGTAGGAGGGCTACTTAATTTTTTCTCAGAGTAGTATTTTAAAATATGTGTTGCGTGAAGTTTGTTGCGCCGTTTCTTCTTCACAGCGCTAACATCTAGGAAGCGGTAGTCGATAAAAAAAATGACGTGTATAAATGTACCAAGTGTACTCATATGCAATAAATGATTTTAACTTTACTTGACTTGACATCGCGCTGTAATTGAGTGGCTGTATAGAAAGTTGGAAGGTTCAATAGAAATGTGAAAATAGAACTAGTATTACTTTCGACCCGCTCCTCAGACAACTTCAGACCGACTTTCCGAGTATGAGTAATGAATAATGTTTTGTTGAGTCTTACGTAATTAACCAAAACAAAAATACAGTCAAGTGATTCCACATACCTACACAAGTCTCCCCTCCGAGCTTATTTACGTACAATCTGTGATAGGGATTAAACGCAAAGCTCCGTAAATTGGAAGCAGTCTCACCTGACCGGCCCCCGACCTGCGGGGTGCGGGTTCAATCCCGAGTAATGAACAAAAAACTCTAGTTAATCTGACGTTCCTTGTTCGGTGATCCGAGCAGTAAATATATCTTGGCTACAATTATTTATAATGAAACTGTCTGCTGGTATATTTGCGAAGTAGGTACTTTGTTTTTTAATTGTTTTGGGGGAAGAGAAAGCTACAATCATATATCATTTTATTCATCACCTTTATCAGCAGCCGAAATATGTCCACTGCTGAACATAAGCCTCTCCTGTACACAGATTATAAATAATAATCATTTATTACAGATAGGCGATCGGCGACGAAGGCCTGATAGAATGCCACTTTTGGTGGGCTGTCCATTGCATCAGCAGGCGGATTGGTAATCACAGTAATCGGCCCCGTAGCCTAGTCGGTAGTACACCTACCTGCGAATCTCGGGGCCGCGGGTTCGAATCCCGCCCGGGGCAAACATTCGTGTGATGAGCACTTGTGTTTCCCTTGTGACTGGATGTTATTTATATATTATATTATGTATCTATGTATGTATATCAGCTGTCTGATACCCATATTACAGGCTCTGCCTAGTTTGGGATCAGGTGGCTGTGTGTGAAATGTCCCCACATATTTATTTATTTATTATTTATTAATCATCTTAATATACACAGGAGAACGCTGCTGCCCGTCCCTCGTGCAACCCCTTAGTTACCATTTTTTTTGTTATTTCTGCATGACTTTGCATATGTGGTGGGTGCAGGAATGCTGACAGAGGAGCAACGGCTCTTACGTAATGACTCAGCTTCGACCAATCACAAGTTACAACATAGTTTCAAAGTTTTCAAGAAACTTGCATAAATTTATGTTATTGCACGACCCGACGGGCAGCAGCATTCTCCTGTGTATATTAAGATGATTACTGTGATTACCAATCTGAAATACAACGTCCGACTCGAATGTGCCAACTGATCCCATCTAAAAGATAAAGTCGTAAACTTCGCGTGTCTGTACAATGAAGATATTTGCAAAACAATTATTTAGGGATCCAAGGGTTAGTAATAGAACACATATCTGTTTGTCTGTTCGTTTGTGCACGCATCACCTAATAACTACTAAACCGATTTTGATGGACGTTTCACAGAGACGTAGGGATTAACTCGGAATAACATTTAGTCTTTATTTCATTGCAATCGGCTTACTCAATCAAAAGTTACGGGAATTTTTAGTTTTCTAATACATAAGTAAGTATGCAATATAACGAAGAAATAATTATAATGTTCGCTGTAATTCAGATTGCGATGAGTTAGCAAGTATGAGCGGGAATGGGCGTGAGCGTGGGCGTGAGAATCGTAGTCGGCTTGAGAGTCAGATGCAAAATAATTGTATATTAGACGCTATGTTCGCTGTAATTCAGATTGTGATGAGTTAGCAAGCGTGAGCGGGAATGGGCGTGAGCGTGGGCGTGAGAATCGGAGTCGGCTTGAGAGTCAGATGCAAAATAATTGTATATTAGACGCTATGTTCGCTGTAATTCAGATTGCGATGAGTTAGCAAGCGTGAGCGGGAATGGGCGTGAGCGTGGGCGTGAGAATCGGAGTCGGTTTGAGAGTCAGATTCAAAATAATTGTATATTAGACGCTATGTTCGCTGTAATTCAGGTTGCGATGAGTTAGCAAGCGTGAGCGGGAATGGGCGTGAGCGTGGGCGTGAGAATCGGAGTCGGTTTGAGAGTCAGATTCAAAATAATTGTATATTAGACGCTATGTTCGCTGTAATTCAGGTTGCGATGAGTTAGCAAGCGTGAGCGGGAATGGGCGTGAGCGTGGGCGTGAGAATCGGAGTCGGCTTGAGAGTCAGATGCAAAATAATTGTATACTAGACGATATGTTTGCTGTAATTCAGGTTGCAATGAGTTAGCAAGCGTGAGCGGGAATGGGCGTGATCGTGGGCGTGAGAATCGGAGTCGGTTTGAGAGTCAGATGCAAAATAATTGTATAGTACTCGTAGACGCTAGCGGAGCCGCGGGCACATCTAATAACAAATAATATAGCACATAATTTTCCTTAAGCATTGTTATTCCAGTCTGGTATTAATTCACTAATTGTCGACGCGTTGACCGCTGCGCCGCGTATCCTCGCAAATCCCTCTATACATTTTTATTGGCCCCCACCTTCCGCCCGTGGGACGTGATCCGCGTTTTTTGTTGTAAGGCCAAAATATACTAAGCGATGGGAACACCGAAAAAATATAAGGTAAATGCACCTATAAAGAACAACGCTCCCATAACGAACCCTTTCATAAAAAATCTATTAAAATAAGAAAAGTTCGTTTTAAATTGCACTGTCAAAAATTTACCACAGTCTGCAGTCATCTACCTATTCAGTCAAGGATCAATGACGTTTATTCATATTTCAGTTTATTTTCCTAAACAAATTGCATTGTGTCGGAATTACATAAAATTATAGATAAACAATAACAATGTCAAAATTATAAGTACATGATTAAAATTAAATTAAAAACAATACAAAATTAATTAAATTATGCATTACCGTGCATTTACAAATTCATCAATATTTGACGATTAGTTCCAAATTTGTGATCACTTAAACAACTGCGTGTCGCTGGCGTCCCATTTCTTTTTTTTTGTTAGTGGGGTAAGCATGATGGAAGAAAAAAATTTCGCCGCCCACGTCAAATTCTTCTTCCTTCATGGAGGTAAGTAATTATAAACATATTTACCAAAGCTAAATCTATACACTTGTTTTTTTACAATAGTTTGGGTTAGCTGTTCTTATTTGAGTAACACGATCTGAGTCTAGCAGATTTCTTTTTATTAATAAAATTTATTTATTCCAGTAAACCCTCTAATATAATTAATACATACCATGTTTTTTAATTAGTGTGTGACCGAAGATTCGGTTTCGGCCAGTTTCAGGCAAAAAATAGTTTCTCCATAGTTTCGTTTTCGGCCAAAAATCAGCCGAAACTGTGGCCGCGCCGAAACTCAATAATTCTGTAGTATATGCGAGCGCAGATGGGCATAGGTATGAAGTATACACTAATATTATAAAGAGGAAAGATTTGTATGTTTGTAACGAATAAACTCAAAAACTACTGGACCGATTTCAAAAATTCTTTCACCACTAGAATGCTACATTATCCCTGAGTAACATAGGCTTTTTATTTGGGATTAGAATTAAGATTGGGATTGGAAGTCTGAGTGGAAATGGAAGTGGGATAGGGAGCGGGAGCAGATCCTGTAGTTCACACGAGCGGAGCCGCGGGCTCGTAATAAATAAGACAGGAACTGGTAAGGATTCTGGTGTATTATTCACATAGAACCACCATCTTAACTCTTTTTCTGCCAAACAGCTACCCATTGTTTGCTATTTCCAGTACATTCCATTCTAGGACAAAGGCGGCTAAATAATTCATTTTTATAATTATGATACGTTCTAACCGCCCGGTATATGTGCAGCCTAACCGCGTCTGTAACGGGCAGTGTGATTTGTGTTCGATTTCCTCATCCGCCCGCCGCAGGTATACACCACTGTAACGCACTATTACACGCCTGCCCACTTCCGGTCAGATTCCTGTTTTTTTGCGCTAAATCGTAAAAAGGTAATAAACAGGGGTTGCTTTTATTTATTTCTGTTTATGTGTCTCGTTGATGACAGTCGTTCTTTGAGAAGCGATACTAGAGTCAGTAGTCGAAATCAAGGAAGTTAGCTACTTGGAATACTTATTAAGTAGCAAAATTTAGATTTACTATGTAAAGTATTTCGTAACATATAGTAAAAAAGTGGTTTCAGTCAAACTAGGTAAAAGGTAAAATTATAGATTTCAGCCGCTTCCAGCCACTCAGGCTGGCGGCGGGGCGACCCACCCTGCGTGTGCCAATCGTGGTCTCCGGAAGAGGGCTAAGGACCGGGTGTGGTGGCGTTCATTGAAGAAGGCCTATGTTCAGCATTGGTCGTCTAAGGGCTGACATGATGATGACGATGATTATAGATTTCGGAAACGTAGACGCGTGGACACTGACCGTCATGAGGTATGGGTCCATCCAGTCACTTCCGGCCTCCTTCTTTAGACCGTCGGTGCATCTGGCGGCGGGGCATCCAACCCTGCCCGTGCCGATCCGCGGTCTCCACTCCAGAACTCGTCTGTCACTTCAGCTTGCCTTCATCTTAATCCTTTGGGCTATATCGGTTCCTTTGTTCTTCGTCCGATCTCCTTATTACGTGATATTCCCCAAAGCGAATATGTGATATGCCATGTGGTTTCCGGTAGAGTAGAATGGGACCACTCCAACTCTTCCCGTGGATGTCGTACAAGGCGACTAAAGGAATACGTTATAAAACATCAATCAGGCCTCCCTAACCCGTCTGGCCAGCGCGGGGAGTGTAGGCCAAATCCTCCGTCTGTCTCCGGCAGATGAAAGAAGGTTGTACTCCTGCAGTGGAGACAAAACCTGAGGTTTAAGTAACTTGAATAGCCTGTAATTAATTCTGCCTTACCAGACAATTCATTACCACCACCTTTAGCTAGTTCTAGCTTCAGATAGCACTTTGACCTCTGGCCTTAGGTTGATAAAAACTAGTTTAGTTAGCGAGCAATTCTCAAAGGATAAAACTTTAATTAAAATCTCCTCAACTGAAGTTATTACACCGCTCTCTCGATTAAAACTTGTTCAGAACGCGCCCAGGAAGTGAAACTTACCGATGGAGCCATTTGCTATTCTGAAAATGTGGAAAGAAAACCAAGATGTCATTATGACTGTGAGAGTACCTCATCTCACCAGATGAAGTAGAAAAGAAGAAAGTAACATACTTTGACGACCTCCGTGGCGGAACGGGTAGCTCTCGGACTGCCACGCCGGAGGTTGCGGGTTAGAATCCCGCTAGGGGCAAATGTTCGTATGATGAATATGAATGTTTGTACCCAAGTCTTGGATGTTTATATATTTATTTAAGGCTCTGCCTAGTTTGGGACTGGATAATTGGTGTGAATGTCTGACATATTTATTATTTATTTATTTATCTGTTTTGCTAGATTTATTATGACATGATAACTTTTATCACGTTCATTGTACATTCAAAAATAGGTTGCATACCTACTCTATTACTGGCATAGGTTATTAGAAATCAGCAAAAATCCTTTACAAATAAACTCAGGTATGCGGTCCTAAAAATGAACTTTATGGCATGGTAATAACACCTACTTAAATAACCTGGTGGTGTTGGAGAGGTGAAGAGTATTTTAACTTTCGTAAAAAAAGGTGTTGAAATAAATATTAAAAAAATTATAATCAGCCAAAAATTCTAGTTCGTTTGTTCTAATACTTGGAGTTACAACGAGACCAATGCTTAGGCAAGTGTTTTCCGAAATAAAACTTTCATTCTATCAGTCTGATTCGGTAAAGGAACACCTCCGACTGCATAAAGTTCTGCAGATATATCAAAGTTCTTGACTTTCATTACCTCCAGCAAACTTTGTCTGATTTACCAAGTTTACGTTTCATGCAAGTCGTTTTGTTGGTTATGGAGAAAATTTATATCATTCAGTGTTTTATTTTTAAACATATCATATTATAAATGTCTTCAGTTACTCTAAGGTTGATTGGAAGAGATCCCTACGTGGGATATGTCCACCTTTGTACACAACTTTATTTATTTTTATTGTTGTTAATTTTGGTAAGTACAATAAAGCGTTTACATACATATCTTTTATGGTTTTAATTATTATTTGAATTATTTCCCTAGCTAATCGTGGTACCTCAACAAGGCGGCGATGTTGTTCGCAACACATCACGTCAAGAGGTATCACGGGGCGAAAAGCGGGCGAAGGAAAGCCACTTTGCGACATTAGATTGTGCAAAGTGGCGATACATCGTCTCTGCCTACCCCTCTGGGACCAAGGCGTGAGCATTATGTATGTATGTATGTAGTGTGTATACTCCTTGACGTGACGTGTTGCGAACAACATCGCCGCCGTGTTAACTACAGGTATGTTAATTAGTGGTATTTTATTTGATAAGGGAAACATAAAAAAATTGTTTCGGTAATTTTAATTCGTATGTGGAAACTCTCTCACTCTCAGCTGTCTTTCACAGTTACTATATGAAGTTCTCTGCTCTAAAATCTATTTATTTATTGGTTTATAATATCAGTTCCAACTTGAAACCAAATAAAACTCAACATTATTTAGTGTGCTGATTGAAAGAGCAATTTTAACCAAAGGCAAAGCAAACCTCGCTACAGTAAAAGCCTTAAAAAAATCCAGAACAATAGAAATAGGCAAAACACAACAGATAAAAATGTCACCACCACAATTTCACAAATACACACAGTGGCAAACAAAAATGGCAACGATTTTTTACCGGCTACGTCCGTCCGAACGTGAGGTGAATCCAATCATTTTTTCTTATTTCCCCGATTGATTGGACTGCGAGGTATTTTTTTCGTTTATCTGTGGCAAACAATACGGACGGAGGGCAGGTGAGCTAAACGCTTTCCGTAGATTTCACGGCGATAACAAATGGCCCCAGGAAATGTTTACGGCTGTCGACAAATTGTTTGGGTTTTGTATTCGTTTTTAGAATGTGAATTTCTGTAAATGAACGTGTGAATTTTATTGCAAAGGTTTACTTAGTATCTTTTTGATGTATTCGTTTTAATTGATAGATTTCTTAAACATTTGAATTGAAAAAAAAAATGTTGTTAAGTTATATTTTTTTGTGCCTGTCCTTGTGTGCAATTTATGTAAGTGATGTTATTAACACTTAGCAGTAAGTAAGTCTTTACTAACAATATATGGATGAAAATGTCTGAAATATTTTTTTTTTTTATATAGTTCCAGTCAAAGTCAAAATCATTTATTGCATATGAGTACACTTGGTACATTTATACACGTCATTTTTTTATCGACTAGACCGGAACTAACTTGTACTTTGTCTGTTCCTAGTGGGAATCGAACCCATGATCTGGCGCTCGATTCCTACGACCAAAATAACCTATGTAGGCGTTTATAAATGTAGACCAATAATTAGGGATATCAAGATTTTAAGTTTGTGCTAAGCACTTTTCTTGGCTAGACTTGTACTTGTGTTAATATAAACAAAGTCACCAGTAACTAAGGTGTTCGTGCCGCGACTGGTTTAAACTTTATTTGCAATGCAGTGCTTGGGTGCAAAACAAATAATGGGAATTACTACGTTTCTACGTTTGCAGACACCTACTTCTTATAGTTAGAAGAAATCTTCATTATATTATACTAAATTATCTTATTTACTATATATATGCCGTGTGGTTTCCGGTAGAGTAGAATAGGACCACTCCAACTCTCTCCGTGGATTTCGTACAAGGCGCCTAAGGGAATACATTATAAAACATCAATCAGGCCTCCCCAACCCGTCTGGCCAGCGCGGGGAGTGTAGGCCAAATCCTCCGTCTGTCTCCGGCAGATGAGAGAGGGTTGTGCTCCTGCAGTGGAGACAAAAATTACCTGATGATGATGATATTATTTACGCCTAGGAAGACCTGGTGACACTGACTATCTAGGATATTTTGCCCCAAACCGCTGTCCACCAAAGATGCACCAAATTTAGTGGATTTCACTCCTTAAAATGTCTTCTTTGGCATATGCTGGTTTCCTTACAATGTATTACTTCACCGAAAAGTCTGTAGTATTCAGTAATCAGTAATTTATTGGATTCCATGGTGTTAACACATGGCAAAATTAAGGTATCAACGTCGGAGGAAGTAAAACTCTTACATATTGAAGATGTATAATAAGAAAGTTAATAATGAGTAATTACAATCTATATATATTTGTCGGAGATAACAATTAAGTTAACGTTAGAAGTATCGATACGATTATTAACACCGTTTAAGTCGGAACATAATTTCCTTCAAGTAAACACATGTGCGTGAACCTGGTGGCGCTAGTTGACATCAAATCGAATTAATCATTCATTTACGCGATTCACAAGTCAACACTACTCGCTATTTTATGTAGCAACACCTATCTGTCAAACAGCAACCATCGAGATTTTATTTTAGTGTAACAACACTGAGTTATCCATGAAGGCCTCCATTCGCTTGGTTGGCATATTCCTTACTTACGATTGGATAACTTCACAATACTTAATTGTGATTGGCCCTTGGTTCGTGCACGTGGACAGAGTTGTTTTGGTTGACCCGGGGGTCTCAGCTGATCACTTTTGTGCTGGGGAGGGCCGCATCACAACCTAACAAAACTATTGGTTTACTTAAAGTACAAGTTCATTACGTTCTATTCGCTGAAAGCCCGACACACCCAATATGGAGTTTATTCCAATGTTATTGCCCACACGTCGTTATATTAAATAATAATGTCTACTCATGAGAGTTAAACTGACCAACATCACGTATACACGGAAAACGTCCTAGATATTGTTGCTGACTATTTGTTCTCCGTGTCATCTACAGTTTGATGTAGAAATGTCGGTACATTTATTATTATATTATTAAATGTATATAAGAAACTATTCCTATGTATTATTTGTATAAAAATTATTTTATTTGATTTGTTAAATATAATGTAAAATAAGCCGTACTTAAGTTTCGTAAATCTCATTACGTACGGGCGGGGTTTGAATCTACGACCGATGAACGTGAGGCGAGTGCAAAACCAATTTTTTTATTATTTTATTTTTTATATATTTAACATTAATAAGAAAATACATCACATGTCTCACAAAACTCACACATAATAAACCTTGGGTTTGTTCTATGTGCGGTTAGGCTGCTCTGTCACAGCGGGCCATGCTAACGCTTGTTGTACATTATAAAGAGAGTTAAGTACAGAACAAATGTCAAAATAAATGTATCTATGCAACCTTGAATTGTACTTATATCATAACCTATTCTTATTTACTAAGCTATTACGGCTCTCATAAGCAACATTAACACAAGATACATTAAAAGGAGACTATTCAAGGAAATCTATTGCCTTCCCCAAGAAAAAAACTAACGTAATCACAATCTCTGGACCATGAAATTATATCTGGAAGTTTTCCACTCAATACCTTCGCAGCATCGCGTCTGGGTGAAGGGTTGGCCATAAATTCGCGGCAGGTGGCCTCCAACTTTTATCAGATGGAGTTATTGAATCTGTAATCCTCTTTTATTACTTTTCTCGTACTAAAACGTTGAATAAAACCCGTGCTCTCTAGGTAATTCCTCTGAATAGAAAAGTCGGGTGATTGGGTAAAAATGGCCCCTTGTCTGTGATGCCTGCAGTTTGAAGGGTAATAATCCAGCTGTATTAAGTGTTTAAAAGTTTAAGACCTGCATTTTATGTCTGAAGCTTTATGAATCGTGAATATGACTCGATTTCAGTAATCAAGGTTGTAAAAAGTATGATTTTTCACTTTTACATTGGTTTCATTTTTTTCCAACCTTCACCGTTTATAGATCATACAGTTCACGACGGCGCGCCCCACTCTTTATGTTTAACTTTTCATTGTATGCGCTATACTATTACTATGTAATTCTATCGTTAATGTTAAGGTGGATTGCTTAAAAGAAACGGTGGATTTATAATGGAATAAATATATTATAATACGAGACAATAGTTTCCTTTTAATTTGACATTACCCAGTAACTAACAGTATCTTAGCAACATAGACTGACATAAAGTTATAGACAATCTATTTGATCTACATACTTAACATCTTCTCTCTTTATAAAGTCTAATTAGTTGCCACTGCTCAATCCCATGAGTGCGCTTAATTTCATCAGCCTTGGCCTGTATAGAGGCTTCGTAAGCATGTCCGCGAGCTGAAACTCCGCTGGCACCTTTTCCACTTTCAGAGTACTTTCATTCACTGTTTCTCTAATGAAGAAGTGACGAATTCTTATGTGCTTTGTTCTCTGATGGAGCTCATATGAAGGATGCTTAGCTAACTTAATAGCTGACTCATTTTCAACATACAAAGTTGGTAAACCATTTATGTTTTCAATGCTTTGTATGAGTTTCTTGAGCCAGATCATTTCTCTAGCTGTCTCACTAGCAGCCACAATTTCGGCCTCAGTATTGATAGCGCCGTTGAAGCTTGTCTGTTGCTTCGCCATGACACTACTCCTTCATTGTATAGGCATACAATTCCTGTCGTGGAGCGCCCAGTTTCCATGTCACCTCCGTGATCTGCATCACTGTAACAGGTCAATGTATTACAAGCACTGCGTTTGTATACAATACACCAGTCAGGTGTTCCTTGTAAATAGCGCATTATTCGCTTCACTCCAAGAACGTCTTCTCTTGATGGATGCTCTAGGTGTCTAGATGCCACACCTACTGCATAGGCAATATCTGGTCTTGTTCCTACCATTAAATATGCTAAGGTACCCACTGCCTGACGATAGGGAAACTTTTCACTAGTGGTGTCTTCTCTTGTTCCCAAACTATCTTTTGTTATAGGTGTTGTAACAGCTTTACATTCGCTCATGCAAAATCTTTCCAATACCTTCTTTAAGTATGCTGTTTGATTTAATCTAATTGTACCATCCTTTTTTCGCTTTATTTCCAAACCAAGAAAATAGGTTGCTGGTTTCGATTTGATTTTGAATCTACGTTGCATTTCATCAAGAAACTGTCTTGTTTCTTCTTTATCATTTGAAGCAAGGAGTCCATCGTCTACGTAGAGAGCTAGTATTAACCTTTTCTTCCCCCTCTGTCTCAAGAAGAGACATGGATCTGCTTCACTTGTCTTAAAACCAATATCCAGTAGATAGTCTTTAATGCAACTATTCCAACACCTTGGAGCTTGCTTAAGTCCATACAAACTCTTTTTAAGTTTACATACGTTGTTAGAACAATTGTTATAGCCTTCTGGTGGCTTCATATATATTTCTTCACTCAGATTGCCGTAAAGGAATGCTGTGGACACATCAAACTGAGTAAGAGTTAAATTATCCCTAGCAGCAATACTTAAGACAACTCTGATTGTGCTTAACTTCGTTACAGGACTAAATGTCTCATAGTAATCTATACCCTTTTCCTGAGAGAAGCCTTTTATCACCAGCCTAGCTTTGTAACGTTCTACGCTTCCATCTGGATAGGTCTTGAGCTTATAGATCCACTTACATGGAATGGCTTTTCTATTCTTCGTTAGCGGCACCATTTCCCAAGTTTCGTTTTCCTTGTGCGATTTCATTTCATCGTCCATAGCTAGTAGCCACTTTACTCTATCTTTGCTTCTCATGGTTACTTCATAAGATGTTGGCTCATTCAAATCATTGATGCTATCTACAGCAGTCATCACATAGTCCTCAAATTTACTTGGTGGCTTAAGTTTTGAACGATCTCTAAGTGTCATTCTGCCTTGCTCTTCTATTTCACTAGCAGGTAAAACATTTTCACTTTCTGATTCATTCTCAAATTCTTCTTGGTCTGATACTGCAGACTCATAGTCACCTTCGGTTTCCTCTACTCTTTCATTTAGAGTTTCAGGTTCTTCTTCTCTTTCACCCATAACTGCCGGTTCTTCTATCTGTCTATCTTCTATAGCGTCAGGTTCCATTAGTCTCTCATGTGAGTTGGACGTAGGTAACTTTCTGTCGATAGATGTACTGGTTGGTGATGAAGTCGAAGAATCAGGAATTGTAGATGATTCTGTAGCATCAAGAGGTGGGATAGATAATTCTGTTTCCTTGAACGTATTATCTTCCAAAGGTATCTCTATGCACTTGCTAGGGTTCAGAGTCTTCTCTTCAAAAATGACATCTCTAGATCTTACTATCCTAGTTGTCCCTTCGATCCATACTCGATATCCCTCATCATTGTCATATCCTATTAATTTACCTTTTATAGCTTTCTTATCCAACTTCTTTCTCGTAACCTTTGGTACGTGAGCATAGCAGGTACTTCCAAGTATTCTTAAATGTCCAATTCGTGGTTTCTTTCCATACCAAACTTCAAAAGGACTTTTATTTTCTTGTGCAATACCTGTTCTATTTAGAACGTACACGGCTGCATTGGTTATCTCTGCCCAAAAACCTTGTGGTAGACTTTTTGAGTGCATTATTGTTCTCGCAGCTTCAACAACAGTACGATTATCTCTTTCTACACATCCGTTTTGCTGTGGAGTGTATGGCATCGTAAGTCTCTGTTTGATACCAAATTTCTCTAAAATTTTCTTTACGTTTGCATTGTCAAACTCTCCGCCATTATCACTTAATAACTCTCTTACTGTATGCCCCATTGCTTTTATCTCAGCTAACACCAGTTCAAGCTTATTGTGTCCCTCTGACTTATTTCTTAGAAAATAAATATAGCGAAAGTTCGAGAAATCGTCTTTAAAGAGCACAAAATACCTAAATTTGGTTACAGAAAACGGAAAAGGTCCACATACGTCAGCATGTATAAGTTCTCCAGTTTTAGTTGCTTTTTCTCTATGTCCAAATTTCTGTCTATGAGCCTTGCCATAAATGCATCCCTCACACAGTTCACTGTCGAGTTTTACTCTTACTCCAAGTTCTCTCTCAATTACCTTTTTCACATGAACTTTATTCTGGTGTGCTAACCTTTCATGGTACAACTGTAGCAAATTCTTTGTTTCAAAGTTATTCACTTCTATTGGTTGAGCAGGCATTACACTGCGTAATCTCAACTTATAGAGACCACCATGCTTCTGTCTGTCACCAATTAGCATAGTCTTTCCTTTGACTAACAGTTTGCATGTTGTCGCTGATGACGTGAAAATACTATTCGAGAGCTTATCTTGGGCCGATAAAACAGAAAATAGATTTTTTGTAATGCCAGGTACATACCACACATCATTCAAGGTTACATGTTCTTTGCGTCCTTCAACATCAGCAATAACCTGTACCGTTCCCTTGCCTATTGCTTCAACGGCATCACCATTTGCTGTCGTTACTTTATGTTGTATGGTAAACTGATCAAATGTTTGAAATATATTAAACTTCTTTGATACATGACTGGTCGCACCATTATCTACGAACCAGTTGTTTTCGTCTTTTCCAACATCATGATCACTCATTACCATCACGCTCATGTTCACACTCTTGTTCGGATCACCTTTAGATGTTGCTGGTTTTGGAGGGCGTCCATCGTTTATCCACTTCAAACATTGTTTTACTCTATGGCCTGCCTCACCACAGTAATGGCATTTTCCAGAATCTTTCTTTTTGTTGAATTTCTTCTTCAGTATACCAGTTCTTTGTACATTTAGAGCTTCTACTTGTTCATTACCTTTAATGCTCAAAGCTCTCTCATGTGCACATAACTGAGACGTCAGTTTCTCCCCTGTTCTTTCAGATTTCGAAAGTAATAACCAGCTTAACTTAAATGCGAAATATTCTTCAGGTAGTGTCTCTAAAATCTTACAAATCAGGAAGATTTCTGGTAGATCACTCTGCCCTTCAGATTTCTTCATTTCTATGACGAGTTCCGACCACAAATTCTTTAACTTGGATATGTGTGTGGCCATATCATCACCTGGTTGATACCTGTATCCGAAGAATTTCATGCAGAGATCGTATGCTTTGTCCTCAGATATTCCGTCGAATAATCTATGTAACTCTAGCCATACTTCTCGTGCGGTAGAAAATCTCATAACTTTCTGAAGATTATCATCTGTCAAATTTGTAGTTATTGCTAGAATTGCTGTACTATCATTCTTCTGATACGTCTGCAATTGTTTCTCGTACTTTATAATCTCTTCTGGTTTAGCAGTTTTCTCTGGTTTCTCGGGTGGCTCTACTTTCCCTTCTGCTAGGTCAAGAACTCCCATACCTCTGAGTGCTATAACCATTTTGTATTTCCAAGTTGTCCAGTTTTTAGCATCCAGTAGACCTATTTTAATTTTCATCACGTCATATGACTTTTCCATATTGTCAGACTGGTATTTAAAACTCTCAACTTATCAAAATCCTCCGAAATTGCAATTACTTTTCTAGGAACCACGCTCTGCTACCATGTTAAGGTGGATTGCTTAAAAGAAACGGTGGATTTATAATGGAATAAATATATTATAATACGAGACAATAGTTTCCTTTTAATTTGACATTACCCAGTAACTAACAGTATCTTAGCAACATAGACTGACATAAAGTTATAGACAATCTATTTGATCTACATACTTAACAGTTAAGATACTGACTTTCTGATTAGCTGCCTGCGTCCCTCGTTCACCCCTTGCGAAAAATATTTGTTTATTTTGCCATGAATTACATGTCATTTACATAGTTTATAACAGAGATTCTCAAACTATTCTGGGCAAGAGACCCCTTTTCCAAAATCAACTGATACCTCAAACCCCCATAAAGTAAAAATATTAACTCATCTGTACTTCCATAGCCAAATTACTTAAAAAAATTATTTATAATTACTAGTTTTTTCCCTGTTGATACAAAATACTAGTCTTGTAAGAACTTGGCCACACGTTGAATTTTTTAAAAGTACAACAATGATACTTCCCACTAAAATATTACTCATTCTTATAACAAGTTGGTACATGTAACACAACTAATACAGTATCTTGAAAGTTTCAAATAAGAACTTTTGTTAATTAATTACGGTCGATTTTTAGACTTCGTCGACCCCCAAAATCAGTTTTCGTTTATGTCGACCTATGGAAACCGATTTCGACCTCAACGACGACTCCTTTCGACCTCGGTATCGACCACTTTGGGAATCCCTGGTTTATAACATTATCATGTAGTTGTTTCAATGTAAATCCAACCATTATCAGGTTATTTTTATCTCCACTGCAGGAGCACAACACTCTCTCATCTGCCAGAGACAGACGGAGGATTTGGCCTACAGTCCCCGCGCTGGCCAGACGGGTTGGGGAGGCCTGATTGATGTTTTATAATGTATTCCCTTAGTCGCCTTGTACGACATCCACGGGAAGAGTTGGAGTGGTCCTATTCTACTCTATCGGAAACCACACGGCAAATCCAATCCAAACTCCAAAAATTAATATAATTTGTTCTATTACTTATTCTTCATCCCCCAAACATATATTTTTTCCAAATTTTCAATGTACAGAGACGCAAAGTTTTTTATATATTGGATGCATATGTATAGTAAAGTAGATTTATTACACTTTATTTTCCTATTTATGATAATAAATAGTAACGAACAGGTTCCGTCTACGTCGCGCTTGTAGACAGGCTTTTAATTAACAAACCCCAAACACTTCGAGTCCAAGTAAAAAATGTAAACCCCTTAACGAGTTTACCGAAGGGACTCGTACAGACACTGAGGAAAAATGGAGGCTCTAGAAGAATCTCATCATATCAGCCTTCTTAGACGTCCACTGCTGGACACAGGCCTACCAAAAACCGGTCTTCAGTCCTCCGCATCCAGCCGCTTCGGGCCACCTTCTTCAGGTCGTCGGTCCACCTGACGGGCGGACCACCCTGCGCGTGCCGATACGCGGTCTTCACTCCAGAACTCGTCACTGCCACTTCAGCTTGCTAATCCTTTCGACTGTGTCCGTCACCTAAATTATTGTAGGGTTGCAGCACCCAGCGCACGAGCAGAGTCGATCAAGACAGGGACAACGTAAGTGCTTCTCTTTCTAACTTAACTTTCGGCGCCGGTCTA
The DNA here is from genome assembly GCA_947086405.1 of Esperia sulphurella. NCBI lineage: Eukaryota > Metazoa > Arthropoda > Insecta > Lepidoptera > Oecophoridae > Esperia > Esperia sulphurella. Next base: position 16,089,112 of record OX352266.1, read on the forward strand.
TAGCGCGCTGGCATAGTAACTTTGTACAAGCGAGTGGTGCGGCGCGAGCCCAACGGCAGCAGCCCAGTGGTACGTATTGGCAGCCGTGCTTTAATTTGCAGGCGACGTTAAACTGGCCACTCTGAGTGTATACTAGAAGGCCGACGATATTGATTTTTATTAAAAATTGTGGTTAAATAAATTTAGGATTAGTAAAAAACTAGTTTTGTTTTCCTACTGGCGTCATCCAGTTACTCAACTCATGAACGACCACTTTAAATAAAAAATTGGGTTCAAAAATTGGATTGAAATCATGGCTGGGTTTTGAATGTAAAATAAAGCTTTCTTAGAAGCTAACGCATTCTATTATATAAAAAAGTAGTTTTATTATCATCCGATATAATGGCTTCTAGAAAAATTTACTTTATTAATATCTCAGGTTCTAAGTGGCGTATCAAGATAAAACATGCACCAGATTTTAAGTTAGACCACCAACAAGACGACTATGAAAACTGGATTAAATTTTATTCGGCAGTTTTTGCGTGATGCGGTGACAAACATACATACATACAGACAGACAGACATACAAAAATTCTAAATAAAAATTGTTTTAGCTTCTATTGGCCCTATAAAGACCTCTCAAATTTTTTCCTTAAAATATCTCTCATGTACAGACATAGACCAATTGAGATTAGAGACAGATTTATTTTAAGTATAGATAAGGAAAATTATACTTCAGCAACATTGCTGGAGTGTCTGTACGACCATCAATTAACATTTTGTGTGTACCTCCACAGTACGTGCTACTTTTAAAGAATTAGTTACACTGCGTATCTATATCTAAGTACTTGGTACTTTTCTTATCTTTTAGTAATAAAAATCTTTCAGTAAAAAAAAACTATGAGCGACATCAACATATTACGATGATCGATTCAAGCAGTAAATACTTCCACTTCATGTTATTATTCAATTTAAAATTTTATTTATTTAATATTGACTTTTTATTTTATAATACCTTAAAAATTTACATATAAAATATCTGACCCAACTCTTGCGTGGTCGGAAGGAAGCCTAATACGATGGACGCATTACCTCTCTGTTATAGCGAGGCTGAGCCTTTGCGCCAGGTAGAGGCCTGCCTTCCGGTCACGCGAGCCCTCGACGAGGCACTGCGACAGCTTCCGGAAGACTGCCTGAGCTCCTGGTCCCCGCGGCTCCAAGGAGGATGGCTTGGGGCCGTGGGATCAGTACGGGGAAATCAGAAACTATAAAGGGTATAGTAATTTTAGTAAGGAAACATGACGTTGATTTTAAATATATTGAGAAAATAAAGAAACATATTAGCTCTTAGAGGTCTACTACTGGACACAGGCCTTTCCCAGTGAATCCCAGCATACCTGGTTATCTGGCCTCCGCATACAGCCGCTTCCGGCCACCACTTTAGGTCGTCGGTCCATCTCCACTCCAGGACACGTGTTCCCACGGCCGTAGGATATGTGACAGATGTGGCCCGCTATATCGGTGACCTTCGTTCTTCGTCGGATCTCCTCATTACGAATCATATCCTTCAAAGAAACCCCGAGAAGAAACTCCATAATTGTGTATGTAAGTTACTTTATTATTGTATCTTTTTAAAAAAAAAAAATTATGTGCAATAAAATGTAATTGAATTGAATTGAACAGTGAAAATATCCCACTCATTTCCGCCATTTTCCACTTACACACAACACCAAAAACAATGGTGTTGTTCCGCAACAGGAAAGTGTATATGTGACGTCATATATTCGCGTGTCGTGACACTCTCTCCGGAAATTATTGTAACCGTTGCATTTGCATTCGCGCATTAGTGTTTGTTTTATTGCTTGCGTTTAATTTCACTTGTAAGCGAAAATTGTTTTGAAACACACAAAAGTAAGTTATATTTGTGATGCATTTATGCTGTTTACATTTTTGAGCCTTTAATGGGACATCATCATCATCAGGTTATTTATGTCTCCACTGCAGGAGCACAACCCTCTCTCATCTGCCGGAGACAGACGGAGGATTTGGCCTACACTCCCCGCGCTGGCCAGACGGGTTGGGGAGGCCTGATTGATGTTTAATAATGTATTCCCTTAGTCGCCTTGTACGATATCCACGGAAAGAGTTGGAGTGGTCCTATTCTACTCTACCGGAAACCACACAGCAATTTAAAAAAGTACTTATACTGATTTTAAATTCACAATAACCTGACTTCTCTATTTCTCACATGAATAAATTAAAATAAAGCTAGACAATTATTATCAGAACAATCAAAAGCAATTAAACCAAATATAGAATATAAACAAGGTTTAGGAGAAAATCAATAAGTTTGATGATGAAAGACATTTTTCTAAATTTTTTAATTACTTTTGAAATGTTGTATAATGCAATTCATTTGAAAACTCCATATTGCATATGTTACTGTATATTTTGAGAGAATGTATTAGTTTAATTGAATTTATTTTATAAGATTAGGTTTTTATTTATTTTATATTTGATTGTTACTAACATTACAGTTACAACATTACTCAACCAATGAGTATTGTTGTATTTTTAAATTTGAAATTTTTGTATTTGTAATTTAGACATTTCTAGGATCATGTATTATAGAAAATGTGTTGTGTTTGAAATATTATGTCGTCGAAGCTTGTCTCTCTCCAGGATTCAGACAAGCGTTGTCGAGTTTACATCTTGATTCATCACATCGCTGTCATGAATTACTCTAATAAAATCCATTCTACAGCTGCTTGATGGGTGGTATCGCGGTGCAGTTACGGGTCAACGGAATGTGTCATAAATAGTGTAAGACCTCTGATTAGATAAATACCCAAATTCCTCCTGTCAATAACTTCATCCTCTTTTTTTTTTTTATAAATATGGGGACATTTCACACACGGCCACCTGATCTCAAACTAGGCAGAGCCTGTAATATGGGTATCAGACAGCTGATATACATAATGTACTTATATAATAACATCCAGTCACAAGGCAAACACACGAATGTTTGCCCTGGGCGGGACTCGAACTTAGAACACCGTATTCAAAATTTCAAATTCAAATTGTTTTGAAAAAAGTACTACGATACGAGACGTCTGACCATTATTACCCAGATTACATGCCTAATAGCTTCAGAGGATGCTTCACAAATAGGTAGTTCGCCATCAAATGTGACGATGTAATACAGTTTGTAAATTCTATAGCAAAACGCACAATCAATCACACGATCAAAATTGCCATTGGAAAAACGACCAAGCACTCCTGGAAATGAATCACTCCATTCAGTTGAGTTAACAACCGCATTATACCCGCGTTTACGGGAAAACGAGACTGCGACCCCCCATTACTCATCCGGGCCCTGTATTAATGACAGACATCTTGCCTGACTTACCTTCCTGGAACTCCTGTGTGGGGTAAGCTACAAGCAGCGGAGAGATTCGATAAGCGAATGTAATAAAGCATTGGCCCGTAGTTACTCGATAAGTTAAAACTCATCCTGGTCCATGTTTTAGCGGTATAAATATATAGATGAATTTACTTCTTAATTCACTCAATGATTTTATGTACTGTCGTCGGATTGAATAAAAGTAAATTTAGAATAAGTAGGAACACAAAAGAAATATACTTATTCTAGGAAAACGCACGTACCTGCAGACATCAATTTTATGTAGATCGCCAAAAACTCTTCTTTTTTTGGATCAGCGCTAGCGGAGCGTATATAGCGGAACCGGTTAGTTATTTTATTTACTGAATAATTCGTAATGGCGTATCGCAGTAGCCAATGAGAAGCGGCGTTGAAGATTTTGCTCACGTGCGTTTGGATACATGATAGAAAGGAGTACGACAGCACATAACTCATTGAGAATGTTATTTACAATAAACAAACGGTTGGTACTATCAGTCCATAGAAAATGCTTAGAGTTAAGTCATACAAGATGTTATTATCTTTCTGGAACTCCTGAATGGAGTAAGCTACAATCAAGGGAAGAAATAGGATAAGCGAATGTAATAAGCATTTGCCCGTAGTTACTCGATCAGTTGAAATTCATCCTGGCCCATAAAAAAAAATCAGAGAGTTAAATCATGCAAGATGTTTGTATCTCTCTGGGAATTCTGTGTCGGGTAAGCTACAGTCAGGGGAGAAATAGAACAAGCGAAAGTAACAAATCAATGGCTCGTTGTTACTCGAATAGTTAAACTCATCCTGGCCTATAGGAAACGTAAGTTAGGCAAGATATTTTATCTTTCTGGAACTCCTGTGCGGGGTAAGCTATAATTAGGGAAGAGATAGGATAAGCGAAAGTAATAAGCAATAGCCCGTAGTTACTCTCGATAAGTTAAAACTCATACTAGCCCATAAAAAGGTTCTCATTTTTACCTTTCTGGAAGCCTGTGTAGATATTACTTAGAGGAAGCGAAGGGGCTAGATTTTTAATTAATATAATTCTGATTTATAGCCTGTATCTGACTAACTGAATTCATTCCTTTATGATTAGGCTGATTAACTGTAAGTCAGTCTAATCTAATTTTATTTTAATAAGATTACAACCCTTTCCTTTCCCATTCCCATCTCTGTTCATATTACAAACTTATCTATCAATCTGTCTCACTTCTTCTTAATCACGGATGTACAATTCATTCACGCATCACATCCGGTTGGTCTTTTTTTTATTTATGTAACACTAATATTTTCATGTCAGTAAACGCCGTGCGCCTCTAAATTGTAGTTCTACGTAAACTGAAGCAACACCATCAAAATTTGAATTCTACTAGTAACAAAACAAAGACGATAATAACAGGAAGACTCTCAAAATGTTCCTACTCAGGTTGTAGAGGCCCACTCTATTCGTTACAATTTTTCTTTGTCACGCAGAGACGAATTTGGGCGGAATTAATTTCGCGAGAGGATTTTATTAAGTGCCTTTTAAGGTGTCTGCGTGTGTCTGAAGACGTGGTCGATTAAGCTTGAATTTCAGATGCGGGGAATAATTTTGTGGATAATTTGGAAAAGAAATGGACGGGCGTGGAAAATTTGAGGGAAATGCAATTGTTGGTTTAAATAATGAAAATCTATGTGTACGTGTTTATATTTATCTAAGTTTATGTATAGTATAAGTTTGTGTCATTTATGTGTTTTTTGTGTTGTTTGTTATATATATACACACATGTCGGCCCTAATACGAAGTTTTCTCTGTCACTGGCAGGCTGGCAAAAGCTTTATAATTTGTACATGTTTTTTTTCCCTTATTGTTTGTTCTGATTATTTGTGTGTGAGTGTGTGTGTGTAATAAAGAGTTAAATAAATAAAATAATAAAAGATTGAAGTTGGTTATTTGGGAGTCAGAATTAAATATACATATGAATTACAAGGAAGTAGCATAACAAATTACCTTTGTACACAGTTTAATTCCTATTTTATTATTGTTGTTGTTGTTATTTTTGGTACAATAAAGCGTTTACATACATACATACATACATACATACAAAGTTATTTATATATACCGAAACAGAGTTATGCAAGTTTATACAGACTAGTTACTTATATGAAACTAAGTGGAAGATCAGAATACATCATGACGAACAGAATACTTATTTAACAAACTTATTTCTGCAATAACTACGAATTAGAAAAAAACTTATTTTTATTCAAAATACCACTAGTTAACGCTTTAAAGACAAGACACTCTCCTAAGTCCATCTCTGTGGTTCCATCTAAAACGGTTAATAGTGGTCCCGGATTATCCGGGAGAGTAATACCCGGCCCAAACTTGCAGACGGGTACAAATGCCCAAAGAATATTGGTTGTAGGGAAACTGGACGACTGAGCCATAACGCTTTAAGGTAAATCTATTACTCATAGTATTTGAAAAAGAATGACAAAGAAATAGATATATAGGTACATATCAGCCACGGTCATTTTTCGCTTCGCGCGATGCGATCGGCGACGTGATGCGCGATCAAAACAAATGTATAGGAATGCATCTAGCAAGCCACGCACAGCCGCGATGAGCGGCGCGGCGGGCGCATATTGCCGGGCGAATCGCCGCCTCGTAATTCGCGCCGCAATTCGCGTCTCCGTTGTCCGTTAGATGTCCACTGTTGGACATAGGTTAAATAGGTTCAATAAAGTGTAAAAATATCATCATCATCCAAAATACGAAACAGGTAAATCAGCCTTTCTCTACATATTATAAAACACGTTTTAAAACACTTCTCGATATTCATATCAGATTTACGTGTTTTTGAAATGTAATTCAATGAAATTTAGTTTTTCTTTTAAAGTACTTCATAATCAATCTTCAGCCTAGGATTATTTTATAAAATTATTTCACAAGTGAAAAAAAAAGTATATTAATAAAATTAGTAACGTCGTCAAAAAGGCTGGGATCCGCAGTGAGAAGAATAAAGAAAGGAAATGAAAAGGTTTATGAATGGGAGTGAGACTAGTGAGGTGTGTCAGGATCGCGCAAAGTAGCGATCCATCTTCTCTGCCTACCCCTCTAGGACCAAGGCGTGAGTATTATGAATGTATGTATAATAATAAATGTTTCAAATAACAACAATTAAAAAATTAAAGCATCATTTTTTAATTATACTATATGTGTGGTATTGAGTTCCATGGGAAGACCTCTAAGAATGCTTTAAACGAGGGAAAAAGAGCTGCAGACTGCAATTCGTAATTCACCCACGAAATAAGCAGAGAATTAAGAACTACCCCGAAAACGTTTCACTTTTTCCCCCCTTTGTCCCCCGTTTTGTCTCCCCTCTAGTCGTCGCGGGACAAACAAGACGGGCGTAAATACAATTAATTGTACATTCACCGCGTACCTGCGTACTAACGAAGCAGTCTTTTACAACTGGCAATTCGCCTTCGTAAAAAGAAGCTAATTTGAATATTTATACGATATTGTTTCATCATCATCATCATCATCACCTTAAAATAGTCCATTGTTAGAGACAGATCTATCCCAACCCGATCCTCGGTTCTTCTCATCCAGTCACTGTCAGCTGCTTTACGCTCGTCGCTCCATTCAGCCAGGACGCCCGTCCCACACTACACCTGCCCAGTCGCGGTCTCCACTCGAGAACTTGTTTACCCCAGCGGTAAACGGTTCTCTTGCAAATAAAAATAGCCTTTGCATTAAAATCTACCCAACTTCTTTCGATTAATAACTTACTTATAAATAAAAGTTAGATATCCCACTAATATTATATATGTGAAAGTTTGGATGTTTAGATATTTTGATTTTTGTTCCTCAATCACGCTTCAACCACTGGACGGGTCGAGAGAGAACTTCTCACGCATATAGGTTAGATCCTGGAATATGACATAGGATAGTTTTTATCCGGAAAAAACATCCCATTAGTACGGGAAATTCATAATAATTTGTAATGTTAAATTGCCCACGCGGATTAAGTCGCGGGCAACAGCTAGTTTAATATACTAAAGACTATGCCATTTCGAGCAACTCCGCCATAACTATATCTTGCACAATTTCGGCGACAAACAGCGACATCTGTCTACAACACTCAATTCGATAATACATCATCAAGACGGATAGAGCGGGCAAGTGTCCCGTAATCCCGCAGGTGAGCGGGATCGCCCGGGATTACGGGATCCCGGGGTGATCCCGTGTCGCGATGCGGTACGATTGCGTTTGATTTGATCGGGTATTAGAGGGGAGTCTGGGGACTACACGGGTAGGTTTATTGCTAAATAGGTTCTGTTACACATGATACAGCTTACTTTGGTCAGACTGTACAAAGATCGTCTTTTTGTAATAATAAATAAATAAAAAAAACAAAAGCCTTTTTATTGTTCCTTCATCGTTTGCGATGCATTGTGAATATGTAGATACTTAATACTAATAATCTAATTTTTAATTAAATTTCTATTTTTTTATATTAAGCTAATTGATAATAATAAAATAAACAATTAAGAAAAGTTATTACGCTGAAGTGGCAGTGGGCTGGTCACATCTGTCGGAGAACCGATTACCGCTGGGGTGAACGAGTTCTCGAGTGGAGATCGCGACTGGGCAAGCGTAGTGTGGGACGCCCCCTGGCTAGATGGAGCGACGATCTGCGTATGGCAGCTGGCAGTAACTGGATGAGAAGAACCGAGGATCGGATTCAGTGGCGCACCTTGGGAGAGGCCTATGTCCAACAGTGAACTCTTTCGGGCTGATGATGAAGCTAAGGGAACCCCTGATCGGGTAAAGGCCTCGCCAGAATTTGCCTTGTCTCCCTATCTTGTGCCGTGTCTAGCCAGGTAGCGCCAGCCACCGCGCGGATGTCATCCGCCCAGCGTTGAGCGGGCGGCCCGGGGCGCACGCCAGCCTCGGATCCTCGCCACTCCGTCACGCTCTTGGTCCACCTGCCGTCTTCGTTTCGAGCCACATGATCAGCCCACTTCCACTTCAACGTCCTATTTGTAATAAAACCGAATCAAATTATAAAACTTGTGTTATTGAAAACAATTCTCGTCAAACTGCAGGCGTAGGATAATAAATTATTATGTTATATTCTTGTTTATCGTCAGCCGAAATACGTCAATTGCTGAACATGAGCCTCCCCAATAGAATGACGCTTTTGGTGGGCTGTCCAATGGGGGATTTGCCATAATCACCACACTTAACAGTGATCGCAATAAAACATAAACATAACTTTATTCATTTCAAAATAATACATTATTTGTGAAGCCCTGACTCCCAAACTAGGTAAACTGTATTTCAGGAGTCAGCGTCTTCCCCATAACGACTAAGCTGAAGTAATACTAACCTATAGTAGAGGAAAGAGTTACAATTAAAAAAAAAATTTTTTTTAACTTAATACAAACACATAAACAGAAGAAATAGGATGTGATGTGTGTGCGTGTCTAAGTGAGTGTGGGGGTGTGCGTGAGTGTGTGTGTATGTGTGTGTGTGTGTTTTTTTAAGTGAGAGGTACCAGGAAATTTTCCAGATCTTTTCTATCCAATCCAAGAAGAAAATCAGTGACTTTATTAATGCTCTTAATATACATAAGAGAATGCTGCTGCCCGTTTTTGGCATCCTTTAGTCGTTTTGAGTACACCTACGGAAAGATTGAGGGTTATGCTATTTCTAAGTCGGGAACCACACAGCTTTTTTTATTCAGAGGACAGTCATGCATAATTTATTTAGCATTTCTAAGAAAAAAATTGTTTTAAATTCTTGTAAAAATTTTAGAAGTTTCTCTCATGTAGATAGAGAAGCAAAAATATGGTGAAAGTGTAGAAGAATTATTTAACAAACACTGTGCAGTGAATTGGGTGCTTAAGGAAGTTTTACCTGAAAAGTTGAAAGTTCGCAATTTTAATGAAAAAATAATTTCAATTTGTAAAGTCCGCGATGTTCCCGCGGGGCGCGGCTGACATCATTACCTTAGCATACTTGAGTGAAGTTGCTTTGAAAATATTCTCATAAGTTACAATGGCTACCTTAATTTAAACTTGAAGAAGTTTTTTTTTGGTTGAGTATGGTGGTCGGGCGAAAATTGCTTAAGATTAGCGAAAGAGATTTTGATGAAGAACGATTGTATAGTAATGATTATCGAGTTGAAAATAATACCAAAATCAATCATATGTGTGTGGGTGGTATGTGTGTGGGTGGTATGTGTGTGTGTGTGTGTGTGTGTGTGTGAGGCTTTCTGTCGAATTTTGTATTTCGTAAATATACATAGGCACCTGTTGTAACATCTTTTTTCTAGATTTTAAATTAAGGATATCGCTCATACAAAAAAAGTAAATTAACTGCATTTAAATTGCCCTAAGGTTTCTTCGAGTTAAACCACGGTATGATTTTACATTATTTTTACTCCAAAAAAAATTATATTTTGGTAACCTAGTCTTTATAATAGCTAATGGAAAAAGTCCGTTTTAACTTACACGATGTGTGTTTCGTATTTATTTTTAATATTTCTGGAATATCATGGAAAGGGCAATATTTGCAGGAACTTTGCAAGTGTCAAGTTTGAGCTCAGTCAGTAGTTTTAGAGTTATCCGGGGAGCAACCTACCTACTACCCTACTTCTTTTCTGTCGATCCCTCATTGCTGAGGATCGCGACCGTATATAAAAAGTTTTAGGTTTTAATTTCGTAATTGGCACTACTAACTTTTTTCTTGTATTTTGTGTTTGGAAATTGTATTGTGCTGTGAAATTAAATAAATCAATATAATAATAATAGTAATAATAAAATGCGCCTCCACGCATAGTGGTCATTGGCCAGCCGCACTACTTCATATAAGGAATCCGCCAGCCACCCTCCTCACCGGGTCTGACCTCCTAGTCGGAGCTCGTCCTCTACAAAAATAAATAAAGCAAATATAATGATTACTAGCAATTTATATTACAGAAAATTATAAATTGTTTACCTAAAAAAATTACGTTTATAGCTGATATACTAAGTACTCATGATCAATAAAGGATTTTGACTTTGATTTATCTATCAACGGAAATCTAGAACTGCTTTCTCGATAGAAAGTTTGTCTTTTTAATGTTACTCAAATGACATACGGCAACGACTTTTTACAATTCCAAACCTTTATCTATACTTAATATTATAAATAGGTAAAGTTTGTGTGGTTGTAGCGGGTAATCTCTGGATCTACTGAACGGATTTTGAAAATTCTTTTACCAATAGAAAGCCAAGTTATTTGTGAGTGTCATAGACTATATATTAACCCGAAAAATGAAGACTTTTTCGTGGTAGTCGGAAAATATTTACAGCCCAACGAAGTGGGCACTGGTCAGCTAGTATATTATAAAAAGTAAAATAAAACTTGCGGGTGAAGACGTGAGCAATAAAAAAATTAATATAAAAAGATTCAACAGCATATACTACTCTGAAAAAAATCATTGTTCTGAGATATACTATACAAGCATAAACAAGAAAACAGAGACAGTCGACGCGGTACAGGTGTTAATCCTGAGTCCGATGGGGATTCTGAAACAAGTTGGGAAACTTGTGACAGCTCGCCTCGGGCTGACAGATCATCTCCGCCGTGGATGTGAGAAAGTTTCCTTCAGAAGGTTACTTGGCAGTTTATACCAACTCGATGAATACGTCGATAATGGTTCTAATGATATGGAATCACCAGCTATAAGCTGCCTTTCCATTTAAAATTGATAAAATGAACCTAATTTAGAAGAATAGATAGAAATAAAACAAAGAAATAATAAATTGCGGAACGGCATATATTCGATCAGGTGTAAGTCTATAAAAATAAGATGGTGGTGGTGATAGATGTCACACTATAGACGATGACGTATTTGACATTGACGTTGACAGTGACATTTGGCATGTCAGTGTTGCCACTTATTTTACACAAAAATAAATAAATAAACATCAAATTCAATTACTCTTTATTGCAGGATAAAAAAATACACAGATATAATAATCAAGTAGCTTACATTTGTATATCTAGGCTGTCTTATCGCTAAAACCTAAATACAAGCCCTTATTGCCTTACAGACTATTTTGAATAAATGATAAGTAGAGAAAGAAACGTCGTGCAGTTAAATAAGGTAGGAGTATAATTTATACTATTAATTGTACACCCATACATACTCAAATATATAAGTACAAATATGAATACATACATACATGAAATAAAGATTGAGATTATCAGCTAGCAAGAAAAAAATCCTTGACTTGGCCCTCGAACTCATCTAAGATTGCGGATCGAAACTTATTGATTTTATTTAAATACAAAAACTGTTTTTTAATTCCTTGTAACATTGCGAGGAAGTGACGTCAAACGGACCATTTTCAATACAATGCATCACTGTATTGCAGTGAAAATAAATAAAGTGGATTTATTGGAAAAGAAGAAAAGCATAGAATATTGGTTCAGTTTTTAGGAAAAAATAAATCTTGAGACATTCATAATAAGTTCAATGAAAAAGCTAGAGTTCTGAGTGTGGCTGTTTATAAAAGAGACCGTATTTACTTGCTGCCACTAAACAAATCTTCAATTTAAACTTAAATAAAGTTGATGTACACAAGGCCTCCATTGTTTTCGTACTTCATGATCTCGTAGTCCCCTCTTCATTGTAAAAGTTTACCTGCATTATGATATTAAGATCCAGTAAACAGAATTTTGAATTTTAAACTCCTAACTAATATTGAAGCGTACAATGATGACTTTTTAATCAATATTAATCTATTACAAATTTTACGTTGTCCAATAATTGGGAATCGTGTTTTCTTTATCAATTACATGACTGTGCTAAATCTGGTCAATAGTTGTACAGAAGTTTTGAAATGTAAAGGAGAACATTGGCAAGAACATGGAGGCCTTTTGAATGTGGTGTTTTAGCAGAATTCTGATGATCGGTTGGATGCAGAGAGTCACGAATGAATAGTTTCTCCAACGCGCTCGCAGGACCTGGGAAATCACGAAAGCCATCACGACAAGGATAAAGAGAGCAGAGGAAAAAGTGACTTAGAAACATCTGCGAAAGGACAGGTATGGCATCGAAGAGTAGTTTTGCTTGGCTAAAAATCGGGAATAGTATGCTGGGCAGATGACCAACCTGTAGTAGTAAAGAGGCATTACAAGGAGAAGAAGATATGAATAAAGGTGTCCTGCTGCACCAAATCCAATCTCCGTTTCTCCGCATCCAGTCACTACCTTAAAGATATCATATACTTGACTCATCCTGGCCTACCGAACAAGTGATCTTCTCATGCATGAGTTAGATTGTGTTAAGATATTTATTAACGACGGGTTGGGGAGGCCTAATCGATGTTTTATAATGTATTCCCTTAGTCGCCTTGTACGACATCCACGGGAAGAGTTGGACCTAACCCAACCCGTCTGGCCAGCGCGGGGAGTGTAGGCCAAATCCACTGTCTGTCTCCATCAGATGAGAGAGGGTTGTGCTCCTGCAGTGGAGACAAAAACCTGATGATGATAATGATTTATTAACGAAACCCTATTTGATTGCTCTAAGACATAGGCAAGGAACAGAATTGTTAGCTGTGATTTATGAGTATCAAGAGAAATCCACTGAGCCTGCTCTAGTAAATCAAAACTATCAGATTCTTGTTTAATTTTGCGAGCATCTAATGAAATTTCCGCCTCAATTTCACCTCTAAGCAGACTGTGCTCTATCTACCTTTAAACAAACTCCCAAGCCTCCGCCGTAAGTCTAAAATCGTGTTTGATCCGGTTCAAGCCTCCCTGAACCGGAATAATCCGGTCCACCTGATCCGGTGCGGCCCGGCGACTTGCGGGAAACGTCGCAACCAGTTTGCGTTACGTGCACCAAGTTCGCAGTATGTGCAAGTTTCGGCGCTTTGTGTTTGGGACTTTCGGGATTTTGTTTAGAACTGTATATATTTACAAAATGCTTTGTATTTGGAGTTGTATTTAAATCTGCTTGGTTTTTTACTATTGCATACAAAAAATTTCAAAGGCAAAGTTAGTGCTGAAGGCATTCTTCATTAATTGATTTTGGGGTCATCCAGTTAACATTCATCATCAGGTTATTTTTGTCTCCACTGCAGGAGCACAACCCTCTCTCATCTGCCGGAGACAGACGGAGGACTCGGCCTACACTCCCCGCGCTGGCCAGACGGGTTGGGGAGGCCTGACTGATGTTTTATAATGTATTCCCTTAGTCGCCTTGTACGACATCCAGTTAACATCTATCTATTCTATATACATATAATAAAAGAGTAGAAAAAACAAAAGAAAAGCGAATCTGTACATTGAAGGTAAAAAAAAAATTTCACTGCCCGGACGTTACTGAAGACCAGTAGAGTCCAAAAATATAATTAAAAAATTTCTTATCTGTCTGTATGTATGTATGTATGTACGGGCTAATCTTGGAAACTGCTGAACAGAATTTGACGGCGTTTTCACTGTTTAATAGCTTTGAGTTCGGGCCTCATACTGGTATAAGTCATATCTCAATAAAATGTCAGGAAGCTGATATACAAGTTGACCTCTCATTTCATATCATTTGTATGAAAGTGTAGTTCAACATTACTGGTCGTTGCAAGAACTTGACAGAAAGTGACAGAGATGTTTTAAAGCTCATTTATAGATTTATTTTAGCTGATGTATTTCAGGTATTTCCACAAGTCTCGATACAAAAAGTTCGCTATTCGATAATTAGTGGCCCTGTATTAGACCGGTGATCGTCGACAATGTCAATATCGAAGCTGTTCAGGAGTACGTCTGCCTAGGACAGACAATATAGTTGGGTAGGATCAATTTCAAAAGCTGACAGAAGAATCCAGTTAGGGTGGGCAGTATTCGGAAAACTGCGTCAAGTCTTTACGTCACCTATTCCACAATGTTTAAAGACAAAAATCTTTAATCAGTGCGTCCTACCTGTCATGATTACAGCGCGGAGACGTGGACACTGATGGTGGGCCTGATCCACAAGATTCAAGTGGCTCTGCAAGCTATAGAGAGGGCAATGCTCGGGGTCTCTATGAGGGATATGATTCGTAATGAGGAGATCCTATGAATAACGAAGGTGACCGACATAGCCGAAAGAATTAGTAAGCTGAAATGGCAGGTCACATCTGTCGTAGTACCGAACGGCCGTTGGGGCAGACGGGTTCTAGAGTGGGACGCGACGTCCCACGCGCAGGGTGGGACGCCCTGCCGCCAGGTGTATGGACGACCTGAAGATGGTGGCCGGAAGCGGCTGGATCTGTAGGGCGTTGTGGCATTCATTGGGGAAGGCATGTCCAGCAGTTTGACAGACATTTTGTTGTACAGTTAATTGGATATGCAACATAGGAAGGGAATAGGAGGGGAAGGAAGTCGGATGGAAAAGAATAGAGGGATTAGGGTAAGAGAGGAAAGATGAGGGGGCAGTGGTAAATAAAGGGTGTAGGAAGGGGTGGGTTAAGGGAAGGGGGAGAGGTAGGAGTAGGGAGAGGGAAGGGGTGGGGGAAAGGGTTTTCAACGTTGTGGGAAGGGGATGGAGAAGGAAAGAAAGAAAGGGTATGGAAAGGACAAATTGGAGGGGGGGGGGAAGGAAATATCACATAATTTGCACAATATTAAAATATATTTTTTTTATTGATTATATGATAATCTTTTAATTCATGATAAATGTAAATGTCAACTTTATTTAAAAAAAAGCGGCCAAGTGCGAGTCGGACTCGCCCATGAAGGGTTCCGTAGCAGCAAGTAACATAATCTAAAAGTTATTGTAGTTCGTTGTAACTTTGATCGATGTTTTAATAATAGTATTGTGCTTTACGATTTATGACGTATTAAAAAAAACTACTTACTAGATCTCTTTCAAACCAATTTTCGGTGGAAGTTTGCATGGCAATGTACATCATATATTTTTTTTAGTTTTATCATTCTCTTACAGGGGGGGGGGGGGGGGGGGACACATTTTACCACTTTGGAAGTGCCTCTCGCGCAAACTATTCAGTTTAGATAAAAATGATATTAGAAACCTCAATATCATTTTTGAAGACCTATCCACACGTATGGGTTTGATGAAAATGTTGAGTTTTGAGTTTCAATTCTAAGTATAGGGATCCCCAAAATTTAGTGTTTTTTTTTTCTATTTTTGTGTGAAAATCTTAATGCGGTTCACAGAATACGAGTACATCCACTTACCAAGTTTCAATAGTAAGTTCTTATAGTTTCGGAATAAAGTGGCTGTGGCATACCCACGGACAGACAGACAGACATGACGAATCCATAAGGGTTCCGTTTTTTGCCATTTGGCTACGGAAACCTAAAAAACTGTGGTCCAACGGGCGAAACCGCCGCCAGAACGCAAATTTTTACCCGACTTCAAAAAAGGAGGTTCTCAATTGGATAGTATGTTTTTTTATGTATATTAATATTTTAAATGCATAACCAGATTAATAGATTTCTTTTAGGATTTAGTAACACGTGATACATAAGAATGTGTAATGTTAAGTTGTCCACGCGGACGAAGTCGCGGGCAACAGCTAGTTATTAATAAATTTATATTATACCAAGAAAGCCTGGTAGTTTAGTTGGTTGTGCACTCGCCTCTTGTTCTTGACGTAGCGGGTTCAAATCCCGCCCGTACCAATACACCCGTTTTTCGAAACTTAAGAACGGTTTATTTATTTATAGGCTTGAAAATCGTAAGAAAATCTGCATATGCCAGATAAAGAAATTGTAAGGCTTGTGTGAAGTCTACAAAATCGACCTGGGGCACTGTCGGTGGACAAGTGTTTGGCACAAAAGATCCTGAAGGGTCGAAGTGTGGCCATCTTCTTCTGTCTTTTCCTGACCCTCTAAGAAGACAAGATATTTGTTGCATGATAGAATGAGCAATTTACCAGTAGCTACTAAATTTTAGTAGCTAATCTTGATAATAAGAGTCGAGAAATCTATGAACAACGTCAAATTTAGTCAGGAAAAGCTGACATCCTACTAATATTATAAACGCGAAAGTTTGTAAGTATGAATGGATGTTTGTTACTCTTTCACGTAAAAAATACTGAACTACTGAACTTTTAATGAAACTTTACAATAATATAGCTTATACATCAGAATAACACATAGGCTACAATTTATAAAGTTATTGTGTGAATTGTCCAAAATATCAAGTTAGTAGGAAAAAATCGACAAGTGTCATACGCTATATAATTTATAAAGTTCCGTGGTCCACGCGGACGAAGTCGCGGGCAGACAGCTAGTTATTGCATATTTGGCATACGATCAGAGCCACCTGTCGAAGTTTTTAGAATTGTTATTGTTTTAAAAAGGACTGGAAAATTGTACTTTGCCATTTCATTGATACAAAAATATCAGATTCGTGGAAAATGAAATATCAGGCCTATTTGGGGACATCTGAGGTCCAGCAGTGGACGTCTAACGGCTGATTATGACGAGGATGATGTAATGTCAGTAATTTTGTATATGTATGAATGTATGTAAACTACAATAATGTGTAGTAAAATTAACAACACTAACAAATAGGAATAAAATTGCGTACAAAGGCGGACTTATCCCACTTAGGGATTTCTTCCAGACAACTTTGTTTTTTAAATTCGCCACCTAGCAAAGTCATCTAAAGTATTCGCTTACTTAGTTCCAAAAGGCCATACAAATTGCTAAAGGGTTGTAAAAAATTGAAGGGGTGCGTTCAAATACCTGAGTAATTCATGCAAACGAATGCAAGCCAATTAATTAAGAGCAGTCTGCGTTCTGAAATCTGCTGCCGTCACGGAAAACTGAGACTGTTGTAAAGGAGACTACAGACTGATTTTTAAAAGCTTTGATCAACAACTGAGTATGTATATGAGAACAAGACGTTACATATAAATAAAATATGTATTTATTTAATATGTATGTACATGCCGTGTGGTTTCCGGTAGAATAGAATAGGACCCCTCCAACTCTTCCCGTGCATGTCGTACAAGGCGACTAAGGGAATACATTATAAAACATCAATCAGGCCTCCCCAACCCGTCTGGCCAGCGCGGGGAGTGTAGGCCAAATCCTCCGTCTGTCTCCGGCAGACAAGAGAAGATTGTGCTCCTGCAGTGGAGGCAAAAATAACCTGATGATGATGTATTTATTTACAAGCAATGAAAGGTCCAGAATGAAAGGTACGTCTGGCAAATTTCTTGCACTGTTATTATATATGGTGTATCCACACATGCTTGATGTTGGATAGATAGATAGATAGCCTAGGAACGATGGTGTAAAGAGAAAGACGTCCGCGGCTACCGAATACGTTTATTACACTAAATTTATAAATGATTATGATATGTCTATAAGCTATGTAGAGCGCATGCACGAGTCAGCTATTTCCTATAATATACATTACTCGTCCAATTAAACGAAAAAAAAAATGACACGCGCTTGACAATTCTATATGACAGACCGTATACCTCAACTGCTTGTGTGGTTGGCATTTTTAGCTCTTGATCTTGTTGTGCCTCCTTACAACCCTACCACATATGTTCTTAAGAACGAATCAAGTAATAACTGAAAGAGGTAAATATATACGTAGTCCATAATCATCATATCAGCCCTTAGACATCAACTGCTGAACATAGACCTTGCCCAATGAACGCCACCACACCCGGTCCTCCACCCTCCACATCCAGTCGTTTCCAGCCATCTTCTTCAGAATTACAGGTCGTACCATGAAGGAAAATGATTTTGTGCACCTCCGCCTTCCGCTTCCTTAACCTTCTTCAGGTCATAGGCGCGTCCAACCTGGGCGAGGCGATCCGCAGTTAGAATAAAACACTGCACGCAACGATCTCTATGTACTACTAGATGGAGCGTTCCAAACAATCGCTCTGTTCCACGCAAGTAGCCACAACTCTTTCACATTCACAAACTTGTGCAGTTACTACGCAGAACATTTAATTATTACTAAATATTGACGCTACGGTTAAATAATGTCAATATTTAGTAAATAATTAAATGTTCTGAGTAGTAACTGCACAAGGTTTAAAGTGAATGTGAAAGAGTTGTGCCTACTTGCGTGGAACAGAGCGATTGTTTGGAACGCTCCATCTGGTAGTACATAGAGATCGTTGACTGCATGTTAATATTCGCAGCGTTCTTAAAGCATGTCTAAAGTAGTCTTAAGTTTCGTAATTAATACTGCAATATCTCGTCTTTCTACGATGAGATTCAGTGAGATTAAGGTGCTCCATTAACGGTTTGAGATGAGAAAAAATTTAACTAGCTCCTCTTGTAGTGATGGTGGAATTGTCTAATTGTTGTAGTTAAATAAGAATTTAGAAACATAATCTAAGCAGTATTTTTCTTTGTGTGTAAGAGTAGGTATATTATTTATTGTATCTGTTTATCAGGCTTTAGACGTCCACTGCTGGACATAGGCCTACATATATACAACAGATATATGTATACAATACATACACACAATACCAAAAAATACATATACATACAATATATACATTAGTAAATACATTTTGGGAGTATAATACACAAGAATACACTACAATAATTATAAAATATACGAAGCAAAAAGTGTGATTACAAATGACCGAAATAATATTATTATGGACTCATTATATTCCGTTTATTTTCCTTAACAAATTGCATTGTGTCGGAATTACAAAAAAATATAGAAAAACAATAACAATGTCAAAATTTTACAAGATTAAAATTGAATTAAAAACCATTAATTTTTTTTATTAAATTATGCAACTCCGTGCATTTACAAATTCATCAATGGAGTAATAGTTATTTTCCAACAAGAAGCGCTTCAAAGTGTTTTCTATGATTATCTATGATTTTAAATTGAGGGGGCAGGCAGTTATATAACCCAACTGCTTGATGTCGCACACTATGCTCAACAATTCGTGATTATAATAGAATTTGCACCCCGGTATCATGTGAAATTTTTTTGAGCCGTGGCAGCCGGTTGGTTCGGCACTCGCCTCGCGTTCATGAGGTCGTGGGTTCAAACCCCGCCCGTATCAATGAGTTTTATGAAACTTAAGTACAGTCTATTAATACCACAGGCTTTTCGGTGAAGGAAAACATCGTAAGGAAACCTGCATATGTCGAAGAAGAAATTCTGAGGCGTATGTGAAGTCCACGAAATCGGCTTGGGGCACCGTTGGTGGTCAGGGGTATGGCACAAAAGATCCTGAAGGGTCGAAGTGTCGCCATGTCTTTCTGGCCCCCTAAGAAGATAAGATAAGATCATGTGCAACATCTGCATAGCTACTTTAAAACTATGATAGTAACTTTCCCATACTGCAAGTCACAAGTTAGGAATGTCCCGCGACTCACAACATTAGTTACCGAAATAAGAGTGAAATTGTGTGTTTGGAGACAAAGTGAAGTCGCACGAGGTCCACTGACTCTATAACATTTGTCAGAGTGCCGTGTGTGCCGGGCTAGGGATGTGCGTAATGGTGTCGATACACTGGGATTATGAGGTAACGTATATAGCGTGGTGAATTCTGTTATTTTACCTGTAACATATTTTAATTTCTTGTATATATCGTGCGTGACGTGTGAAGAATCGATAGAGTGAAATTTTGAAACATAGTGAAAAAGAAACTTTTTATAATAAATTGATAGTGAAATTTTGAAACATAGTTTTTTTTATGAATGGATGCTAACATATTGCGACATAATTAACAACTGATCTTATATACAGATTAACTAGTATATTGTACAGTTATTCGTTAAAAAAAGTATGAAAAAAAAACAATAACAGATTTGTCTTTATTTCAGGGTAAAATCTTTTGAAATAGGTACAATAACTATCATCAACATCATCATCAAGTCAGCCCTTAGCCGTCCACTGCTGGATATAGGCCCTCCTCAATGGACGCCACCACACCCTGTCCTCCGCCCTCCGCATCCAGCCGCTTCCGGCCACCTACAATGCCACAATAGCTATCGACTTTTTTAAATAATGATTACAATTGTTAGCACTAAAACGAAAATATCATTAACAACAAATATGCCATATTTAGGCCGACTACTGTTGCTGATAACGATTAAACCAAAACAAAAAAATATCATATGGAAATGACGATTAACCGTCATTTCCATTTGATATTTTTTTGTTTTGTTTTAATACTCATAACGACTGATGCATGTAACAAAAGGAAGGTTAAAGCGAATGCTGCATGAACGGCCTGTATATGGGATTCTGGCTGACATTACATACACCAGTGCCCTACAACCGAGCAAGAATTTATTAATAGGTATGATTTTGTTTGTACTGATTGATATTTTTGAAAAACCTTTATTTGAATGTAAAAGACTTATAACCAAAGGTCTAAAAACTAAAACATGGGAAGCAACTGAATCACTTCCAATATATATTACCTAATAATTATTATTCTAAAGATATCATACAAACACACACACACACACACATGCACAACATGTATTTTGGCGGATTCACATTAATTAATCTTAGTTATCGCTTAAATTATTTTAATATCTTTAAGAGTATTTACTATGTATATATTATAATTAGGAAGAGCGGGGCTTCTTAGTACAGGCTTTTATGCTTAAAAAGAAGTCCCAGCCCGTTATATCTATTGTATAATACTGTTAAAATAATAAATATATATATTTTTGATATTTAAATGTATTTTTAAATATTTGACTGTAACCAGTACCTAGCCAAATAAGTACCAGTAAAAAATCACATCGATAAATTTTTCATCGACTGTACCCAACTTGTGACTCGACACACGTTGAGTTATGCAGTCTGGCGTCTAGCGAATATCGATGAGTTATTGAGCTATTTTACATTACATCACTAGTGCACGCCCCGGGGCGGAATCTAAATAAACTGACTTTTCCTACAGTTTTGAAATAAAATATTGTAACCTGTTTTTGGATGACTGATATTTTAAGGAATATTGAATTTATACAACTGAAAATAATTGTGTATTAAAAATTGGTATCTGGTTTATCATCAGGTTATTTTTATCTCCACTGCAGGAGCACAACCCTCTCTCATCTGCCGGAGACAGACGGAGGATTTGGCCTACACTCCCCGCGCTGGCCAGACGGGTTGGGGAGGCCTGATTGATGTTTTATAATGTATTCCCTTAGTCGCCTTGTACGATATCCACGGAAAGAGTTGGAGTGGTTCTATTCTACTCTACCAGAAACCACACGGCAAAACATATATTTGTTATTAATAACTGTATACATAATAATATTATTGCCCTTGAATATATCTATTAAATAACCATCAGCCGAAATACGTCCACTGCTGAACACAAGCCTCCCCAATAGAATGCCACTTATCGTGGTCTTTCCATGGGGGGATTTGCCATAATCACCACCGATTGGTGATCGCAGGAATGTCCCTAATCTAAACCGAGAACCATGCGGCTTAGTTAATTAATATTTTCTAAATAACAACAACCTTAATGACCTCCATATCTAGAAAGAAATCTTAAATGGTTATACTAAAAAAAAGCATTAGTACCAGGAGCTCATAACTCGGCACATCCCTTCGTCCGAGCCCTTTCACCCCCATCTGATAAGGACCCCACCTTGAGAGGTTCTATCTGCGCGGATAATCATCGCCCATCCGTCTACGTCACTACTGTTCTCCTGAAAAAGGGTCATTGTTACTTTTATATGTGTATATACTTTGGTACGAATACAGAATTAATTTTTGTTTGTGAAATAGAACTTTGAAATTGTATATGCCTTTATTTTTTTATTTATTAGGTCACATGTACATAATTATTCCATAACGGAAACTTACAACTGTACATTGGCTAGTTGCCACACTAATTATAGGCAACAATAGCATGCCTTTTTTACGTTAAGTTAATTATAATTATACATAGGGCTCGATTCTGAAGACACGTTAAATTTAAAATTTGACAGCACTAAAGCTGTTGCTATCCTTGTCACACAGTATTATGAAGATAAATAATACTGTGTGTGTGTGTGATAAATAAATCAATTTGTCAAATTTTAAATGTGTGCCTTCAGAATTGGGCCCAATGTAAATATAAGTATAAGTTAAATTAAAATTAGGGTTTTTAAAACATTAATAAAAAATTACACATAAAAATTAAACAAAAATCAAAATTAAACAGTGAACGTCAGAAAAATAAAATTTGGAAATTAAATTAAATTACCTAGATTTTTTAAAGAAAGCGGAGCTTGCTCTTTCATTTGGGTTTCGTCAAAGGTGCTCCCACACGAAGCTGAAAAACGTTTCTCAACATTTAGCAACATCCGGTGTGAGAAAATATGTCGAAACGTTTTCATACATTTAAGAGCTACTCGAAGTATCAGAGACCACTATACTCCCAATTCCAAATCGACTTACCATTACAAAAAAACCAGAACAGGTACAGAAACGTGGACACTGACGGTGGGCCTGATCCACAGGTTCCAAGTCGCTCAGCGAGCTATGGAGAGGCCTATGCTCGGGGTTTCTTTGAAGGATATAATTCGTAACGAGGAGATCCGAAGAAGAACGAAAGTCACCGACATAGCCGAAAGGATTAGCAAGCTGAAGTGGCAGTGGGCGGGCCACATATGCCGCAGAACCGACGCCCGTTGGGGCAGACGAGTTCTGGAGTGGAGACCGCGGATCGGAACTCGCAAGGTGGGATGCCCCGCAGCCAGGAAGAAGGTGGCCGTTCATTGGGGAAGGCCTATGTCCAGCAGTGGACTTCTAGGGGCTGATATGATGAAACATTTTTCTATGTTTTCATTCAATTGGCAACACTGCCATTTTTTGCCCCTTCCATTTTATCTATTACAACGGAGAGCACCTCGCTGCATCCAAAATAATTTATATCTCAAATAAACCAAAAGTTTAACATATTTTTGACTTGTTATTTAACACTTGATGTTACTTAGATTTTACATCTTTTTTTATCTTTCTTTCTTTTATTTTGAACACAACGGCATCATTATTAAAAGACAAATAAAGGTAATCAGCACCTAAGAATAACATTTAACTTATCTCTAGATCCAAAAAGTTTACTGCCACTGATACGTGATCCTCAATTGCGAAAGTTTTTCGCTGCTAACCTTACCCCGTCACTTGACCAAAAAACTTCAGTAGCTCACGTAAGCCATTACCTACAAACTAAACGATCACCGGACCTCATTACTACCTTCTTACCCCTCACCCCCGCCCCCTAGGAGAGACCAGAGGGGGGGAGGGGGAGCTAAGTGACTCCGAACGGAAATAAAGGTGCACACGACTGGAGGTAATGTTAATTGAATTTCTGCAGACGTTGTGGCTAGGGGTGGGATGTGTCGATAACTTGAAAGTATCGGTAATATAAGTTAGTCATAAGTTGTAAGTCAGGTATAAGTGTTTTTGTTTGTAACGTAAAAATTAATGTGTATAAATATTGTAATGAACAATAGTTTTACTTTTAATGTTGAGTTTTTTATGGATTTTGAGTTGCAGATATTCGAGGGGTGAATAAAATAATAAAATAAATAAATATATCAGATATTCGCACCAATTATCCAGTCCCAAACTAAGCAGAGCCTATGCTACGGTTAATAGATAACGGATACAGATACTTAAATAAATATATAAACATCCAAGACTTGGGTACAAACATTCATATTCATCATACGAACATTTGCCTCTAGCGGGATTCGAACCCGCAACCTCCGGCGTGGCAGTCCGAGAGCTATCCCGTTCCGCTGACTGATAATAGGCAACCTACGTAACTATGACATAAAAGAAAAAAAACTTAATTTTTTAAAATATAGTTCTTAGTAAATGTAATGAACTTATTACAAGATCGATTTTAAGAAGGTAATTGATAAAGAATACGACACCATAACGAGCAGTAATGGTCTAACAACGTAGATTTCTTATCAGTCACCCTTCATACTGACTTAACGTTTTGTCATTTAATATTAAATATTTACATATATAAAATTTTTGTATTTATGTATCTATATTTTATAGCAAATAAAATCAGAACGCTGAAAGGTTGATGGATGTGAGTGAGGCTAGTGAGGTGTGTCAGGATCGCGCAAAGTGGTGACACATCGCCTCTGTCTACTCCTCTGGGACCAGAGCGTGAGCATTATGTATATATGTATGTATGAAAAATCATAGTGTCTTTGAAGAAAAATATCAAAGTAGGTTATGTCATTGTAGCAAAATGCTAGATTAATAAAATGTCCTTATAACTAAAAGTCTAGATAGCAAAATGACAAAATCGTGTACCTTATATAGATTCTTTATTGCACAATTTTAAAAGTACAGTTACAAATTTTGTGCTCTTATCTCTAAAAGGGATCACTTCCAGCCAACCTTATAGGGTGTGAGACAAGGCACTAAGAGTGAGGGGGGCAAAAAAGTTCATCAAAGATTCATAATAACTACATAATAGTGGGAAAGATTGGTAACAAAGTTGTACCTTACATTTAATTTCATTGCATTTTTAATATCTTTTACACATCTATCTAGATCTGTTATTATCATACGTTTAGATCTGGAGTATATATAACTTTTGTCTGAATTTAATATCGACAATTAGCCTAATTAAAAGTATCGACACCACATCTCTACTGTCGGTTTGCAAGTGATACGCGCGGTCGTCGCACGCAAGATTAAACGTCACAAACCTTCTGATATTTCCACCAGAAAGTGGGGGAGATGCCAACAACTTATGCACTTAATAACACCCCAAACATAATGGGATAAAGTTGAAATTTATTTGATTAAACTGCAGCAGTAAGTGTTGTAACAGTCACGAGCAGAAAACTTTTAAATATAACACTTCAATTACGAAAGTCTTCAGTAATTTGTGGAATTGACATTGATTTTTGGTTTTCGTGGCAAGAGGTGTTTGTTGCAAATTTATAAAGAAATACAAAAAAAAAACTTGATGGTAAGAGACTAGAAAGAGATTAAAGATAGGTAACACAATATTTTACAATTGAAACTAATGACATATATTTCATTCCAGATTAATAGTCCTATGAAAACAAACGCATTTGCGTCTCGAAAACAAAATACACAATAGATGGTGTTCCTAAGTGGACTGCAAAGTTTACATGGTAATACAAACCTGTTTTTGCTGCTGGTGACCCTTTCATGTATATGTTACCGAGACGTAAATAGCGTTGGTTTTCATAGGACTATGAATCTGGAATGAAATATATTAGCTGTGGCCCGCGACTTCGTCCGCGTGGACAATTTAACGTCAAAAGCTATTATGTATTTGCCGTAGGAATGAGATGTTTTTTCGGGATAAAAACTATCCTATTTGCTATTCCAAGACCTAACCTACATGTGTGCCAAGTTTCCTCCCGATCCGTTCAGTGGTTGATGCATGATTGAGTAACAAACATCCAAACTTTCGCATTTATAATATTAGTAGGATAGTAGGATTATGAAGTTTTAATTTTTACCTATGAACATGAGAATATTGGCCGTTTGGTTCCCGGCTTATCTTAGGGCCACCCCCAAACTTCGAGTGTGTGTCGTCAAGGGGACTAAGGGATTGCACCGTAAATGTGTTTTGGGGAATTGCAGCGTTCTCCTGTGTATTTTGAGATCATTATTGCGATCACCAATCCGCCTGCCAAGCGTAGGCCAAGTTTGTAACCGGCCTAGTCCAAATTCTTTTACTGCGTCCGTGAGTCATTTGGTGGCCTCACTGAAAATCAGCGCTGCAGCTCTTGCTACAGCATAAGCTGAGCTGGGGACCCTTTTGGTGTCACACTACAACACTGTGTCATTTTTTCTGTTTTGTTTCAACGGTTATGTAATTTGTTTGCTTCTTTTTTTTCATATTTATGTCGTCAATTTTAATTCCTGTGTTGTATTTGTGTTCGCCAAATAAAGTCTTTCTATTCTATCCTATTCTACTTTTCGGACATTCCGAGCTTAAATTTTCTTAATCCAATAGTTTAGGATGATTAACAATAAATAGAGAGCACTGTTTTTAACAATAAATTACCAACAACTCTTTATCAAATCAAGTGAACAGTCCAATTAATCCCACACACGAACTTAGAAAGTAAAAGGGAAGACCGGTGACTGCGTGTGGTCCTACTAAACCAAGTCCATAGTAGTTGGTACTTGGTTTTATTTAGTCGACCTGGACTACGCTGGCACGAGACCGGAATGAGTGGAGGCATCTGGAGGAGGCCGTCATCCTACGGGAGGACTGAATTTTTAAATAATATAAATAGGTATATTTCATTCCAGATTCATAGTCCTATGAAAACCAACGCTATTTACGTCTCGGTAACATATACATGAAAGGGTCACCAGCAGCAAAAACAGGTTTGTATTACCATGTAAACTTTGCAGTCCACTTAGGAACACCATCTATTGTGTATTTTGTTTTCGAGACGCAAATGCGTTTGTTTTCATAGGACTATTAATCTGGAATGAAATATACATATATGAAATAAATAAAATAAATAGTCAATTTAATTTATATTATTATCTAGGTAATGTAATCCACCATCTTTTCGTCGGCCCCGTAGCCTAGTCGATAGAACACCTGCCTGCGTAGCTCGGGATCGCGGGTTCGAATCCCACCCAGGGCAAACATTCGTGTGATGAGCACTTGTGTTTGCCTTGTGACTGGATGTTATTTATATATTATGTTATGTATTTATGTATGTTTATCAGCTGTCTGATTCCCACATTACAGGCTCTGCCTAGTTTGGGATCAGGTGGCCGTATGTGAAATGTCCCCACATATTTATTTATTATTTTCAGGGACATCTCGAAAAGACTGGTGGAGAATACCCGGGACCCCAGAGCGGGCGGCTACTTTGCTCAGCGCGTAAGCCTCGCAATCCAGCGAGGGAAATGCCGTCAGCCTCCTGGGTACTCTGCCAGCGGGGGATGAACTGGGGTCTGTTTTTTATTTGTAGTGTATGTATATAGTTAGGTTTTGTTTTATATTTTTATTTATTTATAAATAGTAATGTTCAATTTATATTATGTTGTGATATGTAATAATTTAATTTTTATGTAATATTTTAATTTGTAATTTTTACAATTTTTTTTTATGTTTTCAGCATTATAGAGGGTTCTTATCTTATCGTTATTTATTCCAGCACCTAAATACGAGTACATCTTTTTTACATGTCATTTATCTACATTCGCTCATAATTAGTCGAAAATATAAAATTAAAGAGGTATTTAATTTCCTTTAATTTGAGTTTTAGTCACTCACGACAGAAAAAAATTCTTTGTCTATCTGTAACTGTACGAACACAACTTTAGTTTCAGCTGTGAAATAATTGGTGCACATAGAATCTCACAGCTGAAATTAAAGTATATAAGATTGGGCAATATATAAGATTCGCATATATCTATATGTGAATCTGAAATGAAATGAAATGAAATATCTTTATTGTGGATCATAGGTATATAAAGGATTACATGTCATAGTTAGAGCTCAGCTATGTCCCGCCACATGGGCATACAACATTGTGTCGCAGTAAAGCATGCATTTAAAAACAAAGTTACAAATTATTATTTTTTTAGAGTTAATTAGATACTTAAAGAAACCTTAAATTGAACCATCACCAAGAAATTCTTCCAAACTATAATAACATTTTTCTATCAACAGATCGTGGAGTTTTTTTTTAAATAAATTAATCTCATCTACATCTCGTATCGTTTTAGGGATTTTATTATATATGTGAGGTATCCTGCAGAATAAGCTTTTGTGTAACAAGGCAGTGTTTGCTGGTAACACTGTCACTTTCATCTTATATATTGCCCAGGTTTGGTGCACATAGAATCTCACAGCTGAAATTAAAGTTGTGTTCGTACAGCTACAGATAGACAAAGAAATTCATTTCTTACTTTAACCTAAGTATATGAAGGATATATTACACAACGCCCTTTGTATTAAGGCTTTGAATACAATACTCGTAAAATTTCTAACCGTTACACAAATCTTGCCTTCTATTAAGTGGCCACAGATTACCTGCCATAATCCGCCATTAGGGGGTCTGTACGTGCTCGCACCGGCTCACCTTTACTTAGCGGAATGGCGCGGCGTAGCGAAGTGGTGGAAAAGTGGTGGGACGGCGGAATGGGCGAGCAATTGAAAGAAATTGCCCCAAAAATTGCTCTTTACGTTACGCCTTTCTTACACAGCCGCTTATGTTACTTGAGAAGGTTTTTGGTTCGAATCTTTCTAATCTAAAAGACTATATATACATATTCTTTACTAGCTGTTGCCCGCGACTTCGTCCGCGTGGACAACTTAACATCACAAATTATTATGTATTTCCCGTAGGAATGCGATGTTTTTCGGGATAAAAATATTCTATGTCATGTCCTATATGTGTCCTATGCACACATATAGAACCTAACCTATAAGTGTGCCAAGTTTCATCACGATGGTTCATTATTTTGGCTATAATGGCTTACACATAAGATATAGATATATACTGTGGCGGGCTTTTTAAGCTATATTATTGTAAAGTTTCATTAAAATCCATTCAGTAGTTTTTACGTGAAAGAGTAACAAACATCCATCCAAACTTACAAACTTTCGCGTTTATAATATTAGTAGGATTGCACGTCTTAAAACTAAACACAGTAATAAATGGTGTGTACAAAGGGCGAGCTTATCTCTAAAAGAGATCTCTTCCAGCCAACCTTACAGGGTGAGAGACAAGGTAGTAAAAGCGAGTCGTTTAGTTGACAATACTTCGGGAGACTTTGTTCATGTGAAAACATACTCTTGATTTTTGAAGGCTTAGGCGGCCAAGTCGTCTCGTTACTGTGGGGATCGAACTCCACTCCCTAACGTTAGGTTCTACGTCAGATGTGGTCCACCCACGGCCATTTCAGCTTGCTAATCCTTTCGGCTATATCGTTCGTTCCTTCGTTCCTCGTCGGACCTTCTGACGGATCATATCCATCAAAGAAACTCCGAGCATAACTCTAAATAAATGTCTAAATATCATCGAAGTCATCATATGCTGTTTGTTTTGAAGCCAGTTATGATTTTAGGTAACCTAAGGTTTCCTTCGTATCCCGGAGTTCGGTCCAGGAGTTCCTCGCTTCAGCTGCCTGAGTCTTGCTGAGATATGGAAAAAAGAAGTCAACGATCTCTATGTACTACTAGATGGAGCGTTCCAAACAATCGCTCTGTTCCACGCAAGTAGCCACAACTCTTTCACATTCACTTTTATAATATTGACATTATTTAACCGTACCGTCAATATTAAGTAATAATTAAATGTTCTGCGTAGTAACTGCACAAGTTTCAAAGTGAATGTGAAAGAATTGTGGCTACTTGCGTGGAACAGAGCGATTGTTTGGAACGTTCCATCTAGTAGTACATAGAGATCGTTGAAAGAAGTCAATATATAATGAAGACCCACAGAAACGGATATAGCTAGAAGGGGTACATCACATGTTTATATTTCATTCCAGATTCATAGTTCTATGAAAACCAACGCTATTTACGTCTCGGTAACATATACATGAAAGGGTCACCAGCAGCAAAAACAGGTTTGTATTACCATGTAAACTTTGCAGTCCACTTAGGAACACCATCTATTGTGTATTTTGTTTTCGAGACGCAAATGCGTTTGTTTTCATAGGACTATTAATCTGGAATGAAATATACTTCAGTCTAGCGCGTGTCGATTTTCGTATACAGCGCGCTCCTTTCACGCACAAAGGACTCGCGAAATATAGTTATGCAGTTAGAAACCGCGCAATTAGACATTTATGCAGATTTTTTGTCGATGACGGAAACTCGACACAAAACAAGTAAGCGCTTGATAGTTTGCTTGAAAGCATACTGCACCATTTTATCGAGATAGGATTTCTGTGATCAATACCAGTATAAAAAAATCACACAAACCTTCATCATCAGGTTATTTTTGTCTCCACTGCAGGAGCACAACACTCTCATCTGCCGGAGACAGACGGAGGATTTGGCCTACACACCCCGCGGTGGCCAGACGGGTTGGGGAGGCCTGATTGATGTTTTATAATGTATTCCCTCAGTCGCCTTGTACGACATCCACGGGAAGAGTTGGAGTGGTCCTATTCTACTTTAACGGAAACCACACGGCAATGACTGGAATGGAACCTTGCTGCAGGTAAATATTTTTTTTATTAAAAAACACTAAACCCCTTGTTTATCTTATCTTCTTAGAGGGCAGGATGATCTGGCGATACTTTGACTCTTCAGAAACTTTTATTCCAAGCCCCTGTCCTAAAAAAAAGTTCATCTAAGCCAATTTGAGATGAACTACTCCTTAGAATTTCTGCGTATGCAGCTTTCCTTACGATGTTTTCCTTCACCGAAAAGCCTATGGTATCCCACTAATATTATAAATGCGAAAGTTTGGATATTCGGATGTTTGTTACTCAATCACGCTACAACCTCTGGACGGATCGGAATGAAACTTGGCACACGTATAGGTTAGGTCCTGGAATAGGACATAGGATCGTTTTTTTTTACCAAAAAACATATCATTCCTGTAGTATATAATGTATAATGTATGATGTGGGTAGTAGTGAATAAACCAGTCTTTGTCAAGTCATCTTGTAGTTTACTTCAATTCCCACGGGAAATAGGTACATAATAATTTGTGATGATAAGTTGTCCACGCGGACGAAGTCGCGGGCAACAGCTAGTTATAAATAAACCGTACTTAAGTTTCGAAAAACTCATAGGTACGAGCAGAGTTTGAACCCACGTGCACAAACAACTTGGCTACGACTTCTAAACCCCTTACCTAATTTGCGAGAATAAAAACACTCCAACAATTCAACGAGAACAAGAGATTATCTGATCATCCAACGTGGCGGCAGTAAAAAGTAAGAGGACTGCTCTGAGCTCACCTCAGCGAAAATGCAATTAGATTCGTCTCGGGAGACTGACGCGGTCCGCATTTGTAGACCGGGAGTCGAACGCCAATCTTCATCTTTTTTTACTGTTGATGGCTTTGCGCTTGACCTCAATCTCACCTGATGGTAAGTGGTGGAGCGCGCTTACCCAGAAGATGCCTATTCACTGTTCCTTTTAAAAATATCATCTTTAATTTTGTCAACGAAACTACTGTGCAGTCCTTAAATAAAGCAGTAAAAACGCGGTTTTCAAATAACCCTGAAACAACTTTCCAAGTGTAAGCTTTACTATTCAAATGGTCATGGACAAGGGTTTTGATAGCTGCTGAAATATATACACTTATCCCTAAGTTTGTGAGGAATCATCATCATCATCAGGTTATTTCTGTCTCCACTGCAGGAGCACAACCCTCTCTCAACTGCCGGAGACAGCCGGAGGATTTGGCCTATACTCCCCGCGCTGGCCAGACAGGTTGGGGAGGCCTGATTGATGTTTTAGAATGTATTCCCTCAGTCGCCTTGTACGACATCCACGGGAAGAGTTGGAGTGGTCCTGTTCTACTCTACCGGAATCCACACGGCGAATCACTCTGTTTAGTATTACAATCCCAAAGTGCCAATCAAAGTGATCCTATCGAACCAGCTCTGTGGACTGCATCACAGGGGGCCCCCAGGAGTCGATGCGGCGTCCACCGGTGATTGCTGAAAGTTCATCTCTCTGTTACCTATCGAAATCTTTTCCCAAACACACTGAATATTTATTTAATCAGCTGTAAGCCTTCTGTCTCCGGCAGATGAGAGAGGGTTGTGCTCCTGCAGTGGAGACAAAAATAACCTGATGATGATTAGGATGTCCCGTAAGAAAGAAGAAAATGGCTGTTTAGTTTGAAAGGCTTAAGGATTAGGCCCCCTGTTCATATAAAAAGTAACAATGTGAACTGACAAAAATGTGTCTTCGGTATCCCGGTCTACGCTCCCCCCGCGTCTGATTTACATATAAATTGTAGCTAACTCACGTGGCGTCTGTTACTTTTAACTGCTGTTACCGCACTCCTGTGGCCGGCCCTGTTCGTTCAGTCGCCTCTGCGCTGCAGAAAAATGGTTAAATAAAAGAGAAAATATCTATTACTAGTTCTTAGCGATCACCGCGACTTCGCACGGGCACGATTTAGGGTTGTATGAGCAGAATTTTCATGGAACTCGAACAAAAGAACCTCAGAATACGCCTATTAATTATCTATTAAAACATGTATGACCAAATAAGTAAGGATTAGTAACGTCCTCAAAAAGGCTGGGGTCCGCAGTGAGAAGACTAAAAGGAGGGGAGGAGGGGCATGAAAAGGTTTATGAATGTGAGTGAGGCTAGTGAGGTGTGTCAGTATCGCGCAAAGTGGCGATCCATCGTCTCTGCCTACCCCTCTGGGACCAAGGCGTAAGCATTATGTATGTATGTATGTATGTATGTATGTATGTATGTATGTATGTATGTATGTATGTATGTATGTATGTATGTATGTATGTATGTATGTATGTATGTATGTATGTATGTATGTATGTATGTATGTATGTATGTATGTATGTATGTATGTATGTATGTATGTATGTATGTATGTATGTGTGTGTGTGTGTATGTATGTATGTATGTATGACCGCCTCTTTGGCCTAGTTGCTTGGTGCTTGGACTGGAGCGCCAGAGGTCGTGGGTTCGATTCCCACTGGGGACAGACAAC
This sequence comes from Esperia sulphurella, assembly GCA_947086405.1. NCBI lineage: Eukaryota > Metazoa > Arthropoda > Insecta > Lepidoptera > Oecophoridae > Esperia > Esperia sulphurella. The sequence goes on from OX352266.1 coordinate 16,122,162, forward strand.
TTTGTACAATTTGTACAAGTTGGTCCCGGTCTGGATGTTATATTTGTGAATTGTCCAACCCTTGCTTCATTCCCATAGCACAGGAGAAAATCCTAGTTTGGGATTAGACATGTTTACGTATATGCATATACTAGCTGTTGCCCGCGACTTCGTCCGCGTGGACAACTTAACATCACAAATTATCATATATTTTCCGTAGGAATAAGATGTTTTTTCGGGACAAAAACTATCACATATCCTATTCCAGGACCTAACCTATATGTGTGCCAAATTTCATCACGATCCGTCCAGTGGTTGAAGCGTGATTGAGTAACAAACATCCCAACAATATTAGCAGGATAGGATGTAGACAAAGAATCGTCCATTACATCTAGACCAAGTGGTGTTTAAGTCATATTTTGCAAAAAAAAATGCTATTAGAGATAATCAAGTGTATGTCTGTATGTTTGGCGCATACCGTAGAAGTGACCACATCGACACATCTGTGAGAACCGACGGCCGTTGGGGCAGACCTTCTGGAGAGGAGGTCGGCACGCGCAGGGTGCGACGCTCCGCTGCCAGAAGGTGGCCACAAGCTGCTGGATACGGAGGGCAAAGGACAGTGGGTAGTGGCGTTCATTGGGGAAGGCCTATGTCCAGCAGTGAACATATAAGGCTTGATATGATGATGAAGATGTTAAAGTGACAGGCCTCATAAGTGACAGGTGCGTCCTTAAAATGAGAATGTAATTCCTGACGTAATGATATTCTTTACCTACACAACAAAATCACTCCCTGACAACGGAATTCCAATAGATATATTTTCTCTTATCTTATTTTGAGTAACATAAAATAGCAAATACCTTTTTAAGGATCAATATCTTAAATCAACTGAAGATCCAATACCACCTCCCCAACAATCCCGATCCATTACAATCGCCGAAATTTTGATATCCATCTTATATCTCATACAATAACATGTCAAGAAAAGGACTCGCCAGAGAAATATATCGTGAAGTTAGTGGACAGTGTAATTCAATTTGGTAAATTAGATTTTCCGTTGAGTTACCTGCGTCTTCGCCCCTTCGTATCGCTTGATATCTTATGATGGGAGTTGTTGAAGACAGCCAATGTTCGTCGCAAATGTTTGCCGAGGAATTCAGGGCGTGACAAATTTGATTCTACAAGTTTCATATTATAACTCTTTATTCAGAGCGAAACCTATTGATTTGTTGGAATTGTTAACGCCGTTTGTAAACAGGGTGTACACCACAGATATGCCTATTCCTATCTGTGGTGTAAACGCTTCCTTAAAACATGTAACATCAGTCACCTTTTTAATATTTTTCAATACATTATTGGCGTGTATTCTCTATCCATCCCATTCTAACCTATCTTCTACGAAACAAGATGAAAGGAGACACGTTGCTATCAAATTGTCAAAAAAGGTATGACGCGCTTCAAGTAAGTAAATATTGGGCTCGATTCTGAAGGCACAATGTTAAAATTTGACAGCACTAAAATTGTTGCTATCCTTGTCACACAGTATTATAAAGATAAAGACGAAACCAATTTTAGCGCTGTCAAATTTTAAATGTGTGCCTTCAGAATCGGGCCCATTGTTTGTCCTTCATTTCTTATTTAGTTCTAAATCCGTTATTTACTCAACCTGGATAATTGTAGAAAACAACAAAAGTAAAATAAAACAGAGCTGTAAGGTAAACTTACAACGAAAGTATTTTTATCAAAATCTTGATAAAATTTATAGATCTTAAAGAAAGTTGGCCCATTTGTGGGATATTTGGCCAACACGAGATGTGAGAGGGTCCAAATTAGATTGCTCCAAGTGGGGGTCAAACGACAGTGTCGCCGAGTGGACAATGGCATGAAGACGGGAAGAAAATATGAAATTATTTCTGCGTTGCTTACACAAGAGAGAATAAGAAAATGTTACATACCTATACTGGGCTCGATTCTGAAGGCACAATGTTAAAATTTGACAGCACTAAAACTGTTGCTATCCTTGTCACACAGTATTATGAAGATAAGGGAAAAACCAATTTTAGCGCTGTCAAATTCAGAATCAGGCCCACTATTTAGCTTACAGGAATAGAAACGTAAAATATTATAAGTTATATTAAAAATTTCGAAAAAAATTCTTATTTTATTTTAACGACTGTAGTCAAACCTTGGCAGAACAATTGCGTTTGGTGGTGACGATAATTTAATGGTGATGTGTGGTTCCCGGCTTAAAATAGGGCCATCTTCCCGTGGGTGTCGTCCCGATCACTAAGGGATTGCACCAGGTACGGGTAGGAGGATTCTCCTGTTTATTACTGCGATCACCAATCCGCCTGCCGTGCGTGGTGACTAGTTGCATTCCATTGGGGAGGATCAGCAGTGGACGTATTTAGGCTGATGATGATGAAAATATTTGTATTTAAAAACTCGAAGAAGTCTTTTATTTATTTTATTTTAAAGTAACGACTGTAGTCGGCAGAACTCCTCTGCAATTTCGACGAATGCTTTTAGTGTCGACGATAATTAGAAGGGTGTTTTACACTTTAATTATTATGTTTGGATACTATATTATACAAATTATAATTAAATAGAAATCTTGCTCGGTATTGTAGATAATTAAAAAAAAAATCAGACATTCACACAAATTATCCAGACCCAAACTAGGCAGAGCCTGTGCTATCTTACTGGATAACGGATACACATACTTAAATAAATATATAAACAACCAAGACTTGGGTATAAACATTCATATTCATCATACGAAGATTTGCCCCTAGCAGCATTCGAACCCTCAACCTCCGGCGTGGCAGTCTGAGCGCCACCCGTTCCGCCACGGAGGTCGTCAAAATTAAATTTTTAAATCCACTAGAGGTAATTCGTCGGATTTGACAGTGTTGTTTTTGTAAAACCCCTTTTATTTGCTTAGTATTTTTTATTTCACAGTTATTAGATAAATTTATTGAAAAAAAAAAAGAGTTTGTATGATTTTTTTTATTTCTACAGCAATATCGATGTATTGTAAAATGTAATTGAATCTGGATTTACATTTCTCTAAGTAAATCCTATTCAATGGTAAGATTTACGGTGTTGCCATATAAATTATTATGACCCCCCCCCCCGTTAAGGTCGCCCGCAAAATAAAACACGGCGTGTAGTACGGCTGCCTGTTAGAAAGAGAAGGACTTACGTGTTGAAGTATAAAGTTCTCCCTCTTTCGATAGTTTACGTGCACATATAAGCTTGTGCAAAACAATTGATTGAGAAATTCAACAACGTATATACTAAGTACTGCTAAAGAACTATCTTTTTTTATTCACACTTTTGTTCGCTCATTGAACGATCTCATCTTGAGTTCTAAGACTAATGAATTTAAACCTTCGTAGCTTTTAAATAGATTCTAACTGAATCGTAAATGTTTGTTTGTCGTAACGTAACCCAGTCGTAATCGTGTCGTGTGTACAAAGCGATCTTCTGTTGGCACATTTCTAAATCAAAACACGGCCCGTTACCCAGGAGAGTGACTTGCGGAAAATTGGAAAACGAAACAAGGTGAAAAATATTATTAAGTGGAGCACTCACCGTGCCTTCTCGAGCTCTCCTGAGAGACTTGGTTCCAGTCTCGGAAACAAATACCTTGGAATTGGTTTAAACAAGTTGCTTGAGGATTAAATTGTTTGAATTGCTCTTTCGTTGCGGGTTTATTTAGCACTTTGTTGTTATAAAAATGGGTTAGGGTTTATATATAAATACTTAATTAGAAAAATTTCGTATTTTGTAGAAATTATTTTTATTTGTGCAATGCTATTGCCGTCTTAGAATAGGCCCACCACAAATCTTCCCATAGGTATCATCATGGCGACTAATGGATTACCCCAGGCACAGGCAGCAGCGTTCTCCTGGTATATAAAGATCATTACTGCGATCACTTATCCGCCTGCCAAGCGTGGTGATTATGAAAAATCCCCCAATGGACAGCCCATCATAAGTAACATGTTCAGCAGTGGACATATTCCAGATGATGATGATTTTAATTTCTCAGATACTTTAAGGCTTCATCATCAGTTTATTTTTGTCTCCACTGCAGGACCACAACCCTCTCTCATCTGCCGGAGACAGACGGAGACAGAAGGCTTACAGCTGATTAAATAAATATTCAGTTTGTTTGGGAAAAGATATCGAATAGGCAACAGAGAGATGAACTTTCAGCAATCACCGGTGGACGCCGCATCGACTCCTGGGGGCCCCCTGTGATGCAGTCCACAGAGCTGGTTCGATAGGATCACTTTGATTGGCACTTTGGGATTGTAATACTAAACAGAGTGATTCGCCGTGTGGATTCCGGTAGAGTAGAATAGGAGCACTCCAACTCTTCCCGTGGATGTCGTACAAGGCGACTAAGGGAATATATTATAAAACATCAATCAGGCCTGCCCAACTCGTCTGGCCAGCGCGGGGAGTGTAGGCCAAATTCTCCGTCTTTATCCGGCAGATGAGAGAGGGCTGTGCTCCTGCAGTGGAGACAAAAATAACCTGATGATGATGATTGTGTTTTGATGGGTATATAACCCTCGACGTTAGTTATTTTTGTTTATTTGAATTAATTATGCGCAAACGGAAATGTTGCCTATTGGCCGTAAGCCATATTGGTGAAAAATGAATAAGCTGACGCTTCTTTATTCCGTCGTTAAATGGCGCTTTTGACCATTTCCTATATATAAAAGCAAATGAAGTTATACTACATAGATCTTTCCAAAACAGTGTGAGAATCAGAGTGATTTGCTAGAGTAATTCTCTCAAAAACAAAAGTGACACCAATTCCATACAAACGCAAATGGCATCGCTTTCATTAGCATCTACCTTCGATTCCAGAAAAAGGCGAAGCACTTTAGCACAAAGGTACTCGTACTATTCATTGGTAGTCAATTGGGTCTACAAATCGGTCGGCTAAACCTTAAACGAGCGGCTTTTAGCAAAGGTACGGTAGGTGTAACTCCCCCCGCTATTAGGAATAGGGTTTCTTTAAATGGAGTCACATACGTAACGAAGGTTCTTTTAAAAGAATTGGCGTTATCACGTCTTTATCCAGGCTTCCTTCACTCGAACGAACCTGTAAGGTAAGTACTGATAGATATCCTACTAATATTATATACGCGAAAGTTTGTAAGTATGGATGGACGTTTGTTACTCTTTCACGTAAAAACTACTGAATGGATTTTAATGAAACTTTACAATAATATAGTTTATACACCAGAATGACACATAGGCTACAATTTATATAAAAATTGTGTAAATTGTCCAAAATATCAAGTAAGTAGGAAAAAATCTACCACACTGAGAAAAAAATAAGTAGCCCTCCTACTTACTCGTACGTAAGGATAAAAATATACCACTACTACATAAGTAGCCGCCCCCATTATAAATGGTGTCACCTACAACTGATTCAGTAGCCAGCCACATTACTAAGTAACCAAACTACTTAATAATGTGTCCGGCACACCATTTATAATGGGAGCGGCTACTTATGTAATAGTGGTATATTTTTATCCTTACGTAAGTAAGAGGGCTAGGTACTTATCTCAGAGCATCTGCGAGCTATTCTGGCGTGCGCTGCCAAAACCGCTAGAGTAACACATATATAATGTATGATGGAAATGTTTATCTTAAAAAGTCCTTCAAAAAAGCTACTCGAAATACTAATCGAGCGCAGACGAAGTCGCGGGCACCAGCTAGTTTATAATATTTGTGATCGTTCTGAAACTAAAAGCTCGGTTTCCTTTTTGCTGCTCTTAAAAGTCGTTAAAAACGTCTATACGGAAGTATTTCCTGAACATAACCTTACATTCTTCCAGCACTTTCCGCGGCAGTGAGTCAGGCTCTGTTCACGCTCGATCGGGTGTGCAGCGCCCACCTCACTTCACCTCTTTATGGCGGCCTGCCCGGGACTCTGATAGCACCAATTACCGCCGGACCTTACGAAAGAATCGCGTGGATAAGACTTTCGGCATTATATAATACAAAATACAAAAATACAAAATTTTTATTACAAAAACATAGGGGGTTACAGAGGATAGTTGGGGCCCTCTTTTAGACATAAAAATGTCTGTGCCAGAGGACCTCGCTCTTCCATACTTATATCTTATTATATAAATTATATAATTATATAAATTTAATCAACTTGTGTGAGTGGTGTGTGTGTGGGTGTGTGTGTGTGTGTGTGTGTATGTGTGCGCGCGCGTGTATGATATAATATGTATGTATGTATATATATATAAATGTGTGATACCATACGATACGATATGTAAGACAGATGTAGTAAGAGTAAATATGTATATAAGACTGAGATACTTTCCAAGTAGCCGTGTTTATACTATAATTTGTGAAATTACGTAACTTATTTGTTGCGAACTCGTCTTCTACAGATAAGCCTCAGTTTCGGTTTCGTAAGAAGACTAGAATACATGTATTGTAGTATTTGTTTAAGTATTTGAAATAAACAACAACAACAATACTAGAATACATGCAGTTTTCACAGTTGTCTTGCTGGTGGTCTAACTTAAAATCTGGTGCTAGTATACATAACAATGTATTTCTATTGTTTTGATCAATTATAAAAAAACAGAAATCTGAGGCCACATTATTTATATAGCCAAAAGCTCTTTTAATTAATCATAATAAAGACTGTGATGAATTAAAGCTAATCTACACTAATATTATAAAGAGGAAAGATTTGTATGTTTGTATAAACTCCAAAATTACTGGAACGATTTCAAAAATTCTTTCACCATTAGAATGCTACATTGTCCCTGAGTAATATAGGTTATATTTATTACTATAAAAAATTAGGGATCCCTACTAAATTTTCAATAATGTAACCCAAGGTGTAATAACAAAGAAGTATAATTTTAATGTTCGGTACTATTCAGATTGCGATGAGTTTGGACTACATTTGGAGCTGCAGTGGGAGTGGGAGTCGGAGTCAGAGCGGTATAGGGGGAGCGGGAGCGGGATCGGAAGTGGAAAGGGGAGCGGATTCTGTAGTCCACGCGAGCGGAGCCGCAGGCACAGCTAGTTATCTATAAAGTATACCTTTATCTGACTGAATTCCACTAATATTATAAATGCGAAAGTTTGGCTGTTTGTTACTCAATCACGCTGCAACCACTGGACGGATCGGAATGAAACTTGGCACACATATAGGTTAGGCCCTGGAGTAGGACATAGGATAGTAATAACAATTTGTAATGTTAAAGTTGTCCACGCAGATGAAGTAGCGGGAAACAAGCTAGACCTGCATAAACCGCGACAATATGACTTTACGCTATATAAGAACTTTCTTATGTCGTTAGTACTACTTGAGATTTTATTAGAAGTTTCCCGAATTTAGCTGTCGAGGTACTAAGTTAGTATCCATCACTCAGTTGTGGGCAAAGTGTAGAACTAGATGTACTGACCTCATGGTATTCTGTGGTCAGACATGTAGAATATTTACCCAGAAATTACTAGTTTGTTATTTTTTTTAACTTAAGCTTAGGATTTAGGAAATACAGACTTGCATAGGCCTGATTTTTTAAATATCCACTGCGTATTGATGGTCTGATCCACCGGTGGTAGAGACCGCATCCTGACACTGTTTTGAGACTTATGACGATATGTCTTAGAGGAATTAATTTCTGACTATGATAAAAGGAAACCATTAATTTCCATCAAAATTTTTCGTTTAAACGACCACATCCATGTTATGCCTCTCGTCACTTACGCGATATATGGCGTGCGGTCACTCCCTTAGACTTTGTTACCTCCGCCGGGAAATTGCTCACATATACCTTTCTTTATACTTATGTCGTTGAAATAAAGATATAGTTAGGGCAAGATAAGTAGGTATAGCGTTAGGTTCAACGAAGTATTTGAAGCTGAAAATAATATAAGTATGTAGGTAATGAATTTGGAGAAAATTTAGTACAATACAATACACTTTATTGCACAAAGAAATACAGTTACAAGTTACAAATAGTTCAATTTAGGCGTTCTTATCGCTTTAAGCGATAGTGCATGATAGGGCGGAGGACTGGGTGTGGTAGCGTTCATTGTGGAAGGCCTATGTGCAACAGTGGACGTCCAAAGGCTGATATAAATAAATAAATAATTATCTCAGCCATTCACACCAATTATCCAGTCCCAAACTAGGCAGAACCTGTGTTATGGTTACTAGATAACGGATACACATACTTAAATAAATATATAAACATGGAAGACTTGGGTACAAACATTCATATTCATCATACGAACATTTGCCCCTGGCGGGATTCGAACCCACAACCTCCGGCATGGCAGTCCGAGAGCTACCCGTTCCGCCACGGATATGATGATGATGATAGTGCAATATCATAGATATAATTATCATCAGCCGAAATACGTCCACTGGTGAGCATAAGCCTCCCTAATAGAATGATACTTAATCACCACGCTTGGCAGGCGGATTGGTGATCGCAGTAATGACTTTAATATACACAGAAGATCGCTGCTACCCAACCCTGGTGCAATGCCTTAGTCGCTTTAAAGACATCCACGGGAAGACTGAGGGTGGTCTTATTTAAAGATACGGCTTGAGATATATAATGAGGTCGTGAATAAAAGTTTGTGTTTGTGTGTTGAGTGTTTTTAGCATTAGTGCTTTGAAAGAAAAGAAAGAAAGTAAGAAAAAACTTTTATTTACTACCATAATTGGCACACACAAAGAAAAAACCAACAAAGCTAGAAAAAGGAGAAAAAAAATTAAATAAAAATTATAAGAACTAGAGAAAACAATTTAAAATTTTTAACATTGTTAAAATAGTATGCGTGTGCCGTGGCAGCAAAAGGGCAAACGACTCAGCATATGCCTAGACCAAGTAAGGTGCTAGGCGCTGATTTTCAGTCGCACCCGGTGCAGACAAGCTTGTCTACAGTGCCAAACAAAGAAAAATAGCTAAAAACAACACGGAGGAAATCTCCTCTTCTTAGCGGGAACGAAGACCTGGCAACACCTCGATCTTTAGTGCCAAACCCCTGTTCACCAACAACGACCCAAGCCAAATTATCTTTTAACCTTTGGTAATGCAGGTTTCCTTACAATGTTTTCTTTCACCGAAAAGCCATGTATCCTACTAATATTATAAATGCGAAAGTTTGGATATTTGGATGTTTGTAACTCAATCACGCTTCAACCACTGGACGGATCGTGATGAAACTTGGCACACATATAGGTAGGTTAGGTCCATAGGATGGTTTTTATCTTGGAAAAACATCTTATTCTTACGGGATTTTTTTTTAATAATTTGTAGAGTTAAGTTATCCACGCGGACGAAGTCGCCGGCAACAGCTAGATACCATACTTAAGTCCTTAAGTTTCTAATAACTCATTGGTAGGAACGAGCGGAGTTTGAACCCACAACCTCATCGTGAGGCGAGTGTACATGCTACTTGCCTACCATGGCTCTGCATGGGAGAAATAGACATTTAGATAGACATTTATTTATTTAAAATATTGAAACATTACAGATAGCCTAATACTTTATCTACAGTATCATGGCATACGGTATCCTACTGTGGGGTCAAACAGCAGATATAGATACAATTTTTATCTTGCAAAAAAGAACAGTTAGGGCAATCTATAATCTGCGTTGTAGAGACTCATTAAGAGAAAAGTTTAAAGAAATAAGCATATTAACAGTAGCTGGTCAATTCATTTTAGATAATATTTTATATGTCAAAAAAAATTATCTCTCTTTTTGAGGCACTGTGACAATAATAGTTATAATACAAGAAATAAAAATAAACTTGTTTGGGTTAAGACTAAGTAAGGTCAGTAAATCGTTCACAGGGAAATGTATACGCTTGTACAACAAACTACCAGAGGAAATCTTAAATATGACAGACAGAAAGTTTAAGATTCACATTAAAAAACAACTTTGTAAGAAAGCCTATTATAAAATAAACGATTATTTGAATGACAAAGATGCCTGGTACTAATGTTAATTCAGCTTCGCAAAGTCTTTATTAATTGTATGCAAACTTGATTTTAAAAGATGTGTCGCCTGAAGTTTGTTGCGCCGTTTCTTCTTCACAGCGCTAGCAGCTAGGAAGCGGTAGTTTTGAGCCTTAAGACGTTCCACGTCCAGGTGAATTCAATAATCAGTCGCGAGTTAACTGCTTGCCAGGAATTCATGCTTTCACTTTGGGGTTACTGGTACACACTGTGTGCAAAGTTCGACTAGTAAGACTGTCTGATCATTTCTCCTTACGTCAGACCACTGACGTCAGAGTATACAAAAAGCAAAAGAAGTAAAAAAAATTCCAAATCACAACATAGAGTCATCAACTCAATCACTGTCGACTTCCGATTGATGGCTTTAATTAGCTATAACAAGTGTGTTTACCCCCTGTCTCAAGGGAATCCCACGCGAGATTCGATAACATTTCCTGCATGTCAGATTCGGGTACAATCAAACAGTTTAAATTTCTTTCTCTTTTCATTCTTAAACAACCAATCAACAAGTGACGTTTTTGTTATAATCGTTATTTACTATTTGCCGTGTGGTTTCCGGTAGAGTAGAATAGGAGCACTCCAACTCTTCCCGTGGATGTCGTACAAGGCGACTAAGGGAATACATTATAAAACATCAATCAGGCCTGCCCAACCCGTCTGGCCAGCGCGGGGAGTGTAGGCCAAATCCTCCGTCTGTCTCCGGCAGATGAGAGAGAGTTGTGCTCCTGCAGTGGAGACAAAAACAACCTGATGATGACTAAATCTTAAAATTCTGGAAAATTATCAAATTAATTAATTAATTAATAGGGATTCCTTTTAAGGATATGAACAAACAATGAACAAAGGTGACCGACATAGCCTGGCTTGTCAAGCAGGCATTTTATTTTTATGAAGATTTCTTTCAGAACTCATTAACTTGATTATATTTAATGTTAAGAATTTTATTTGACATTTTTATTAATTATTTATTATGTTTTTTTATTGTAATTAATTTGATTTTATTTAATTTGTGTAAATTTTGATTTGACCTGTAACGGAAGTTATTAATAAAGTATGTCTATGTCTAGCTAAAATGATTGGCAAGCTGAAGTGACAGTGGGCGGGCCACACTGGCGGCTGTTGGGGCAGATGAGTTCTGGAGTGGAGACCGCGGGCCGACACGCGCAGTGTGGGACGCCCCGCCGCCAGGTGGACCAACGACCTGAAGAAGGTGGCTGGAAGCGGCTGGATGCGGAGGGCGGAGGACCGGGTGTGGTGGCGTTCATTGGGTAATTCCTATGTCCATTAGTGGACTTCTAGGGGCTGACGATGATGATGATGAGATTTAAACCCATCAAGAATAAAAAAAGGAGAAAGCAACTTATTAGTGCAAAAAAAACCAACAACAGTATATCTATATAGGTATACGAAATGAATCATCATTTGACTCGCAGCCCCAAACATCCACATCCCGGCGTGTAATTGATTCCCTTCGTTTATCTCTATTGTCCCAGCGTTTAACTGTAACTGGAGACGATCGGCAACTGGATACCACCTTTTACCTTCCTTTTACTGCGAGCAAACACGTCTCAGGTGTTTGTGGGTCTGTGAAGGGCGAGGGGGATGGTATTTACTCTGAAGATAAAAAAAAAAAACGGTGAAAATTATAAACTTGATAAGTTCTTTGTGTCACTTGGGATCCAACTGCTATTCTATCTGTAAGATAATTCTTCACAGATTACTGCTTGTCTAGAGGAAATAATGTATATGTTTAGTATTACATAAGTTTTTCTTCTAGCTAGAATACTAGTAATTTAAGTGGGATAGCATATTAATCTAATTTACAGGTCGTACCATGAAGGAAAATAATTTTTGCACCTCATTAATAACCTAAAAATTTTTACTCTCATAATTGACACTAATTGGTAATTAAATTATATAACAGTTGTCATCTGTTATCTAATTTAATAACCAATTAGTGTCAATGATGAATGTGAAAACTTTGAGGCGACTTATGAGGTGCGCAAAATCATTTTCCTTCGTAGTATGACCTGTAATTCTGAAGAAGATGGCTGGAAATGACTGGATGTGGAGGGCGGAGGACCGAGTGTGGTGGCGTTCATTGGGGAAGGCCTATGTCCAGCAGCTGATGGCTCTAAGGGCTGATATGATGATGAATAATCTACTAAATTAATAGGATTTTTTTCTTCCAGCTAAAATACTGGATATCTAAGTGGCAAGAAAACTTCCAAATAAATAACCGTTGCTAATCTTGTAAACTTACAGCACATTTTTCTTCCAGCTAGAACACAAATCTAGGTTACAGAACACTTTAAAATAAATAACCATTAACAATCTAGTGAACTAACAAGAAAATTGTCTTCCAGCAAGAATACTGGGAATCTAACTTGATATCTTAAGTGGCACCAGAGACAAGCCTTAGGTTTGTGAAAGTAATTATTTTCTACTAGATGCTTTTGGCCTTCAGGCTAGTCTTAGGACAACAGCGAACGACTAATTTAATAAGAACGATAATGCATACATACATAATGCTCACGCCTTGGTCCCAGAGGGGTAGGCAGAGACGATGGATCGCCACTTGCGCGATCCTGACACACCTCACTAGCCTCACTCACATTTATCAACCTTTTCATGCACCTCCTTTTATTCTTCTCACTGCGGACCCCAGCCTTTTTGAGGGCGTTACTAATTTGATCCTTGAATGTGCTATAATGTAACGATAATGCTCTGGTTAGAAAACCAGCAAAGTAAGCTCTGACTAGACCAGAACCATTTGATAGATAGATAGATCGATAGATAATTCATTTATTCTTAGACACAGCACAAATCCAATGTTACAAATAGGTCACGTATTGATACAGAAGTACAGCAAACAAACATAACAGAGTAATAGTAACAGTGTAGCCTGTGCTGTGCTGCGTTTGTGATTTGTGGACTGTCCTTTCGAGGAGCAGCATCTATCTGAGTAGAGAGCACTTTATACGCTAAAGAGAGTCAACTGAAGAGTCTGTAAAGAAGACTTGATGTGTGAATGCAATGCACTAGCAGGAGATTGCGTATCCCGGGCACAGCGTACTTGAACCCTAGGACAACAGACTCCTATCCCTTAGCTGCATAACCAATGATGCTGTCATTATATTCAATCAGATCAATATATATTACAAAATAGATAAGCGACGGTCGGTGGCACTATCCTCTCAAATCTTAAAATACCCACTCTACTTTATTTGCGAAACCTTTTTCATTATCATCGACTTCAAAACTATGTGACCCATATGAGACAACTAAGCCAGGTGGCATGTGTCAGTCGAAACTATCCACTGGTCTGCGATCCGGGTAAGCCCGTAATCCGGGGTAAGCCCCCAGTGTGTCAACTGGATTGACACACTTTTTGTTTTAATACCTATGTCGGCTGTCAGTGTTTACGTTCGGTTTATCTGTTTTATCCAACTATCTCTATGTTCTGCTAGATGTAGCGTTCCAAACAATCGCTCTGTTCCAAGCAAGTAAACTAAATATTGATGCTACGGTTAAATAATGTCAATATTTAGCAAATAATTAAATGTTCTGCGTAGTAACTGCACAAGTTTCATTGTGAATCTGAAAGAGTTGTGGCTACTTGCCGAGCGATTGTTTGGAACGCTCCATCTGGTAGTACATAGAGATCGTTGGTTTTATCAAATTCTTTATTAGTATGATAAATATTTGTTTAATTTAATTTGGGTACATTAATTTATTTCCTATTATCCTCAATTAATATAACTCTGCTGTTACAAAAAGTGTCAACGTACCCCTAATTTGATGATTTTTGGAAATATAAGAGTTGATACCTGTTGCCCGCGACTAAGTACGCGTGGAAAACTTAACATCACAAACTATTATGTATTTCCCATAGGAATGGGATGTTTTTTCGGGATAAAAACTATCCTATGTCCTATTCCAGGACAGGTTGTCTATTTCTTCACCAGGGAGTCGGTGTTGCTACCTACGCTGTACTTTCTTTACCTCATCTGCCAACTTCTTTTTTGGCATCTACGGACCAATGTATCCAATTTAAAATTAACTAAGAAAACTATTGAAAAATGTCATAAAATTATAAAATTATATAAAGGAATTCAATTTAACGACAGCTGTGCGACACCAATTTCGGGTAGAAAACGAAAAAAACAACGAAAGGAACTGTCGGTTTTAAATACTGATACAGATCCTAATCTACTATCGTCGACATCTCCTCGAAATATCCCAACCGTTACCGAACGTCAACAAGAAATAATAAAACTAAATATCCAATTAGAGGAAGAAAAAGAAAAAAATTGCCAACTAAGCAAAGTTATTAAACAGGCACACCAAACGATACAGGAATTAAGAAAGGACCATAAGGAAACCGACCGAGAAGAAGATAAAAGTAACAAACACAGGAATCCAAAATCAAAAACCAATAAAAACGGAAATCTTCTGAAGAAATCAAGAAATCAAAACAAGAAGATAAAAGCCCTTCAAAGAGGATGCTCAAAGCTGAAAAAGCGAAACAAAAGACTTTGTCATAACATCGAGCAGATTAAAAGGAAACAAACAATTGCAGTAGACAAACAAATTAACCTATCAAAGAAAGACAACAATAAGAGACCTATGACAACTAGCGAAGACCACAAAAGAAAGAAAACTGTTATTTTTTCAGACGAAATAGGAAGAGGGCTTGTAACACAGTTAATGAATAAAACTAAACAAAAAGACGAAATAATAATAAATTACTGCAAGCCGGGAGCTAGTAGTGACATAATACTAGAAAATTTTAATACTAACACAAACCAATTGGAAAAAGAAGATACAGTGATTGTACTGATAAGTAAATACCACAACACTATGTCCAAAAATGAATCCTACACCAAATTATTAGAGAAAATTACGTCTAACAATCTAAGAAAGTACAATATTATTATAACTGGCTTAATTTACAATGGACATGAAGATAATCACATTTATGCAATTAATGAGAGGATTGCTGACATGGCTCGTAAGTGCCACGACACAAGATTCTTAGATTTAAATATAACGAATACACAAAATTATAGCAAAATAAAAGAGATCAAGGAATACGTTATATGGTCTCTATGCAATATGTCACGAAATTTTCAGGGCTCCTCTTCCCTGAGATTTATTAACTGCGAGAACGCTGATACAAATTTTCACCAGGGGCCGAAACGGAAGACAACAGGTTAACAATACTCCATTCCAACGTGAGAAGCATTAACAACAAATATCTAGATATAGAAATTTTGACAGGCAATTCAAACTGTGATGTATTGTGCCTAACCGAAACATGGGCGAAAGATACACAAGTTAGTTCAATGACCATTGAGAATTACGTCTTAGCAAGTTATTATAACAGGAAAATGTTTGAACACGGTGGCTCAGCAATATTTATAAAAAAGGAACTACAGTATAAGGAACGAAAAGACTTAAATAGTTTAACTTTTGAAATGAACTGTGAACTATGTGCAATAGAATTGAAATCGCTTAAGTTAATTATTGTCTCATTGTATAGGCCAGATTATGACTTTGATATATTTATTGACATCTTGACTAAAATATTGCATAAAACCTGTCGTGAAGGCAAAATGTTAATCGTTGCTGGTGACTTTAACTTAAACATACTAAAAAAGGACACCAAGGTTAAAAAATTCTGCACTATATTAAATAACTTCAATTGTAAACTTATTATAAACGAGCCAACTAGAGTTGAAGGATCAAGTGCTACATGCATAGATAATTTTATTGTTAACTTCGATCGCGGCTATGAAGGAAAGGTTCTAGATTGTAAACTATCTGATCATAATGTTATATCCTTGAACTACAATTCGAAATTCCATAAAAAACTTACTAGCACTACTGATCTTCCTATGTTCGATCGAATTTTATCTAAGAGTAACTACAATTATTTCCATTTCTTACTAAATAGAGATTATAATAATCTGAGGCAACAGCTTGACGATACCGGAGATGTAAATCAGAAGATGAATATTCTATTGGAGGCTTTAAAATATTATTACAATATAGCTTTTCCGTTACGAAGAATTTATAAACGCAATAACACACAAAAATGGTACACCAAAGGAATATTAGTTTCAAAAGAAAATCTTAATAAACTAGAGATTTTACAAGGTCATCAACCATGTGAAAATAGAAAAATAAGAATAAAAAAATATAAGAAAATCTTGCGAAAAGTATTAGCGGTGGCAAAGAAAATGAAATATGCACATAGAATTCAAAAGTCAAATAATAAAATTAAAGAGACATGGAAAATAGTGAACGAGCAAATAAATGAGAAACGGAGTTTAAAAAGGGGTATCGAAGCTATAAAGAAACACAATGTGTTGATAAATGATCCCAAAGACATTGCGGAGACGTTTAATACTTTTTTTAGGAATATAGCCCGTACATTGACACAAAATTTGACAGTTGAAATAAACAAATGTAACAGTTACTTAGAAAATATAGACAGACCAAAATCAAATATAATTTTCTCCCCTGTAGGTATAAAGGAACTAAGAACAGTTATTACAGAATTGAAAGCTAAAAAGTCGCAAGATGTATATGAAATGAACAGTAAAACTATTAGAGAGCTAATATTAAAAAGTGATCAATTGATGGAACTCTTTCATAACCTAATAAATTACATAATACAGAAGGGTATATTTCCCGATGCGCTTAAAATCGGCAGAGTTGTGCCCATCTTTAAAAAGGGTGCGAGTTGCGAATTAAGCAACTATAGACCGGTTTGTATGTTACCTATCATTTCAAAAATCATAGAATCTATAATAAAAAGGAAAATAGTTGAATACTTTGAAGATAATAATCTGTTTACACCTAAGCAATTTGGATTCCGTGCGGGCAAATCAACGGAAATGGCTATTCGGAGGGTCATTTATTTCATCCTTGAGGCTTTGGATGGATCACAGAAATGCACTAGTATTTACTGTGATTTATCTAAGGCCTTTGATTGCTTAAGGCATGATGTATTAGTCCACAAACTTAAATATTACGGCTTTAATGGTGTTGAACTTAACCTTCTACGTAGCTACTTACATAATAGATCCCAGGTTGTGACTGTAAATGGTAAAACTTCATCTGAAGGAATTGTAGATATAGGCGTGCCACAGGGGTCTATCTTGGGGCCTGTCCTTTTTTTAATATATATCAACGACTTGGCTAGCTGTCTACCAAATTGGGCATTTCCTAGTCTATTTGCAGATGACACGCACGTAGGAATTAAGGATAAGAGTTTAATACGCCTTAAAGAAAAAACAGAGGAGGTAATTTGTATTTTAAGGGATTGGTTCGAAGCAAATGGGATAATTTTGAATGCTGATAAAACCGTTACATTAAATCATCAATCTAGGAAAGGTCTAAAAAGAATTGACGAAGGGAAAACTGAAACAACTTTTTTGGGTTACATTATAGATTATACAATTAGTCATTCAATGCACATAGACAAGGTATGCAAGAAAGTATCAAGTGCTAATTTCGCTCTCTTAAAACTAAAACCTCTGGTAGATAAGAAAACTCTCTTAGCTGTGTACTATGCATATGTGCAGTCAATTTTAAGTTACGCCATTACTGTTTGGGGAAATGCATCCGATATAAAGAAAGTTCTTAAGTGTCAAAAAAGATCTCTCAGAATTATAAATGGAGTTCCTAAGCGCCAATCGGCACAACGGCTTTTTACAAAAAATAGGATAATGACTGTGATATCACTCTATATATATAATAGTTTGTTAGAAATTCACACTGATCAAGAAAATGGAAATTTAAATAAGAGAATGAACGGGCACAACTACAACATAAGAAACAAAGAAAAGTTAGTGCATCCAAAAACAAGGCTACAGAAAGTGATGAAACAAGGAATTTACACGAAAATAATAATGTACAATAAGTTGCCACTATATATCACCAAATTACCGATGCTAGAGTTCAAGCGGAAGCTTAAATTGTTTTTTGAAGGCCATGCATTCTATTCACTAAATGATTTCATGGAAATATCATTAGATGAATATTCATTTTCTGATAGCTGAGCTTAAATTGTAATTAAAATTAATTAAATTATTATGTAACTAAAATTGACATAAAAATAACATTGTACTGTGACCTGCCCAATGCAACGTGCTCAGTTGCAAGGGTGAATAAATTGATTTGATTTGATTTGATTTGATTTGAAACCCATTAGAAAAAAAAAAAACATTAGTTACATTGTGGTTTACATAAAAAAGCAATAAAAGTAGGCAACAATCACTTTAAGTGTGATTTCCGGTAGATTGCCTTGTGATTTCCGGTAGAGTAGAATAGGACCACTCCAACTCTTCCCGTGGATGTCGTACAAGGCGACTAGGGGAATACATTCTAAAACATCAATCAGGCCTCCCCAACCCGTCTGGCCAGAGCGGGGAGTATAGGCCAAATCCTCCGGCTGTCTCCGGCAGATGAGAGAGGGTTGTGCTCCTGCAGTGGAGACAAAAATAACCTGATGATGATGATGATGATGAACAATCACTTTTGTCGACTTTTGTCAGCTCTGTCGACAGATCCGTCGACAGGTGTGACAAAATTTTATCGATTTATCATAGCAACCATACCTTGGAAGTTTTAAAAACGAGGTTTGTTTAAAGAATTACGGAACCCACCTTCCACAAGGCTCTGTGATGAAAATTATATTATATTATTGGAATATTTTAAATGTGGCACATAGTTCCTGATATACCATTCCACATTACAGCTAATAACTGGCGTAGAAGTCATGAAATGAAATGAAATATTTATTTGATAGAATATGGTAAAAATGATATGGTATACAATGAAAACAGTTTCTCATATTCTGCCATTCATGGCGTGCAAATTTTAGTTTTACATTCTTAATAACTTTAAATATAGAAATAACATTTAATTTTAATACTATAAAGTCATGCATGATCTAAATAAATAAAAACCTAATCTAATAAATAAAATCGTAAATTTCGCGTGTCTGTACATTGAAGATATTTGCAAAAAAAAAATTGGGGGGGTCTAAGGATAAGCAACAGAACACATTTCGATCATTTTTGAAATTTTTGTCTGTTTGTCTGTTTATCTGTTTGTCTGTTTATCTGTTTGTCTGTGAGTTTGTGCACGCATCACTTAAAAACTACTGAACGGATTTTGATGGACTTTTCACAAAAACATGGGGCTTAACTTAACTTAACATTTAGTCTTTATTTCATCGCAATCGGCTAACTCAATCAAAAGTTATAGACATTTTTAGTTTTCAAACACATTAGTAGGTAAGGTTATTATGCAATATATTGCATATAGTAGTATTTCCTTACTATTCAGATTGCGATGAGTTTGGATTACATTTGGAGCTGCGAGTAGGATTTGGAGTGGGAATGGGAGTGGGCGTGGGCGTGGGCGTGGGGGGTGGGATTGAGAGCGGGAGCGGAAGCGGAAGCGGAAGCGGGAGCGGAAGCGGGAGCGAGAGCGAGAGTGGGAGCGGAACCGGAGCTGGACCGGAGCGGGAACGGGAGCGGGTATGGTACCAGTGTAATTTGAGTGTTTGAAAATTCGCATAACTTTTGACTGAGTTACCCGATTACGATGAATTTGTGGTATAGGTATGCAACAAAGTAATGTTGGTCGGAATTTGGAATGCGATGGTTTAGTTACGAGGACTACATTTGGAGAGACGAGGGGAGGTTTGAGGGGAGGGTTGAGGGGAGAGCTGAGGGGAGGGTTGAGGGGAGTGTTGAGGGAAGGGTTGAGAGGAGGGTTGAGGGGAGGGTTGAGTTTCTGGATCTTTACCTGGGACTGGAACTAGGCCTGGGCCTGGGCCTGGGCCTGGGCCTGGGCCTGGGCCTGGACCTGGACCTGGACCTGGACCTGGACCTGGACCTGGACCTGGACCTGGACCTGGACCTGGACCTGGACCTGGACCTGGACCTGGACCTGGACCTGGACCTGGACCTGGACCTGGACCTGGACCTGGACCTGGACCTGGACCTGGACCTGGACCTGGACCTGGACCTGGACCTGGACCTGGACCTGGACCTGGACCTGGACCTGGACCTGGACCTGGACCTGGACCTGGACCTGGACCTGGACCTGGACCTGGACCTGGACCTGGACCTGGACCTGGACCTGGACCTGGACCTGGACCTGGGCCTGACCCTGGACCTGGACCTGGACTTGGACCTGGATTTGAAGTCTGAGTGGAAGTGGGATAGGGAGCGGAAGTGGGAATGGGAGCGGATCCTGTAGTCCACGCGAGCGGAGCCGCGGGCACAGCTAGTGTCAAAAATAATATTCATGTAATTTGTCTACTCTGGTTTATCATTGAAAAATTCTAACACTGAATAGTAACTCCTCTCCAAAAAAGTACTTAAAAACCTGCTTTTTAAATAAATTAATATTAGCGCCTTTATAACCGTTTGGCAAATGGATATCCTAATCGCCATGCAATATGCGTTTTTACTAAATACGGCTAATTTTTGTACAGGCACATATAGTTTATATTTGTAGCCGTCTACCCCCCTTTCGTCATATTTATGGAGATATAACGCGCGAACACAAATTTCATGGGGTTGTAGAATACGAGTACCTATCTACCTCCTATTGTTTTCTTTACTTTAGCCTCTCGTGAATTGTTTTAATTCCTTCCATCAAATAAAGACGGAACACAAATCACGCCGTCCTATCTCATCGTATCGGGCAAATTAAACATTATTCTTTTCGCGTCCAAATTCCGGAGGACTCGACGACTTTTATTGGAATTTCTCCAATGTGTACGTGCCAATAAATACTGGCGCTTAGCGTTAAACGGCTCGCACCCCTGGCGCTTAGCGCCTTTACGTCACTCGGCACACATGGACACACGCTGTGTGCCTACACCACACACGGGAGGCATGCAAATGGGAAAGAACACGGAATCCAACGTGTTTTCTATTTACTGTTGCTTCTGTTGTTTGATTGAAGGGTTTTGATACTTCCCGGCAAATATCACCTACAACTTTGTGACATAAAAAGGAAAACTTAATGTAAGGGAACGCTAGAGAGAGGAATGCCTGTTTCGTCTATAGCATAAAAATTATTGTAACGCAATGGAATGTTTCAATATTTTAAATAAATAAATGTCTAAATGTCTAATTTTACCATGTTTATATGGTCACTTTTTGTTGTTTTGTTGTTGTTATTTATAATTATGGTCTATTGTTACTCTACTCATAATTCTATTGTATCTGTTTGCTTCGTTTATCTAGGTATTCAATACATTATATTATTTCACATGTCTTACTTAATGAACAAAACTAGACGCCTATGTGCGAGGATTTATTATCCGCTTAGAGAAATTATTACCGTAATTATTTTTATCTTAAACAAAGCTGTAAATCTTGTATGCTGTAAAAACAGTACACCAGTGAAAAGATAACCAAATACCAACTGCTTGCCGAGGAGATACGTCAAGTTTGGCGACAGCAGGAGGTTTTGGTTATCCCGCTTATCATCTCCACCACCGGAATTGTCCCCAAGTCACTCACGGAGAATATGATAAAGATTGATCTCTCCGTGAGGGAACTAAACAGTCTTCAAAAGGCTATTATTTTGGACACTACGGCGATTGTACGCCGCCACCTCTCGTCGTAGTCGGCAGCATCTTGCCATCATGGACGATGCTGACTTAAATTTACCCACAAGGTGAAAAACTAGGAAAAAACGAATAATAATAATATGTTTATTTAGATTCTCCACAATAAGGTTATTACAAGTTAAGTAAAACAGATTGACATTTTATATAATCAGTAACCTGTTTCGTGGAGACTGATGCCTGAACTAGACATAGCCTGTTTTTCAGGTCACCAGGTCTCCACCCCACGGATTTAGAGTAATTATATTCTAATAGAAACTTTATTCACTGTTATAAATTAGGCAATTAATGAGTTTGTGATATGTGGAGGTGTATGGGGTGTGATTTTATATGTGTGGGGGTGTATGGGGGGTGTATGTGTGTGTGTGTGAATATATATATTTTTAACAGTGAAATTGTAGAACCGGGAAATGTATGAGACTAATTTATGAGATATGTAAAGACAATTGGTTCCTGGTTCTACAATATATGTGAGATTTAATAATGTCAGAATTTCACTGCTAAAATTATGCATTCTCTATGGTAAAATTTCCCTCTTTAGCTTTCCGTCAAACCTGTCCGCAAAACCTACTGTTCCATGTGACTACACCTCATACCATGAAACAAAATAATTTTTCGCACCTCATAAGTCACCTCAAAGTTTTTTATTTTGCTTCATGGTATAAGGTGTCGATTATGTAAATGTTACATTTTATAATAATAGACATATTATATATATATTTTTACTTTTCCTCTAAGGACCCTCGATATATATATTCCGAGGAGCTTGTAAAAACTTTTTATTGTATAATAAATTATTTCATCAAAAAACATACACTTTTCCAATATTCTATTTTTTTTATTTTTTTTTCCATATTCACCTTTTTTCCCTCCCATTTAGCATGTCCGTTGCCTTTCATATGCTAATTAAGAATTTTCCCAAACATCACTGCTAAATTTAGAAATATTATTGGAAATGAGGTATTAACTTTTTAATTACGGGTTATTCAAGAAAAACTTATAAAGTACGCAGAAAAGTTAGGTAAATGCGTGTTGCATTCAAAATAAAAAATAAAACATATTTACATCCATTATACATGAATCATGATTACTGAAATATAATAAGTCTTACAAGACATTAATCTAATTACACAAGTACTTTCGGTACCCAATATACTTAAATTTTGACGCAAAGTACCATTCTTTAATGAAACTACCAAGACTTGTAAAACGCGCTACAAACCGACTAGATCCGAGAATTGTCCCTTTAACACGAGGCGGAGCCGAATAACAAAATAAAATACAATACAAAAAGCGTAAAAGAGAACGTATTGATTTGCAGGAATTTTTATTAGGAGGTGCTGCTACCTCGCAGGAGGCGATTTGCCTGCGTTTATTGTTTCCTCTATCGTCGCTCGTGTGAACTTGCCTTTAATTTATAGATAGGCGTATGTGGGGTGTATTTTTATTGCAGAGTATTGTTCCATTTATTTTTCAATTCAATGTTTAATTTGTACATAAATAAACATTGGTATTTGGTATTTTATTTATTTATTAACAATTTGCATTGTGTTGAATATAATAATTAAAGGAAAAAACATTAATTATAAAAACTTAAGCATAGTAGTTACAATAATAAAATAGCAACAATAATTAATGTCAACGGGTAATGTCACAATTATCAATTATAATAACAAAATAAAAATAAGTACCTAATTACAATAATATAATAACAACAGTTAATGTCAATGAGAATTTTAAAAGTAGTCAATAAAATTTTAATGTTCCAAAAACCTATCAATCGAATAAAAACACCTTTCCACCAAAAAAGACTTAAGTTTACGTTTAAAAACATTAATACTCATACTAATTTTCAGCATTTGGTGTTTAGAAAGAAAGTAAGGAGTTTTTCATTTTCATTTGAGTAGAAGAAGAGTGGAATAGAAATTGTTCAAGTGTATATTTGCCGTGTGGTTTCCGGTAGAGTAGAATAGGACCACTCCAACTCTTCCCGTGGATGTCGTACAAGGCGACTAAGGGAATACATTATAAAGCATCAATCAGGCCTCCCCAACCCGTCTGGCCAGCGCGGGGAGTGTAGGCCAAATCCTCCGTCTGTCTTCGGCAGATGAGAGAGGGTTGTGCTCCTGCAGTGGAGACAAAAATAATAATAGATTAAAATTACAACAGTTACATAAATCATCAAGAATACAAAGGTTCAATATAATTCCACAAAAATATAATATTTCTATACTTATATGTATATATTTTTATGGGTATGCCCTTACTAGTATAAACTACACTCCCTACCTTTATTTAACTACCCTTTTCTGCTCTTATCCTCTACATAAAAAATGTCTGGAAGAAATTGCTTTTAGCGATAAGACCACCTACATGCACATATGTAAGTTACTTTACTATTGTATCTTTTTTTTACGTGAAGTAAAAAATTAATGAATTGAATGAAATCATTTTACTAGCAAAGATGAATAATGACATGAATGTGCTTAAATTAGGGTATGTGTTTTCTTAATTGAAATCAGTGCACTATAGTCAAATAATTAATTACTGTATTTTGACAATATAAGATTTCATCGACGCTATAATATCACTAACGTCCACACGCAAATATCTAAGCCCTCATCCATCTAACTGTCTGTGTGTGTTTTGTTTTTGCACCTCATGCCTCCTTTATTGCTGTTCGTGAACGATTTGATCGCTCATGTCTGGTCTGCAATTAATTTGCGTTTCATTTTGT
Source organism: Esperia sulphurella (assembly GCA_947086405.1). Taxonomy (NCBI): domain Eukaryota; kingdom Metazoa; phylum Arthropoda; class Insecta; order Lepidoptera; family Oecophoridae; genus Esperia; species Esperia sulphurella. The sequence continues at coordinate 16,146,591 of OX352266.1, forward strand.
TCTTTGTCCGTATTACGCGTTGATTGGTTACGGGCGTTGACTCTCATCCTATCCTACTAATATTATAAATGCGAGAGTTTGGATGTTTGTATGTTTGTTACTCAATTACGCTTCAACCACTGAACGGATTGGGTTGAAACTTGGCACACATATAGGTTAGGTCCTGGAATAAGACATAGAATAGTTTTTATCATCATCATGTCAGCCTTTAGACGTCCACTGCTGGACATAGGCCTTCCCCAATGAACGCCACCACACCCGGTCCTCAGCCCTCCGAATCCAGCCGCTTCCGCCCCCCTTCGTTAGGTCGTCGGTCCATCTGGCGGCGGGGCGTCCCACCTTGCGTGTTTTTATCCCCCTACTAATATTATAAATGCGAAAGTTTGGATGTTTGTTACTCAATCACGCTTCAACCACTGGACGGATCGGGATCTCGGCACACATATAGGTTAGGTCCTGGAATAGGACATGGGATAGTTTTTATCTCGAAAAAGCTTTTGATTCCTACGGGAAATACATAATAATTTGTGATGTTAAGTAGTCCACGCAGACGAAGTCGCGTTCAACAGCTAGTGATTAATAAATAGTTATGAACTGATGACAGTAGGTTTACGATTTTAAAAGTTTCACTATACATTTTCAGTTGGGTAAAAACCCTTTCGTCCCATTTCGTAACCAGATTTCGTAACTGGCTACGAAATGGGAATTTAATTCCCAAACAACTCTGTCAAATCTTCACGTGGCTATCTATTCCACAGGTATTAAAGGCGAAGAATAAAGGGAAGTGGGGAAAGGGGTAGGAGGGAAGGGAAAAGTTATAGGTAGGTACATTGCAGCGAGGGCTTGAGAATAGGGGCAGAGGTCGAAGAAGGGCGGAAGGAGACACGAAGATAGAGAGGAAGGGGAAAAGGTGGCGGGTAAGGGGCTAGGTGGAAGAGGAAGAGAAGAGATGGGCAAGGGAATTTAAGAATTTAATTTTTCAATAATACATTACATATTTGCAAATAAGTACCGCCGTGTGGTTTCCGCTAGAGTAGAATAGGACCACTCCAACTCTTCCCGTGGATGTCATACAAGGCGACTAAGGGAATAGATTATAAAAAAAACCTCAGTCAGACCTCCCCAACCCGTCTGGCCATCGCGGGGAGTGTAGGCCAAATCCTCCATCTGTCTCCCGCAGATGAGAGAGGGTTGTGCTCCTGCAGTGGAGACAAACATAACCTGATGATGATGATTATATTATCATTATAATTTTAAATTTGTCGCGGTAGGTACGTTCTAGCGACGGAGGCGCCATCCAGTAACGTGATAACAGAATTACCACAACAAGCTCAATCTATGGTAAATGTATAAAACATCTTCAGCCATCTTCAGTACAAACGGTAAAATTAAACTGAAAATTCAAATTGTCTTCAACAAAACTCCAAGAGGAGTGTAAGTATACAGTGGAGGTAAGATTGTAAGGGCGTGTTTACACAAAATAAAGCGCAAAAGGTACGGATTTGTGAGAATGTAAATCAAAGTGGATGTTTTATTAAACACTCGGTTGTGCTGGATATTCAAATTAACTGTCGGTGTCGAAGCTACGCTTGAGTGGAGATAGACTTTTCTCTTTTAAAAATTATATACAAATGTATTTTTATATAGGAAATATATACATACATAATGCTCATGCCTTCACCCAGAGGGGTGGGCAGAGATGATGTATCGCCACTTTGCGCAATCTAATGTCGCAAAGTGGCTTTCCTTCGCCCGCTTTTCGCTTTTCGATATAGGAATTTTATGTAACACAATGGAACTTATTTAAATCAAGCTCGTTCAATTCACGATGGCATGCTACTTACAGCGTGGGGTAAGTGGAAGACGGGGGGACTTAAATCCGAACGTCAGTATGCAAGTGTACGTATGCACACATTGATGATTATCGTGTAACGATAGAACTAACACAGTGACACTCTTTCTGTCGTCATGAATTTTACAATCTATAAGACCGTTTTTTTATACATTTGGTATAATTAAAGAGCAGACACGTTAAAAATACTTAAAATAATATAACAACAACAAAAAAATAGTAAGTAGGAGTGTACGTTTTACGGATGTGATCAAAATAATGTATACGCTTCTACAACAAACTACCAGAGAAAATCTTAAATATGACGGACAGAAAGTTTAAGATTCACATTATAAAACAACTTTGTAAGAAAGCCTATTATAAAATAAACGATTATTTGAATGACAAAGATGCCTGGTACTAATGTTAATACAGCTTCGCAAAATCTTTATTAATTGTAAGCAAACTTGATTTTTAAAAGATGTGTTGCGTGAAGTTTGTTCACAGCGCTAACACCTAGGAAGCGGTAGTCGATAAAAAAAATGACGTGTATAAATGTACCAAGTATACTCATATGCAATAAATGATTTTGACTTTGACTTTGATAACTTTATGGTTTTTTTCAATTTAGCAAAGTATATTTTTTTCTTGAGAAACAAATGCAAAAACAATTTAATAGCACACAAGTGTACTGAGGGATACACTAACAAAAAAACCAAAAAGTTTACTAGTCTTCGCTCAAGTTATGTTACTCGTCCTGTAACTTATAGGTAGTATAAGTATCAGTATATTGGTTTGTTATTATTCCATAGTATGAAAAACTATGGTTTCTAATAGATAATTTTATTTAATGCGAGAAAAATAAAAACGGTCAACACCAACAGTATTATTTTAATTATGTTATAATCATCATCTATCAGTATCAAAAATAAATCCTCGTTTAAATGACTACGTTTAATAAATATAAAAAAATTCCTTACTTTCCTAGCCTCCAAGATTTCCACCTACATTCCCATTCGCAATATTTACCCGTTACTTTCTGTAAATATTCCCCGGGACGGGAGCATCTCGAATATAACTCGTACAAGAAAATTAAGCTTGTTTAATTACGTAACTCGTGTGTACTCTCCCTTAGCCCTCTCGGCTTGTACCGAATTCATTCGAGTGCTCAGTTATTCGAGGTAACGTTCATTGGGTAATTAATTATAAATGATTTTTATTGCATTAATAATTAAATTAAATGATATTGTGCCTACTAATTAAGATTACATATCATTAATTTCCGTATCATTAAAGTCTTACTTTTTGAGATATGTCTCTATTTGTGCCTAGAGTACAGTTGACTGGTCTACGATTACTTCGTTATCCTACGTTAGCCCTTTTAATTGCTTTGAGTACAATCTAATACTACCATGTGGCTCTAAAACGTTTATTTCGTTTACTGCGTACACCACTTGTATACACTCGACTAAATAATGTACGACTACTCCGTTATCCTATATTTACTTTCTGCATTGCTTCGAGTTACAATACCTAGACGCTTAAGAACACTCTGTTGTTCTGAAACCTTTGCTCTCTTTACTGTGGATACATCTAGCGTACACTTGACTGATCTACGATTATTCCGTTATACAATGTTTGCTCTCTGCACTGCTTCGAGTACGATACCTAGAGGTCTAATACCACTCTGTCGCTCTTAAACGATTACTATCTTTACTGTGTACCTTAGCGTACACTATAGTCAGAAACATATTTTTTCACTTCTCCGTTATCTAACGTTAGCTCTCCACTGCTCTAGCCTTTCTTCCATCATTAATTCCCTTGCACTTTAATATATTCAACATTTTCCTTTTATGTTTTTTCTGCCTTATATATATATATATACTTTTAAATAATAATTTATTATTCACGGTCATTAATAAAAAGTACTAGATGAGCAGAACTCGACCGGAGCAAACTTCCTATCTTCCGCTAACTACTAAAAGATGGTAATGAAGCGCGCTTACCTTTATCTATCTATCCCGTTCGCTCTCACTAAGAATATATTAGGTCATCTCGCTCCCCACGGCTGTCACGGCCATAACGCCGACCCAGACGGTGACAAGAAATTAATTAGGGGAAGCTAGGGAAAATAATGGTGTGCCGTGATTTTTAAATGAAATTTATTTTCTCCACTTCATTTATTTCACGGCGACATGACACTTCGGAAATTATTAGACTTTAGAAGAGCTTTACGTGGGTAACGTTTCAAGACTTGTTTACCTTCCTTAAAACATAATTTGTTTTTAAAAAAATGGAAAAATGATTTTTGGTATTTGCTTTGACATTTCTTTTGTTAAATTTTTTGATTGGATTTGCTTTTCTTACGTTTTATCATTTGCACTGAGTATATTTGTTAATTCACTTATTGAAATTGCAATGCTTGTAAAAAAATAATGAATTATTTGCGTTTGTTTATGTTTTTTACATTGTTCTTTTGTCATTTTGAAAAATAAATCCCTGTTTGTATAATTTGAAATAAGTCGAAAATCTGCATAAATTCCTTAAAAGAATTATTATCTGAACTATGATGTGACTACTGCTTAAGATTTTTGAATATTAATATTCCCTTGTTTATTTACACACGTAAAAGATCTAACGATACATCAGCAAGTCTTCAGAAAGCTATCATTTATCATAATATACCACTTCAACGTGTCAAGCTATGAATATCCTGAAATTTTTGTTGGTGAACCGTCAATGTGATGACATCAGACGATTATTTTTCAGCTATTTTACTTTTCTTTCTGTGAAATATCTAACCATCTTATTTTACCGCTAGAAGGGTGAATTTTCTATGTCTTAAATGTTTTGGTAAGTTTAAATTATATTTGGTACGGTTAAGTGACTGAGTTTGAAGAATATCTGTCATAAGGCCTATAAATATTGTTTTTTGCTTCACTTTAAAATAATCGTTAAGTCATTTTTTAAAATCATGTTAGTGCTTTATGTAAATGATTATTATTATTCACTTATCTAATCATAAAATAGGATTTTCTCCCGTGCTATGGGATTTAAACAAATATTCTTCACAAATATTATATTGTAGGCCTTATGACAGATACTCTTCAAACTCAGTCACTTAACCGTACCAAATATAATTTAAACTTACCAAAACATTTAGGACATTGAAACCAACTTGTACAATTGAATAAAGTTGTTTGTTTCCAGTGCGAATCGAACCCACGGCCTCTGGTGCTCCAGTCCAATGACCAATCCACTAGGCCAACGAGGTGGTCTATTGCTTTTCTATAGTCATTAAACCCTCACAAAGTACCTACATCACAAATTTACATTGATAGAGTTCGATAACAATATGTCATTAGAGCAACATAGTTTTGAACAGAGGTACGAGTAGTCTAAACAAAAACAAAAATTCTACAAAACAAATTAATTATTCAATACAAATATGACTGTTATAAAAGTTTAACAACGTTACAGAATGATAATAAAAATATCACCAGTGATACCGATCACAGCGCCATTGGAATGGAAACTCATTAATATTGACACAACTGCTGAGCGCGAACTGAACACTTATTAAACGCACGGACAGATTTATTTCACGATACCGTAATAAATATAATGACGTTACGTCACGAAACGTATGTTGGACATACAATTATTAATAACCATGTTATTTGTTGATCCCTTCAGTTGGCTTTGTCCTGTGATACGGATTTGAAGCCCTAGTGTCACAAGCAGGTAAAAAAGGGAGGCATTTTGTTATCAATTATCATGTAATAGTGTCGTGACATTAGACGCTGTTTTCCGCAGTTAATTTCCTTTGTAAGGAAAACAGAAGACCATTTTTTCCGTTTCGGAAAATATCTATTGTAATCTAGAAATAAAAGGTATTTCAACAGTCAAAAAGTTAAAAGTTACAGATTAAATCTCAAGAAAATTTTACCAACTTCACATATTCATTACATAAGAAACAGGACTTTTGGTTAATTATTTTTATTTATTTGTTCAAGCCGTAATTTGTTAGTCTCATTTATTCTTTTATGTATTGTAAATTTTAATGAGTATTAAAATAATTTTAAATAAAATATAACTTATGGTATTGCAAGTAACATTATAGTTTGTTTGTTCGTCCAAGAGGGCAATATTTGATAGATCCACACGTGTACTATCATCTGCAATATTCTTAACATGAATTTATACACAATAAAAAATTATATTGTCTTCCTTATTTGTTACACGATTGTGTTCAATATTCCTTCACCTCCCCAATATGATATCCTTATAAAAAACTTGTTATAAACTTCTCAATATTTTTTCAGGCACAAATATCTGCAATGTTTTTCGATCGCACTTTTCAATCCCAAATCATCCAGAATGAAATGCGAGGTACTCCAAGACCACTCAACCACAAAATCAAACAAAACACCCTAGTGCAAATGTTAAGAGACAAAGCAAGTGGCTATCTTGTACTATTTCTGGGGACCTCCTCAATACATGGCTTGAATCACATGGTTGCAGCTCGGAGACATCCATTTGAAGTGTGAGTATTTTTTACTTCATACGAGTATGCCTTTAGATATTCATAAGTTTCGTCCTTTATTGAAAGTGAGAGCCTGGTGATTTGTTATACAGGTTTCTACCTAGTACAGACATCAGTCTCTCGCAAAGATTTTTTTATTATTTTATGGTTGCTCTTGTTTTTTCTATAACTGTTCTATCCTTTTGTTTATTATTATTTCTTAATGGATAAATGCCTTCAAAAATGAACGCAACCATACCCGGTCCTGCGCTCTCCTCATTCTACCGCTTTCGGCCACCTTCTTCATGTCGTTAGTTCATCTGACAGCGGGGCGTCCTTAAAAATAACAAAATGTTAAAACTCACATAAAAATATCTTTACTTTTACATATTTACAATATGCCAACAAACTGCTTAGTAGATTGGCATGCTGTTAGTTTTGTATTTACTTACTGTAATTTTTTTAAAGGTATTTAAGTATCTAGTTCCATTTGTTATTACCTTATTACAAATGCATCATAATAATCTTTTTCCTCTTCATTATAAGTATTTGCAGTAAATAAGTATTTAATTCTAAGCTTGAAAATAGTCATCCTAAATTATTACCCTCAGTTTTAGTACGACGTCTAACTATTTCTACCAAAATAAGATGATTTTTATTGAGCATTAAGTCTCGTTTTATTTTTATTTATAGTCTCTTGTGGCTGACCATGGTAGTACTATCAGTCTACGGCTCCATATCTTTATCCAGAACTACATGGACTCGTTATCAGTACTCGCCGACTGTCATCTCCATGGACCGAGATATGTTTGCCTGGAACACCACTTTCCCTTGTGTTACCATTTGTCCGCACAAGAAACTGGACCCCAAGAAGCTTGAAATATATATGGAGTAAGCTAACTTCTCTTTCTCTTGTTTCTTCTACTAGCTTTTTCTTTTTAGCAGCCTTTTTTCTATATCTCGGCAGTCTTGTTGACTTTTTTGTATATTAAAAATCATTCGTATCTGATATAGTTAATAGATATTTTGTCATCATTTAGCGAATCTCCAGAACAAGATAAAGAAAAACTAGAAAAATTTCTCATAGCACTAGCAAATGCTACGTACGAAAACTTTGAAGACGTCCCCGAATACAATGGAATACTTGCCGAAAATTACATGGAGTTAATCTTGAATCTATCGATCAATTTCAAGCCCACACTTACTATTGGAGCTTCTGGTGTCTTATTGAGTATTGTACCGACTGTCACTGAGATGGGATTGTGCTATGCTATAAATTCGAAGATGTCAGTGTACAACTCTCCTGAGTAAGCCTTTTGTTGTTCTATTGGTTGGATTTGTTGGTTACTTTATTAGCTGTTAGTGATTATTTTTCTGTCTTCTTTTTCTGTATGTTAGTTAACCAATCATAAAAATGCTTTAATATTATATTTGTCCCAGAATAAAGTTGTCATATTTTATTAATAGTTTTAAAGGGTTGATAAATTCGATGTATTTATTTTAACAGTTATAGATCAGCCAACAGATGGGATTTGATGAAGAAATACAATCAAACATTTTATGTTCATCCTTTAGACGGAGAAGTCTTTGCTCAGCTCATTAATTTGTCAACACCATACGACGTAAGTATCGGATTAGTGAATAACGAATTATTTGTAATAATTTTTTTCTCCTCTTTACTTATCAATATCATTCGCTGATCTTATTTTCTATTTCAGGTATACATTCATGGTCCTCTAGAAGTGCCAGATATATCGACGAAGCACCAATACTCTGCTGAAGATTTTTATATGAAACTCTATGTCACTGCTCTCACTGTCTACACTGCACCGGAAGCTGCCAGGTAAATGTTATGATCTGAGATATTCTCTATATCTACAGCTTTATCAAGAGTTTAATCCAAATTGTATCTATTTTTACCATAGAATTGAGAAATTTTAAAAGTCTGCATTATTTATCTGACGATGTTCTCGATCTGGTAATAGGAACACATTTTCAGTTATTAGATATACTTTCCGCATATTTTCAGATTGAGTGTGCCTCAGAGGCGCTGTCGATTCGCCACCGAGAACAACCTGCCACATAATGCTGTATACACGTATAATATGTGCCGCATGGAGTGTCGTATACGCCTGTGTTTCAAGTACTGTCAGTGTATCCCACACTTTTACCGGAGGATTGGTATGTTGACGACTTTCTTTCTTCTATTAGGTTTATTAATTGAGCAAGCTCTTTATTTATTTTGACTTTCAGGTGACGAGAAAGTATGTGACTTTAAAGGTATGCGTTGTCTTTCACAATACAAGGGTAAGTTTATTACATCAGTTATTGTGAATGATGACGTTATTATCTTGAAGTATCATATAATAATGATTTCAGAGGAACTGTACCAACTGCAAGACCAAACAGGCAAGAAAATCAGCTGTGGGTGTTTCCCGATCTGTGATGATGTCAACTATGTCATTCAGTCAAATGTAAATGAATTACTGCTTTGAAATTCTTCACGTTTATTTCATAATCTCTTGCTTTAACGTATGGTTTTTGCAGGTTTTGCAAGAGTGGTTTCTTGGCACTAACTTACAATGGGGTATTGTGACATACCCAAGAATGAGATACAGACGTGACATCATTTTCGGTTTTACTGATGTATTAGGTGAGTAATGTTTTTGCTATCATGTCTTATTCTTACATCGAATTTGCTTTTAGCGTTTACAAAAATTAGGTTGATTTAAAAAATATTTAAGTGCCTGCAGATACTCTCATCGCATTTTATACGTGTCTACTATCGATAGTGGAAAAATACAATTGATAAATCGCCACTTTGTTATAAACTTCTCTATAATTTTACCTCTATAAAATTTATCATTTTATTTAGTTCAAAATGTCATTTTTGGAATTTACAAAATCATAATTATTTATTGCATATTATGAGTATACTTGGTACATTTATTTATAGTAAATTATTATTGTTTTCGACTACCGCTTCCTAGATATTAGCGCTGTAAAGAAGTAATAAAAATAAAGTTTGGGGCTTCTTAACCTTTTTATGTTAAGTTTTCAAAGTAGAGCTTTGGCTTTACGTTTCCACTATCCATATTAGCCTGTTTACTTTTAACAATTTAATTGTCTTCACCAACGAGTGTTTTTTTCACATCTACAGTGTCTGTTGGTGGCATGGCGGGCTTGTTTCTCGGTTGCAGTGTCCTCAGCTTCATGGAAATTGTTTACTTTCTTACTCTACGGCTGGTGTGTTATACTCGTGCAAATATCAAGGAATAGAATTATACACCTTACCTAATTGAATACTCTGGACCACTTCTCAAGTTCTGTTTTAAGTTACTTTAAATGGTTCGTCATTAAATCATACATGGCCTTGCATCTTAATTGAGAAATTATTTTATCATCATATTCAACGTACTTAATATCTTGAAATGTTGTTTAAGATATTGCACACTTGCAACCGACTTGCACTTTTTTATATTGTACCCTTATTTTTGAAGGTTTCGACTTTGTTAGTAATTAAGCAATGTATACAGATAGATGGCTTGGTACATAATATGACTGTTAAATGTTAGTTTGCAAGTCGTCGCGGTGCACAGACAAACCAAGTCTGGTTTTTGTTGCACTGGAAATATGTAAATTCCGTTTTTATTGGTTCGTAAATAAAATAAATAAATAATAATAAATGAGTGATAATAGAAGTCTTTGATTTGGGTAAAAGTTATTTTATCGTCATCATCAGTCTAAATAACGTCCACTGTTGGACATAGGCCTCCCCAATAGAATACTACTTTGGTTAGATGTCCATTGGGGGATTTGCCATAACCACCACGCTTGGCAGGCGGACTGGTGATCGCAGTAATGATCTTAACATACACAAACAGGAGAACACTGCTGCCCGTCCCTGGTGCAATCCCTTTGTCGCCTTGACACCCACGGTAAATATAGGGGTGGCCTTATTCTAAGCCGGGAACCACATGGCAAAGTTATTTTATATCTTGCTATCATTTCACTAATTTGCTTTTCATGTGTTATCCAGTAGCAAAACTATACCAATAGTAACCAAACCCACTGGGATTAAAATGACCCGTCAGGTAAATTTAATTTAGGGTTAGTTTAATTGCAAGCGACGTACATCGGGTCGCATTAACACATCGTAAATTCAACCCTCAAGTACCTTGCTAATAATTAAGATCGTTGGGACCCTTTTGAATTGTTTGCCCAATTTAGCAATTCACCTCCAATTGTGGGTAAAGGGTTGGGTCACCTTTGTTAAGTGATATTTTGTTAAATGGCTACTGACACCTTGTCTATGTTTGTCCATTAGTAACGATTATGATCCTAATATCATCGACGGTAATTTAAATTGACATAAGGGATAAAATACCCACATCGGTGTTGCGCTCCCCAAACTCAGTTTCTAATTATCTATCGAACAGTATACACCGCTAAATTAGAAAAGCTGTGGGTGAGCCCAAGAGTAGTAAGTCGCATAGTAAAAATTATGTTTAGTGAATTGCCAAAGTCTACGAAAGCAATATCAGGAGGTAATGAAGTACACACAACTTTTTATGAGCTATCAAGTACGAAACTAAAGATTATATCGTATTTTTAAATGATTGAAAGGTATTTAATAATGTAGGTAGATACATTGGATGGCGCTCCAAAGTTTGCAATAAAAAATGTTGGGCAGAAAACCGTGTAATTTGAAAAACGTGCAAAACTGTTTTAATTTTAGCAAAATATTAAAAGGTGGCATGTAAATAACACTGTTTAAATATCGGCGCCAAAGAAATGGGCTGGCAAAGCGTAGCCGCTGCAAGCATATATCCTTACAAGCCTGCACGCGTTTAACAATACCTTGAAGGCGGTCAGTTTCATTGGTGAAAATAGAACTTTGAAATTTAACGACTCTATCATCATCATTATCAGGTTATTTTTGTCTCCACTGCAGGAGCAAAACCCTCTCTCACCTGCCGGAGACAGATGGAGGATTTGGCCTACACTCCCCGCGCTGGCCAGACGGGTTGGGGAGGCCTGATTGATGTTTTATAATGTATTCCCTTAGTCGCCTTGTACGACATCCACGGGAAGAGTTGGAGTGGTCCTATTCTACGCCGGGAACCACACGGCAGTTAGTATGAGTATGTTAAATTTGATTCTTTGTAAGGCTTGTTGATAATTTTGGTCGGGTACTGATTTGCTCTACGTAGGTACTTTGAAAAAAAAAACCGAATCATACAAAATGAGTTCACTTTATTGTGAAAATTGAGAATTTCGGAACTAAATTACTACTAAGCATTTAAGAGGTATATAAGGGGTGTAAGGGAGCGCAACAATATCTAGTGCTCCAAATGCCAACCTCACATGCACGTGGTGGTTCCTGCTGATTGACCAACGGGACCCTGGTGACCGACATGGCGGTATAACCACTCACTAGACCATTAAAATATCACCGACTGGTGGCGAGCAGCAGCATCACCGTTCCAATACCCTAGTACTGAGATGGCCAACAAGTCTGCAAAGCGTGGCCATTACGGGCAAAACTACCCCATGTGCAGTGTGACGTTCATTGAGGAAGGCCTATGTCCAGCAGTGGACGTCTAAGGGCTACTTCTAACACTATTTGTTCACGCACTAAAACCATAGTGAAAATGCTTCACTAGAGAGCTAATGTCGATAAGCCGAGACTCATTATAGACTTATCTCAACTCGGCAAGACGTGGAGACAACACATCGTCATAAAAGACTTAGTTTAAGGGATGTGGCGGAGTGGAGGGGGGAGGGGGATGAAGTGGCGGCAGGGGAGGGGGTGGAGAAATGTTAAAGATTATTGTTTGGAGTTAACTGTGCCGAGGTGTAATTTAATTCTAAGACGTTCCTACCTCTGTAATAGTTAGTGCTGGGCTTTGTAAGCCTGTCGATAAGAATTAATGACAAATGGAAGTGACATCCTTTAAAACTAAACTAAAAGAGCACTATCTGTCTCACTCAGTATAATATGATATGTATGTATATTATATTTATTATTATTTATTATAAGTATTCATTTACAGTATATAGTAAAGTAGTTTCGGTATTTAGTTATTATGTAGTATATTATGCACTTTTTGCCCCCTCGCTCTTAGTGCCTTGTCTCACACCCTGTGAGGTTGGCTGGAAGAGATCTATTTTAGAGATAAGCTCGCCTTTGTACACAAAATTTGTAACTGTATTTACTTTTAAAATTTGTGCATTATAGAATATATATATTAATTTAAAGGCACTTGGGGTTCTCCATCAGTCATATTTATGTTGTTATGGCGTGAGCCAGCGGTCGAGAAGGTTAATAAAAAGAAAGTGTCGTAATCAAGTTCACCGTAATTCCACCAGTAATGATAAAAATCCTATCCTACTAATATTATAAATGTGAAAGTTTTGATATTTGGATGTTTGAATAGAATAGAATAGAATAGGTCATTTATTCATAGTTACGACACACACATACATGAGAAATAAACAGAACAGAAATTAATAAATTACAATTTAAAAATAATCAAGGTACCTATGTGTCGCAGCAATAAAATGGCGCTGACTCAGCATAATGCTGCAGCACGCTACGCGAACTGCGGCGCTGGTATTCTGTCAGCACCAGGATCAAGTGACTTCACAGATTTAGTTTTTAAATTGGATGTTTGTTACTCAATCACGCTTCAACCAGTGGACGGATCGGGATGAAACTTGGCACACATATAGGTTAGATCCTGGAATAGTACATAGGATAGTTCTTATCCCGAAAAAACATCACATTCCTACGGGAAATACATAATTATTTGTGATGTTAAGTTGTCCACGCGGACGAAGTCGCCGGCAACAGCTAGGAATTTATAATGTAGTTAGTAAGTACACTTTTAAACTTAGTCTAACACACTTAGTCTTAGGCAGGTGGACACTGGAGCGCAATGCAAAAGGAGCTGAAATTGTCTAGACTCTAGTGCATCAAGCAATCACCACCACAACATATTCCATCCAAAGCCCAAGCGCTGATTGGCTGAGTCTCATTTACCAATCACACGCAGACGATACTGTTTTAGCGATAACACTCGGTACACTATCGCCAGCGTCACTCAAGAGATGGCGCTGTACCGCTCTCTCGTCCGTATATTTTAGTACTAATGAAAATATGAAAGGTGACTTTTCGACATTCGCGCTATAATTAATACACGTGCCGAATTGATTTTAAAGCTATCGTTTGGAAGGGAATTTTTTCAAGTCTTCCCATTATCATGAATTAATTTGTTTAGCTTTCACGCCGGAGGTTGCGGGTTCGAATCCCGCTAGGGGCAAATGTTCGTATGATGAATATGAACGTTTATACCCAAGTCTTGGATGTTTATATATTTATTTAAGTATGTCTATCCGTTATCTAGTAACCATACCACAGGCTCTGCCTAGTTTGGGACTGGATAATTTGGTGTGAATGTCTGACATATTTATTTATTTTATTTTTATTTAGCTATGAATACCTATGTAATGAGAATAGTAGAAACGTATTTACGTTAAGTAAACGTTACAGCGTGGCATTGCGAGCTCGTTTACGTTGCCGCATTTTTACTGCTGCTGTAGTGCTATTCTGTAAAATATAAACTCACTTAAAATCTCACTTAAGAAATTTTACACACGTCAAAACCTAATCCATATTCTGTAAACATTTTAGAGCACTGTCGACTCGAAGTGTGTTCTTTGTTCACTGATTTAAAATTTTGTTTCAAAATCGTCGAGTATCGATGTAGTTTTCGGTCCGCGTCACTTCCCTAGTAAAGGTGAATGTTTATTAACCCTATATGTTAAGATTTTAATTGCGGGCATCAAGTGGCTTTGTGCACAATAACTCGCACACCGCGAGTACGCGAGGGCTGTTTTATCTATTATCTTTCCCTTTCACACGCGAGTTGTAAAGGGTTGAACACGTAAGGCAACAGCATTATAATGTGATAACTTTGGTGCCTTTCACGTGTTTGTTATTATTATGTCACTTGCCGTGTGATTTCCGGTGGAGTAGAATAGGACCACTCCAACTCTTCCCGTGGATGTTGTACAAGGCGACTAGGGGATACATTATAAAACATCAATCAGGCCTCCCCAACACGTCTGGCCACCGCGGGGAGTGTAGGCCAAATCCTCCGTCTGTCTCCGGCAGATGAGAGAGGGCTGTGCTCCTGCAGTGGAGACAAAAATAGCCTGATGATGTCATCTGCTTAATAAAGATAGACATTTTGATAGATACTTATACAGTTTCTTCAAACGTGCCACCTCCAAATCTTCCCCTGGGTTTCGTTAAGGCGACTAAGGGATTGCACCAGAGACGGGCAGCAGCGCTCTCCAGTGTATCTTATTCCATAAATGAATTTTCTAAAAACTTAAATTTGTTTAACGATTTAATTTAATTTGTGATAATTTAATACCAAGTGTATTTTGAAAATTTTAATATTATATACCGACATAGATAATATGTTATATACTATGACATTATTTGTATTGTTGACATTGTAATTTATATTTTCCTAATTATTATTTTTTTGACGATTCCTTTTACCATATTAGAATAACATGTAAAATTGAATTTTTAAGATGTAAAAGTGAAATAAATATATCTAATCTAATCTAATCTAATCTATAATTATTAAGATCGTTACTACGATCACCAATCCGCCTATTTTTATTGTTGATGGGTTTGCGCTTGACCTCAATCTCAAATGATGGTAAGTGATGATGAGACCTAAGGTGGAGCGCGCTTAACCAGCATATGCCTATTCACTCTTCCTTTAAAAAGATCCAAATTGTAAATACTTGTACGGAAATACCCAAGTTGGTAGGGAGTTCCATTCCTTAGCAGTCCGCCTGCATATTGTCTCAAATCCTCCAATGGACAGCCCACCAAAAGTGGCATTTTATGACTAGAGCGGTAGTATTGCTATCACCAAAATTGCCGACATCGGTCAAGAACTTAAAAACCCCGGACATTTGGGCAAATACAACGATCTCTATGTACTACTAGATGGAGCGTTCCAAACAATCGCTCTGTTCCACGCAAGTAGCCACAACACTTTCACATTCACTTTGAAACTTGTGCAGTTACTAAATGTTGACGCTACGGTTAAATAATGTCATATAATTGTATGCAAACTTGATTTTAAAAGATGTGTTGCGTGAAGTTCTTTGCGCCGTTTCTTCTTCACAGCGCTAACATCTAGGAAGCGGTAGTCGATAAAAAAAATTACGTGCCAAGTGTACTCATATGCAATATATGATTTTGACTTTGATTTTCCTACTGCTCGTCCCTGATGTAATCCCTTAGTCGCCTAGATAAGATAAGATAAGATTTATTGTTGAAATTGTGGTTTACAAATGTAGGTCTTACAAAAAATAAATAATTCCTCACAATCTACCCTTTGGGGCATACAATAATTAAAAGTGCTATAAAATTTATTCTACATGTCAATATTTAAAATTACAATTTTATACAATATAAGTTATTTAAAATTAATCAGTATGTCAAATTTAAATTTATTAATTATAAGTAATAGCGTGTATTTTACAATTTACTAGACGACACCCACGGGATGGTTGCGGGTGGCGTCTATTTAAAATTTCTTATTTATTGGCTTTTTACCTTCATAAACGAAACACCCCAACCGTATCATAAATCTACCACTCATACTGCTATAAAATAGATCGCACACCTACTTCATTCGTCATTTCTTTATCAGCAAAAAAGGCAATCCACCTTCGGAAAAATGAGCTTGGCCCGCCCCAATGCCCTTTAAGACAACTATTTATCGGGGAAAAGAATATCCCATAAATCATGGGGGAATTTTGGGGTGCCGCCGCACCTATGAGGTGAAAACTGGATGCCGATCACTTGTTCAGATGCTGCAAACTTATGAAGGAGGTCAATAAGAGAGTAAATAGTTTCTCCTATAAGTAGATAAAGTTGGCTGGAAAAGATGTGTATATAATCATCATCATCAGGTTATTTTTGTCTCCACTTCAGGAGCGCAGCCCTCTCTCATCTGCCGGAGACAGACGGAGGATTTGGCCTACACTCCCCGCGCTGGCCAGATGGGTTGGGGAGGCCTGATTGATGTTTTGTATTCCCTTAGTCGCCTTGTACGACATCCACGGGAAGAGTTGCAGCGGTCCTATTCTACTCTAACGGAAAGTGCTATTAATAAAATAAAACAAATATAAATTAATTTTAACACCATTCTTTTATTTTCAGAATAAAGAAGACAAAATATTGAAAATCTTAATAGAGGAAAGCTTTAAATGTGGTAAGATACTGGAGGAATCCAAATGTTTAATAACTCAAGGAAGTAAATCAAATCATGTAAAAACTAACATGGACGCTTGTGGGGTAGATTGCTGTATTACTTGATGAACTTAAAGGACAGTTTTTATCAAGGTGTAGTGTTTTAGCTCACATCTTATTTAAATCTGAAGGTTCCATCTAACATTTGACAGAAACAGTAAGGGGTTTTGGAACCGTCATCATCGTTCACCAAACAGGACCCTTTTGAGTATTCGTACGGACGCCGGTTACACCGAGCATTGCAGTACTGCTGACAATCGCTATCTTTATCACATTTCGGATACTTTCTTCCTGTAAATGAGACACAAATATATAAATCGGTGATTATTTACAACGGGGCAATGTATACGTTTCTACACCCAAACTACCAGAGGAAATCTTAAATATGACAGACAGAAAGTTTAAAATTTACATTAAAAAATAACTTTGTATGAAAGCCTATTATAAAATAAACGATTATTTGAATGACAAAGATGCCTGGTACTAATGTTGATCCAGCTTCGCACAATCTTTATATAATTGTATGCAAACGTGATTTTAAAAGACGTGTTGTGTGAAGTTTGTTGCGCCGTTTCTTCTTCACAGCGCTAGCACCTAGGAAGCGGTAGTCGATAAAAAAATATGTGTGTATACTCATATGCAATAAATGATTTTGACTTTGAATTTGAACAGGTCATTATCTATAATCCAAAATAATTTGTTACATTTAGAGAATAGTAATGAATAATGATCATAGTTAGAAACTAAGGTCGGTTAAAAAAACAAAAAAAATATTGAAGGATTTTTTTGATTTCTTGATGACGTGTATAAATGTACCAAGTGTACTCATATGCAATAAATGATTTTGATTTTGACTTTGACAAATAATATATTTTCATGGAAGCGGCTCGGAGGGCGGAGGATAGGGTGTGGTGGCGTTCACTGGGGATGGCCTATGTCCAGCAGTGGACGTCTAAGGACTGATATGATTATAATACGTATCCTGTCTTTCCGACACACGGTAAAACAGTTTTAAGAGTGGGACGAAATGGAAATAATTTTCGTGGCGAAATGGAAGCAAAATCCGACCAAATCAACGATCTCTATGTACTACTAGATGGAACGTTCCAAACAATCGCTCTGTTCCACGCAAGTAGCCACAACTCTTTCACATTCACTTTGAAACTTGTGCAGTTACTACTCAGAACATGTAATTATTTACTAAATATTGACATTATTTACCCGTAGCGTCAATATTTAGTAATAGTTAAATGTTCTGTGTAGTAACTGCAAAAGTTTCATTGTGAATGTGAAAGAGTTGTGTCTACTTGCGTGGAACAGAGCGATTGTTTGGAACGCTCCATCTAGTAGTACATATAGAGATCGTTGGACCAAATTAATGTATAGTCTACCATCTACTGTTGAGCCCGTTACGCGGCAATAACAAGTGTACTGCAAACATTTTCCTTCAGTGGAAAAGTGTAGTGCTGGTATATCACAGCGATTTATGCATTCCTCATGGCAGTCATGGTTGTTTATACAGAACAGGGGGACGTCAGAAAACTGGTTCTGATCTAAAACAATAAATACACATTAAAAACTCAGTAACTTATCCTGGAATTCTTAAAATGCCCACTTCTGAAAATATCCACTTCTGGAAATGGCCACTTCAGAAAAAGTCCACTTCTACAAATTATAAATTCTGAAAATGTTAATTTCTAGAAAATTGAACGTCTATGATTATAATACGTACCCTGTCTTTCCTAAACACGGTAGTAACTTATATTTCTAGAAAATTCCACATCTGGAAATGACCTCTTCTGGAAATGATCACTTAGGTAATTCCATCCTATGTTTAGGATAATCTTTCAGGCTGATGATGGTGAATCAATTTGGTGATTCATCATCTTCATCACCAGCCTGAAAGAGTTCGCTGTTGGACATAGGCCTCTCTCAAGGTGCACCACTGAACCCAATCTTCGGTTCTTCTCATCCAGTTACTGCTAGCCGCCTTACGCAGATCGTGGCTCCATCTAGCCAATCATCCCACACTACGCTTGTTCAGTCACGGTCTTCACTCGAGAACTCGTTTACCCCAGCGGTAACATGACCAGCCCATTGCCACTTCAAGGTACAAACTTTTTTAGCTATGTCTAATACTTCGGTTCTCTGGCGGATCACCTCACTTCGGATCCTGTCGCTTAGAGGAACTCCGAGCATAGCTCTTTCCATAGCCCGCTGAGCGACCTTGAGTTTATTATGATAAATTATCTTTAAAAACAAATTTCAATACACAAAAAGCTATACCCACTTATGTCAGCTAGGTGACTACCACTTGAACGGGCTACCCACCTATCATCGCCTTCAGAATAAGGCACTATGAAAAGTGTAGCTAGAACTGCAATGGTCTTCATTATATCACTTTCTGACTGTGTTTAGTGAGAAATCTGAGATTTCCATACAAATATATTCTGTTTACACGTGACTAAGTACCTTGACAAAAAATTTCCATTGTATTGATAGTATCGCTATATTTGCTTAAAAATGCATATAAAATGTGTATGATATAGGATGTTAAGAAAATGTCTCTGAATATTTTAAGAACATGCTGTGTAATGAAAATAAAAGTTATGATGTCAGTCTTTTTTCAATTAAGTTAGAACATAAAAAGTTATGACACTTCCAAGTTATCCGAGAAATATGAGACTTTATGGACAATATATCGCGCGTCCCGCCCGCCGCACCTCTCCGCTACCCACCGTTCCCAGCCGCGACTGTTCATACGTTTAAGAAATGGCGCATTTTGTTCGTCAAAAAAATAAAATTATAAATGATTTACAAATGTGACACTGAGATGCTGGAAAAATATTTACGGTTTAATATGCACATCCTAAAAATTACACCAAAGGCATAAATGGAAAAATCATAAAAAGGTGGACATATCTCTATAAGAGGTCTCTTCCGGCCAACCGTATACATACACTTACCTTGACTTAACAGTCTAAGATTTTTTTTAAATATATTCTGGCTACCCTGGAACCCTAAATAGCTATAAAATTGTTTTTCTTCGAAGATAGTTCTGCTTTGGTTTGTGATTGCTGGAATTAATTGATGAAATTATGATTAAGAATTATTAATTTGTTACGAATGTTAAGCAAATTAATAATTTAAGTGCGTTGTATTATTTCTAAATTCTATATATTGTGTAGGTATAGAATTATATACGCGTAAATAAATGAATGTTACAAATATACATACACCTGCCTAGTCCCAAATTAGGATGTTCTCCTGTTCTATGGGAACTAGGTGAACAAAGATTGGACAGTTCAAAAATAAGTGGGAATCGTACCCATGACCTCTGCCTCTCGAGACCAATGACCAAGTCACTAGGGATCAGAAATCATTACGAGAATAAATCCTTCTACGAACAAAGTTAAGATTTTAGGGTTCTGTCGAAACGGATACCGGCGTCAAAGCTTCTTACCCGTTTGACTATCCGCCAGATAACTATAAAACTGGATAGATTAAGCTAAAGCAGTGATGTTACCGGCTTAGAATAGGGCCACCCCTAATCATATACTGGGTCCCGTCAAGGCGACTAAGGGGTTGCACCAGGGATGGGCAGCAGCGTTCTCTTGTGTATATTAATTCATAGATTACTTAATAGTTACTACGTAACAGATACATAACTCCATACTGTGAGAAAAAAATTAGTAGCGCTTCTACTTATATAAGGATTAAAATATACCACTTTTACGTAAGTAACCGCCTCCATTATAAATGGTGTTGCCTACGACTGATTCAGTAGCCGGCCACATTATTAGTAACCACACTACTTAATAATGTGCCCGGCTACTGAATCAGTTGTAGGCGACACCATTTATAATGGGGGCGGCTACTTACGTATTAGTAGTACATTTTTATCCTTATATAAGTAGGATCGCTACTTGTTTTTCTCAGTGTAGTAAAACGAAAATACCCACGCTTTTAAACACGTACTCCTTTCCAGCGTCAGACCATACATACAAGAATGTGTCTAATGTGCTCGACTTAGTGTTGTTATTACTCCGTACAGCGCGCGATAAGTGGGCGGCGTGTGAAATCATGCTTAGTGCTAGGGTTGCCTCATTCTGATTGCGAGGTATTCATCGGTATGTCGTCGGAAGTAAAATCTGTCACAGACTAAGCTATAATATAGGTATATGAATATTTTGTAAATGTGATATACGAGAATAATCTACCTAGTCTCAATAAAGACCGTCTAGGCATTAAAACTTGTCGTAAATATTTGGAGATGGCACGGGCTGTATGGCCTATTGCGGCTTCTCTGGACAAACACTGTATGTCGTTCCATAACGCATGCTCGGCCGATATACTCATATGAGTTGTGTTAGAGTTAAGATAGTGTGTAAATCGTCGGAATAATATGTAAACAATATAAACAATGATATGTTTTAATAGCAAATTACCATACAAAATACGATCCTATAAAATTATAGGCTACCACTGATATATTACAGTTAGTGTCCGACCGAAACAGGATTTGCAGCCGAAACCGAAACGAAACTGAATTTTCGGCCTCGAGCTCTAGTTTGGGTTTGGCGCTAAACTGGAGAAAGGGAGACGAGTGTCGTTATTTTAGCAGTCATATTTAGTACTAGCTGTGCCCGCGGCTCTGCTCGCGTGAACTACAGAATCTGCTCCTATTCCCACTCCCGCTCTCTCTTCCGCTCCCGCTCCCGCTCCGCTCCCGTACAGACACGCGAAATTTACGATTTTATGTATTAGATTATTTTGCCATAAACAAACGACTTCTCAAACTTAAGGCTACCATTAGTTCTCGTCATCATATCCGCTCTAAGACGTCCACTGCTGGACATATGCCTTCTCTAATAAACACCACCACACCCGGTACTCCACCCTCGGTATCCAGCCGCTTCCGGCCACCTCCGTCAGGTCGTCGGTAACTCGTCTGCCCTAACGGCCGTTAGTTCTGCGACAGATGTGGCCTACCCACTGCCACTTTACTCCTAGATATGTTCTAAAATATTAGTTTAAAGAAAATTTTAAGACATTTTTTTTATTTTATTCATTGAACATAATTTGACAACACAAATGTTTGAAAAGTTATGTTAGCTTTAAGCATATTTGTATTTCGCATCTTGAACTCGACAGTAACAGTGGCCTCCAACAACTTCGGTTTTATTGTAATTTAAAACCCGGTCCATACACATCGGTACTGAGATTTCGTAGGCCCGGCGGTTGCAGCGGGCCCTGCAGAATAGCAAGCAATCTTCATCACCCCTGCACATGAGGTACTGGATTGGGTTTACTGTAATCAATAGGTACAAATTATTTCATCGAAATCTAAAGGATTTGCTCATAAGTTACCTGTAGAGTTATTCTCTAAAATGCAAACTCATGTGCGAGTCTCACTCAAGTGAGTTC
Source organism: Esperia sulphurella (assembly GCA_947086405.1). Lineage (NCBI taxonomy): Eukaryota > Metazoa > Arthropoda > Insecta > Lepidoptera > Oecophoridae > Esperia > Esperia sulphurella. Next base: position 16,168,725 of record OX352266.1, read on the forward strand.
ACTCACTTTGTAACCTAATCCATTGGCATTCTGTAAACATTCCAGAGCACTAACGAAGTGAAGTGAACAAAGAACTCACTTCACAATTCTATCTTGTGAAGTGAAGGTGAAGGGAACGACACGGCTAATCAAGTCAATGTATTGCTTACCACGATCTTTTCTGTAGTTTATTAAACCGCACGCGCACCTTTCTTGGATACATTCTGGGTGTGAAATATACGCGCGTTCTTTTATATGACAGCGATTTATGCAGTATATAAAACATTCTTCTGACTTCTGACAGCGAATAGGGTCAACGAGTAATAATTCTAAAAAAAAACATAAAATATAATTTGAAGTATTTTATTATTACATAAAATATATTCTGATTCATAAGCCAGGAATCGGAGTTGGGTACTTAGTGTCATTAACGTATTAGCGACAAAAAATAGCACGAAATATGAATATGGACAGTCCTTTTCACTGAATTTTATTAATTGTTATAATAAAAATACCGTAATTTTTAGTAGTAATTAATTAATAACTAAATACTTATACCTCATACCATGAAGCAAAATAATTTTTCGTAGCTCATAGTTTCACCACAAAGTGTTTACCTTCAGGATTTACACTAATTGGTTATTAAATTAGATAACAGATGATTTTAAAATGTGCATCTGTTATCTAATTTATAACCAATTAGTGTCAATCATGAAGGAAAACACTTTGAGGTGAAACTATGAGCTACGAAAAATTATTTTGCTTTATGGTATGAGGTTGTAGTATATAATATCCAATTAAGAAAAGATAATTTGATATTATTTGTAAGTATTTCATTTTATTGGTAACTGGTGGAAGGAGAATTATAATTATTAAGGAACGATATGGAGTGGACCATATTTATATAACTGTATGAGTTTTTACATAAATGAATAAAACTAATAATTAATTTTTTTTTCAATTAAATCGTGGGAAAAATTTCTCATATTATCCATATTAACATAAACATTTCATCTCAAGTAAATAAATGACACTACCTAATACCGATATCTGATAAAAACATATTGAATGAATATGCCCTTAATAATAATTTACCTTTTTGTGAAGGAATATCACATGAAAATTGATTTGCATTGTAAAATAAAATAAAAAGCTTAACCAGAAATATTATGTTCTTCATTGTAAGCAGAAATTATAGTGTATACTAGAAATATGTTTACATAAAATTAGTATTTTATACATGACAGTGAACCTGTGACTAAGTTTTTCCATTGTCAGATAGTTTCGCTATATTTACTTTTGATTGCATGTGAAATTGATTGTTTTTCTGTAATTCAAACTTTGTATTATAGATTTTGCTTTATGCGTAAAACTTTTTTTAACACTAATATTTTGGTCAGTTAACATGACGGACAGCAGATAGGAGCTGGGGCTGTTGCGTATGTACTTGGAGAGGCTGGGAGCTGGGACTGCCGCCTCTATATGCACATATTTGACCAGACGAGACCTACAGTCCTATATCCCTAAGTCCTTAACTTAGTCACACCTGTTACTATGAGACCTAGGGTAGCAAGAGGATGTTTGGAAGGATGTTGCCGGGTATTAGGGGTGTTACTTTAGTGGTTGGATTGTCTCACTGCCAGTCAAGCAGGCTCACAAGACTGATCAGATGCTGACAGTAAAGGTGTCTTCGCCGCAGTGAGAGGCTGGTCGGGCGTGGAGTGAGACTCAATAATGGATGTTAGAATCTATTTATTTCACAAAATAGTTATTATAAGTAAAATTTTAACTTTACTCGCTACACACTAACACTACCTTACTCTCCACAGGTGTTTGTTTATCGTCATCATCTATTTCTAGTGTTACAGCCCTATAATATAAGTTGCAGTACAAATAGTGTCACCCTCATCGTTATATGCTTACATACTAAGCCTCTACGTTTAATTCCAATATTAACTATTTTGTATAGTGTATCTGATGGTTTTTGAATTGATTTTGGATCTTGTCACCATATAAATTAAAGTCTGTGTGATTGTGACAGTCATCGTTATAACCCTGTACACATCAAATGCATTAACTTGAGTTTTGATACTCGTTGAAAATGTAAATATAAACGGAAATCATCAGCTGAAATACGTCCACTCTGAACTTAAGCCTCCGCAATAGAATCCCACCTTTGTCGCGCTGGTTATTTGGGGATTTTGAATAATCACCACGCTTGGAAAGCGGATTGGTGATCGCGATCTTAATATACACAGGTGAATGCTGTTGTCCTTTCCTGGTGCAATACCTCAGTCGCCTTAACCAGACCAACGGGATGCCCTAATTTAAACTGGGAACCACAAGGCGTATAAATACAGCATAATATTTATTTATTATTTATTTTCATCGTACTTAGTTCCGTGAAGATTGTCCTTCTAATCTTGGTACTATTTCACAAAGCTGAATTTACAATTTATTATAAAATAAGTTATAATATAACTGATGTACTTTTATTAAAATTAATCAACTTGCGCCGTTTATGGCTAAGTTTGTGTACAGTTTAAACTTTAATAAACTTTTATCACGCTTTTGACTGTCTAGAAGTAGGCTTTCGCTTGCTTCTAGCGAAGATAGTGTAATGCCGGTGTGGATACATTTTGGTTGGCATGGTTGAATTTGGTTTCCAGATAGTAAAGGTCGATGGTCCTCTGGCTTGTTTCCCTGCGACTCCAGTTTACAGAGATGTTCCGCAGGGGTCAAATCTCGGGCCTCTATTGTTTTTCTTATATCGTCAATCAGATTCAATACAACAAGTGTTGCGGCAAAAAGTAATTAGAGATTCGGGGTTATGATGTATAATTGATATAAGTAGTATTTTATAAACAAGTGCATTTGGTATATAGCGCGAGAAACAAATACTTGTAACCGTTCATCTAGTTAGGTCCAAATTGCACCTTATTAACCTGTCTTCTGTTCAAATTGAGGCACTTGCTCCTACTAGGGCGAAGCAGGTTAGAGGTTGTATCGTTCTTATATATTTTAATTCAAAATACTATGTATTTTTGTTTTCATAATGTAAAGACAGTAATATCAATTTTATTATAAATTGCATTACTTTTTTTTTAATAGATAGTTCTGCTTTGATTGATGATTTGCTGATAATAATTGATGAAATTATGGTTTCGTATTATTAATTTGTCATTAAGTAAGTAAAGTAAAATTTTTTATTAGCTCAACACAAACATTAAGTACAACTATAATGTATAAACTTAAAAAAAAAGAGTACAATTTATCCTTTGTGAGAGACTGGTGCCTAAAAATAGGATGAACTTGTGAAATCAGATCACCAGGCTCGCACCCCATAGAATTTAGGAGCATCACCCTGCCATACCAAGCAATTAGATTATAATTACCCGATAAAACAAAGTGTTGCGCAAAGTAATAATTTAGAGCATAATACATCTAGTGGTTAAATTTAAGTATTAGGTAATTTTAAGGTGGTGATTTAATGATGAGAAAATTATCTTTCTTCAATTTCAGTATAAATTATTATTATTTACTAGATTATATAAAATTATAACATTGTCTTAAAATTAAGGGGTGGACGATGTTGTGCAAGTGAGAGGACATTCGCTTTGTATCAAAATTAACGACAACAAAAACAAACAAAAGAATAAAGTTGTGTACAAAGGCGGACTTATCCCACCAGGGATCTCTTCCAGTCAGCCAGAAAGGACTGGTATAATTAGATAAATGTAATATAAGATAAATAAATAAAAGAAAAAATAGTTCCTGGCACCTGCACTGACCTGTTGGCCGTCTCGCAGGATGTCAGTGATAAAAGTATTTGGGTAGGGATACAATATAAGTTTTGTAGTACCTTGCTATAATATAGCGTCATACTTTACATGATTGAAAAATGATACCTGTTACCTACAGATGATGAATTATCTATATATATATATTTATATGTGTGCGTGTGTGTGTGAGTGTCTGTGTGAGTGTTGTCCTATGTACGCGTGTGTGTAGTGTTATTGTACAGGGATTTGATGATGAGAGAAAGCAGGAGAGGTGATTTGTCCTATGCCATTACTTTCATCAAAGTTTCAGTCTCATTGTAATCCTTCAACAGCAGCCATTCTGATATTCTCGCCCCGCTATATGAGGTTTCGCTTTTTGTTTCTTTATTATATTTCTTCCAGATAAAGGGAGCCAGAAATGACCTAAACCTTTGGGCAAACGTTGTTCGACATGAAATAGTGGGGGGCACAAATCCACGGCGGCTAATTGCTTTTTTTGCATTTTGAGAGATTACCTCCTTGTTATACTCTTTCAATAGTTTTCTAATAAATAATTTTCTTACAGTAAGAGTTTTTGTCTCGGGATGCAGCAGGTGAGTGGGAAACATGAAATTTTTTCTGAAGAGGACTTTCAGTACAGCTCGTTGTGCTCGTTCGACTTCAATAATATGAGTTTTTGCAGTACCACCCCAAGACGAAATACAGTACTCGATGATTGACTCAGCGAAGGCCGTATATATGTTGCGCTTCACAGCCTTATCATCTATGCAACTCAATCTGCGGCAAATAGGAAACAGTCTCCTTAGCCTTCCAGAGATATGATGACAGTGTGGTCCCCATGACAATTTGTTGTCAACTATTATACCCAAGTATTTAATGGAGTCTACACATTCCATGTCAGGACACGTGCAAGGAGACACCATATCTTGACACGAATGCAAATATAACTTATGAGTTTCAGGTTTGGTATGTTTTGTGATGTGAAAACACATGTATTTAGTTTTTTTTTATGTTTAGCGTAAGCAGATTATTATCGAGCCATGTCCTTACTAATTTGAGTCCATTCTTAGTTCTATCAAAAACATTACTCCAGTTTACTCCCGAGAACAATAGTACTGTGTCGTCCGCGTAAGATAGTATAACACTGTCATCGATATTAAGGTTACACAGTCCATCGATGTAGATGAGAAAAAGCAATGGCCCTAACACACTGCCCTGCGGTATGCCGTAGGTAACTTCAAGCCAGTCACTGTGGCTGTCCGCAATCCTGACCAACTGCCTTCTATGCCAAAGGTAGGTCTGAAACCATTGAAGAGCAATGCCTCTGACACCGATCAGCTCAAGCTTTTTTAGTAGCAGTGGAACTGAGACGGTATCAAAGGCCTTGGCCAAATCTAGGAAGACAGCTAGACAGCGACGTTCGCTATCGAGCTGCTCAACCACGAATCAAATCATGATTTGTTAGACCGCGGATCAGCACTCGCAAGGTGGGACGCCCCGCCGCCAGGTGGACCGACGACCTGAAGAAGGTGACCGGTAGCGGCTGGATGCGGAGGGCAGAGGACCGGGTGTGGTGGCGTTCATTGAGGAAGGCCTATGTCCAGAAGTGGACTTCTAGAGGCTGATATGATGATGATGATGATGAATTCGTCATGAAGCCATTTAATCATTTAAGTGAGACATTTTATTTTTAGACTATATTGTTTGGAGAATTAAGCATCAGAAATAGGAACCTCTTCATCCGCTTACCATAATTTTTTATTATCAAAACTTGGTTTCTCTCCAAATGTATCACATATCAATTTTTTTATCTACAAACTAGATTTTCTTAACTAGTCTTTCGGGGCCCTTTGAAAAGATTTTGACTCTTTAGCTGTAAACATACAAAGATCAAAAGTCTAAGCAAAAAATATTTACCTATTGTTTTCTAAACGCTTAATTTATTTACATATGATCAATTGGAAAGAAGCGTCCGCTATACTTGGTCAGATCGCGTTGTATATATATTGGCCTCGATTCTGAAGGCACAATGTTTGACAGCACTAAAACTGTTGCTATCCTTGTCACACAGTATTATAAAGATAAAGACGAAACCAATTTTATCGCTGTCAAATTTTAAATGTGTGCCTTCAGAATCGGGCCCAATGTGTGTGTATATATTTATTATATTTTATAGATAAGTATGTTTAAATTATTCTGTTTGCAATAATTGTATATGTTATTTTACTTCTTTTTCGTCGTTTAGTTTGTTGTAGTATTGTAGTTGTATTAATGCTTAACGCCATTTCAAAGTGGGGACTTCGTCTGCGCACGATTACCATTTCGAGTAGCTTTTTTGTAGGACTATTTAAGATAAACATTTCCATCATACATTACATATGTGTAACTCTAGCGGTTTTGGCAGCGCACGCCAGAATAGCCTATGTGTTATTCTGATGTATAAGCAATATTATTGTAAAATTTCATTAAAATCCATTTATTAGTTTTTACGTGAAAGAGTAACAAACATCCATCCATATTTACAAACTTTCGCATTTATAATATTAGTAGGATAAAATTGGATTAAGAAATCTTCGTCCCAAAAAAATTCACATTTTACAATTCTATCATTACAGCTTAAGTACTAATTAACCTAAACATATTCAGTTGTAAAAACCATTAAAAAGTACATAAGATATCAAATAACACTTAACTACTATAGATGTGTATGTATATGTGGGGGTGTGTTTGGTGGGGGGGGGGGGGTGTACTAAAACAAGTAAATAAACATTTTGCTTTAAATTAAACTTTATAGAAGAAACAGTAATAGAAATATACAAGATGATGTCGTTTGAAAGCCAGTATTTGACAATGATGTTTTTCATGGCTTATAATATGATTTGTCCATCGTATATTAGACAGAAACAGTAACCAACACCTGATTTTTCATCTCTGTCTACTAAGCAATATCCTGTTGAATACTCGTACGGACGCCGGTTGCACATACCATTGCAGTATAGCTGACAGTCCTCGTCGTCTATGCACCTCGTATATTCTTGTTCTATAAATGTGACAAACATATATAAGGACTGTACACCAGACAAATTACAACTACAGAGTTCATATCTAAAAAAAATATTATTTTGCACATTCCATAAAACAATGACGTAATTGCAACGATCTCTATGTACTACTAAATGGAGCGTTTCAAACAATCGCTCTGTTCCACGCAAGTAGCCACAACTCTTTCACATTCACAATGAAACTTGTGCAGTTACTACGCAGAACATTTAATTATTACTAAATATTGACCCTACGGTTAAATAATGTCAATATTTAGTAAATAATTAAATGTTCTGAATAGTAACTGCACAAGTTTCATTGTGAATGTGAAAGAGTTGTGGCTACTTGCATGAAACAGAGCGATTATTTAGAACGCTCCATCTAGTAATATATAGGAGATTGATGCGTAATTGAAAAAAAAATTGGAAAAGAATTTTAAAAACATTAAAAATAAAACAAAAAAAATTTAAAACATTTAAAAAAAATTAAAACACTTCAAACTTAATGCTCTCTACAATAAAATTAATGTTCGCACTAAATAAAATCTAGTTTGTTTCTGGGAATGGGGGGGAGTTGTAACCCCTCAAAGTGTAGGTAGTGCGGAGATTCATGTTGTCGAGATATGATTTTGTCAAAATTTTTAGGTTATATTTAGGATCTGGGTCCTGTCGCTGTCTACAACCAACAACACATACATTTTGTAATAAAGTGACAGTGGACAAAAGACAATTGTATCGCAAAATATGAATTTTGAAAATCACCTATTTTGAAGTATTAAAATTATAGTGAAAACTATTACTTTAAGGAAGACTAATTTTAAAGTAGGTAAAAAGTATTAAAATTAAATTGCAACTACGAATTTTCAAAGTGGTACTTATTATTATTAAAGTTCATTTATATATATCTCATTAAATTTCATATGAAACTTGCTGAAATACGTCCACTGCTGAACATAAGCCTACCCAATAGAGTGCCCTTTTTGGCGTGCTTTCCATTTGGGGGATTTGCTAATTCACCACTTTTGGCTGGCGGATTAGTGATCGCTATAATGATCTTAATATACACAGGAAATCGCTTTGACGACACCCACGGGAAGATTTTGGGTGGCCCTATTCTAAGCCGGGAACCACACGCAATCAAGCAATTGTGTTTGAAAAAGTTTACTTGATATTGATTTAAGTATTCCAAATACGTCACTATTCTGTGGGTGTGCGATTTACCTCAACTCATTATTTGTCATAAAATCTGCCAAATATTTTAGACGTGAACATTTGTGTCCACGGGAAGATTGAGTGTTACCCTTTTCTAAGCCTGGAACCTCACGGCTAAATCAATGTTTTTTTTTATTACAATAAATCAATGTTTTGCGAACCTAAATTTGCTGATGCCCAGTTTTTCCCCCTCATTCGGCAATAACAATGGTCAGACAAACATTCTGGTTCCGTAGTAAACTTAAGTTCTGGTAGATTGCAGCGATTAATGCATGGTGATTTACATTCATTTGCTTTTCCACAAATCACAGGAACTTCAGTTACCAAGACGTTTATTTCTGCAATAACAAAATATTACGGGTTCCCTTAATTTTAATATATCGCTCTGGAATATCTCAAAATGTTGGTTTATACTTGGTTCCAGCATTCCAAACAATCGCTCTGTTCCAACTCCGGGAGCCGCAACTCGTTCACATTCATTTTAAAACTTGTGAAAAACTGCGCAGAATAATTATTACTAAATATTGACGCTACGGGTAAACAGCGTCAATATTTAGTAAATAATTAAATGTTCTGCGTAGTTACTGCACAAGTGTCAAAGTGAATGTGAACGGAGTGCGCTCCCAAGCCGCAGTTGCGTGGAACAGAGCGATTGTTTGGAACGCTCCATCTAGTAGTACATAGAGTTAGTTGATTTTCACAGAGTAATTTTCCTTTCCTCTCAATCTGAAGTTCTTTAGAGGCACATCGCTAGGATCGGAATTGGGTAGTGCAATTTATGTATTTGCGACGAAAATATGGCGCGGAAGATTATTTATTTATATATATATTTATTTTTACAGCACATTTTTACAAACACAAAATTCAAGAAAAAAAGTTAATAGTGCCAATTACGACATAATTTGGACATCCTTTTCATGTTATTATTAATTGTTGTAACCAAAATCCGCAATTTCTAGACATTTTACGACCAGATTCTTGTTTCAAAAATTCAGTCCACATTTTCTTTTTATCAATGCCCGTTTTTTCCCCTCAACCAGCGTGAAGCATAAAAACCTTTTGTAAGATATATTTTTTTTCAACATTACTCTAATTTGTATATCTCAGCCTGACGTATGCGTTATTCTGTCTACCATCACGGATTTCAATTCTGAATAGTTCACCCATATCTTGAAAAATCCCGAATCCACATTAACATACTTATTTCATCGCAATTACATAAATTACACCATCTTATTCAGGTCCCTGCTGTTACGTTGCTCAAAATTAGAATCCCTAAAAAATATTGCCAAGGTTCTTCAGCAAACATCTATTTTATCTAAGGATTCTAGGTTAAGGTTTTTTCGCCATATGTATGTACGAAATCGCTGTTCCCACCGAATAAAATCGTAAATGCAAATATCGATTGTACAGGACAAATAAAAAACGGATTTTGTTGACATCTAAGCAATTATGAAACGAATAAAACATTTTTGTTAATATCTTGACAAAAACGAACGAGAAAAATCTGAAAAAAATTACAATGATGTATTTCGGCCTGTTTAATCTGAAACTGGAATGACACGTAAACCATAGTACCCGCATTTACGATTTTATTCAGTGGGGACGGCGAAATGTATAATAACTCTCGACGTTACACGATGATGTATAATAACTCTCGACGAAGAAACGATGCTATATTTATATTTACAATACGAAATAATATTTGTAAAGAAGAGCGGTGCCTTCTAACACAGGCTCTGCGAGCCTAAAAGGAGACACCTGCCCCTGAATTTTTATGTAACTTTATTCTAATAAAATAAATAAAAAAAAACACAGTTAGAGACAGCGCTTATTCTCTCTGTCTTGCGCCTAACATAGCAAACCAGCATATATTCCACATGAGACTTAAATATTATCATATTATTATTGATGGTGGGTCTGGTACAGAAGTATCAAAATTGCTCAGCGAGCTATGGAGATGGTTTATGCTTGGGGTTTCTTTGAAGGTTAGGATTCGTTATGAGAAAAAACGACAAAGAACGACATATCTGAAAGGATTAGCAAGCTGAAGTGGCAGTGGGCCGTTGGGCAGACGAGTTCTGGAGAGGAGACCGAGACGTGCAGGGTGGGACGCCCCGCCGGCAGGTAGACCGATGACTTGAAAAAGGTAGCTGGAGCGGAGGGTTACGGGGGGTGGAGGACCGGCTGTGGTGGCGTTCATTGGGGAAAGCCCATGTCCAGCAGTGGACGACTAAGGGCTAATATGATGATGATGATATAACTGATGTGATAAAACAAAATAAATATATTTACATAATTTTAAATTAAACAGATATTGGGCCCGATTCTGAAGGCACACATTTAAAATTTGACAGCGCTAAAATTGGTTTCGTCTTTATCTTCATAATACTGTGTGACAAGGATAGCAACAGTTTTAGTGCTGTCAAATTTTAACGTTGTGCCTTCAGAATCGGGCCCATTGTATATGTTATTTTACTTCTTTTTCGTCACAGCAGCTTTTTCTTGACAGGACTAAAACTGTTGCTATTCTTGTCACACAGTATTATGAAGATAAAGACGAAACCAATTTTAGCGCTGTCAAATTTTAAATGTGTGCCTTCAGAATCGGGCCCATTTTATGACTAAAAAAATAATACAACTTATATATTTTTTTTTACCATAGGTGCCTATGTCGCGACCATGTATACCGCCCGTCCAATTCTTGCTTTCAGTGTAAGGCACTATGAAAAGCGTACCAAGAAGTATAATGTTCTTCATTATATCACTTACTTATTGCATTTACTGAGAGAGCTAAGCTTTCCGTATAAATTATATTCTTTATATACGTGACAAAGTACCTTGACTAAGTTATCCATTATCAGATAGTTACGCCTATGAATTGCATGCAAGTCAATTAAAAAAAAGCAATTGATGATTAGAACAAAATCTTGTTAGCCGTAAACAACCATCTTATCATAACTTCCATTTGGTTTTGTTGTTGTAGTATTGACCTTATTTTGGCATTTAAAAAGGGGATAATATACCTATGAATTTTAAAATAGATCCCACTTCGAATAGCTTTAACATTAATTGTTGCAGTTAAATTTTAATACATAATAAACTTTAAAATTTGTCTGCCTAAAATTAATAGTTTTCACTGTAATTTAAATATTTTTCACTTCATGATATTTATAATCTATATTTTGCGATACAATTATAATACTCTTAACTTTAAGCTGAGAGTTATATTCATATTATGATAACATAAATTATAAAAATTGCTTTATTACTCTATAAGTATTGTTATAACCTGAAAAAATACTAGGAATAGTAATTATTTAAAACGAACACCAACATTTACAACAAAGAAATACGTGCTAAAACTTATTTTTTTAATGTAATGTTCTGTTATATATTTTATTGTACAGCCACATAGGCTGTAACAATAGCTTTATAGTTGGGCCTGATTCTGAAGGCACACATTTAAAATTTGACAGCGCTAAAATTGGTTTCGTCTTTATCTTCATAATACTGTGTGACATGCATAGCAAGAGTTTTAGTGCTGTCAAATTTTAACGTTGTGCCTTTAGAATCGATCCCAATATTAGTATATATTATTTTATATACATGTATTGTTTTATTCTACACCAACGTTCAAATTAACTATGTTTTTTGTAGATAGTTCTACTTTGTTCGATTAATTGCTGGAATTAATTTGATGAAATTATAATAATATATTATTAGTTTGTCGGGATTGTTAAGCATATTAATAATTTACGTGAGACATTTTACTTTTAAGATTCTTTCTATATTGTTTAGAGAATTAAGCATCAAAATCGACTTTCAAGCGGCCTATGAGATATAACGCGGGATGATGGGCGTTTTTGTATGGAACCTGGTAGCCATCCACGAACAGCAACCAATAACAATAGGAGACACGACAGTGAAAAGGTTTTATTAAGTAGAACAATAGTTGCCGTGTGGTTTCCGGTAGAGTAGAATAGGCCCACTCCAACTCTTCCCGTGGATTTCGTACAAGGCGACTAAGGGAATACATTACAAAACATCAATCAGGCCTCCCCAACCCGTCTGGCCAGCGCGGGGAGTGTAGGTCAAATCCTCTGTCTGTCTCCGGCAGATGAGAGAGGGTTGTGGTCCTGCAGTGGAGACAAAAATAACCTGATGATGATGATGATGAATAGTTTGTATGTAGGCTAATCCCAGTTAACTCTACACTGAAAAAAACTATTGTCAACGATCTCTATGTAGTTAGTAGATGGAGCGAATCAAACAATCGCTCTGTGCCCCTCTCGTCCAGGCAGCACGTTGCTTGCCACCGGCTGCTCAGGTGCGTATTGAGGCAGACGGTGCGTCACACACTTATAGATATTAATTACAATAAGTGATACGCCAAGAGTACTAAAAAGCTGACCGAAAATACAGCTCTGAGACTAGCCGCCATAGTCACTATTGTTCTACTTAATAAAACCTTTTCATTGGCGTCTCACTTATTGTTTTTGGTGGCTGGGACCAAAACGCTTATAAATCCTGTCTTTTACTTTTTGATATCCCACAACAATGGAAAACTAAGTTGAAAGTTATTGGCCATGGTGCCTTCGATCTAAGGCTCAAAAATGGGGTATCAGAAAGGTACACAGGAACATAGCCACACTATGACGGAATGTTGCAAGTACCAACAATAGCTATACCTATTTCGATCACTAGTAATCCTACTATCATATCCTATCCTACTAATATTATAAATACGAAAGTTTGGATATTTGTATATTTGTTACTCAATCACGCTTCAACTACTGGATGAATCGTATTGAAACTTGGCACACATATAGGTTAGGTCCTGGAATAGGACATAGGACATAGCTTTACTTTCACCCGCCCCTTTGATGTCCCTTCTCGTTCTCACGTTAGATCTCTTCTTAAATTTCCTTCTCATAAAAGTGACTTCTACTCCTATTCTTTTACTGTTCATGCGGTCAGGCTGTGGAACTCACTGCCCCCCTCAATACGCGTCTTTCAGACGATTTCTGTGTTCAGATCACGAGTTAAAGAGCACTACCTTACTCTCTGTCAATAATATATCGTATATTTTTATTATATATATATATATATATATATATTATATTATACTCTATTATATATACATATATATTTATGTATCTGTATTGATATTTATAGTTTATTAGTTTATGTTTATTGTATTATAATGTTCTATGATTATTTAATATATAGTAGGTACACGCGACTACTGCCTCTCCATAATCCCTTGTCTTCACCGCAGGTTAGCTGGAAGAAATTTCTTTAGAAATAAGCTTATACTTTTGTATAATTTTCTTTTCTTTGTGTTGTTCTTAGTATATTTTTTGTGTACAATAAACTATTAAATAAATAAATAGGATAATTTTTAATCCGAAAAACACCTCATTCCTACGGGAAATACATAATTTGTTATGTTAAGTTGTCCACGCGGACGAAGTCGCGGGCAACAGCTAATAAGATAATAAATAAGAATGTAAAATAATGTGATACCGGGATGGTTCGGGAAATAGTAATAAAACAAACATAGTAATAACATCTTGTTTTAATTTAATCTTTATAAAAAAAAAAAATTGTTATAAAAATATACGAGATGTTGTCATTTGAAAGCCAGTTTCTATCAATGATGTTTATGATGTTTATTATGTTTATGATGTATATGATGTTTATTATGTTTATGATGTATATGATGTTTATACACATCATTTTCCCATTTGACGACTCCATCGTATATTTGACAGAAACAGTAACCAACACCTGATTTCTCATCTCTGTCTACCAAGCAATATCCTGTTGAATACTCGTACGGACGCCGGTTGCACATACCATTGCAGTATAGCTGACAGTCCTCGTCGTCTATGCACCTCGTATATGCTTGTTCTATAAAAGTGACAAACATATATAAGGACTGTACACCGGACAAATTACAACTACAGAGTTCATTTCTATAAAAAATATTATTTTGCACATTCCATGGAATAATGACGTAACTGCGATTAGAATTTGGGATATATTTAAAAGCATAAGTATATTTAAGTAAGTAGTAATAAAATTAAAGTGCAACTATTAATTTGAAATCTTAATAATTTTAAAGATGGATTTATTATTAAGTATTATAATGAATTTATCTATATCTCATTAAATTTCAGTTGAAACTAGATCTCGATCATCAGACGAGAATACATCCACTGCTGAACATAAGCATCCCCAATAGAACGTTACGTTGTTACTCAATCACGCTTCAACCACTGGACGGATCGTGATTAAACTTGGCACACATATAGGTTAGGTCCTGGAATAGGACATAGGATAGCTTTTATCCCGAAAAATATACCCATTCCTACGAGAAATACATAATAATGTGTGATGTTGAGTTGTCCACGCGGACGAAGTTGCGGGCAACAGCTAGTGATGAATAAAAGTAATGAGTGTCCACGGAAAGATGGGTGGGGCCTTATTCTAAGTCGGAAACCGCACTTCTAAATCAATTGTCAAAATATCAATGTTTTGCCAACCAAGTTTGGGTGAAGACCAATCTTTCCCCCTCATTCGGCAATGACAACTGTAACCCAAGCATTCTGGTTCCGTAGTAAATCTAAGCTCTGGTAGATTGCAGCGATTGATGCATGGTGCTTTACAGTGTTCTGTAGTTAAACAGATCACCACTTTGTTAGTAAACAGCGTGTTTATTTCTGCAAAAATAAAATATTACGGGTTGCTTAATTTTTTTTAATTGTCCTGGAATATCTCGAAATGTTTGGTTTTCACAGAGCATTTTTCCTTTCCTTGTAATCTAAAATTGTAAAGAATGAATTCGAAAGTCTCTAAAGAATGAAGTTCTTTAGAGACTCATCATCAGGTATCGGAATTTGGTAGTGTTTGAATTTGTGACTTGCGCCTAATACAGCAAACCATCATATAAGACTTTAATATGGTCATATCTACAAGTTTCAAGTCGGTCAGCGAGCCATGGAGAGGGCTATGCTCGGGGTTTCGTTGAAGGATATGATTCTTAATGAGGAGATCCGACGAAGAACGAAGGTGACCGACATGGTCGAAATGATTGGCAAGCTGAAATGGCAGTGGGTTACATCTGTCGCAGAACCGACGGCCGTTGCAAGATACGAGTTCTGCAGTGGAGACCGCAGATCGGTACTCGCGGGGTAGGACGCCCCGTAGACAGACAGGAAAGTGAACGGAAGAGCCTGGATGCTGAAGGCGAATGACTGGGTGTGGTGGCGTTCATTATAGAAGGCCTATATCCAGCAGTGGATGACTAAAGGCGGATATAATTATGATGATATACCTAACTGATATGACCAACAAAATAAATATAATTGCATAATTTAAAACAAATTATATGATTATAAAACAAACATTCAATATATATAAAAAAGTATACCAAAGTGGTTTACTTCGCGACCACGTACACCGCCCGTAAAATTTTTGCTTTCAGAGTAAGGCACTGTGAAAAGTGCTACAAACAGTATAACATTCTTCATTATATCACTTACGTACAGTAAGCACTTGCTGAGAAAGCTGAGCTTTCCGTATAAATTATATTCTGTTTATACGTGACAAAATACCTTGACTAAGTTGTCCATTACCAGATAGTTACGCTTATGAATTGCAATTTTTTACCCTAAGGTTGATTATAGGGTGCATTGAAAGATAGAAAAACCAATTGTTAGCCGTGACTAGCAATCTTAACTCCATAATGAGCGCTTCAAGATCTTGTTCCTTTGAACTAACTATTATTCCATTGCACCTACATCTCACACCATGAAGCAAAAAAATATTTGTCGCACCCATAACACTCAAATACTGCATTCTTTCAGCGCACCGCGATATATAATGCGGTTAAAGTATACAACAAGCTGCCAATGGAGTTGAGGGAACTGCCAGATAAGAGTTTTAAAATAATGTTAAAAAAATACCTTATAGAAATGTGCCCCTATAATTTACGGGAGTTCGTAGAAAATAAGTGTTGACATTGTTTAGATAATTAGATTTAAATTCGTTTTGACAAATTTTATGTTTGAAATGTACATTGACTAATTGTATACCCTAAGTTATACCTATTATAATTCTACACAACTATTGTTGTAACGAATAATTAATAAAAAAATAAGTCACCTTAAAGTTTCTTCATGATTGACACTAACTGGTTATTAAATTAGATAACAGATGCACATTTTAAAGTCATCTGTTATCTAATTTATTAACCAATTAGTGTCAATTACAAAGGTAGAAACTTTGAGGTGACTTATAAGGTACGAACAATTATATTGCTTCATGGTATGAGGTGTAGGTCAAATAGATGCCAAAGTTTTTGCACGTTAGATGTTATGTCTTGTTTTCCTGTTGTAGTATCGACCTTATCTTAGGATTTAAAAAG
Source organism: Esperia sulphurella (assembly GCA_947086405.1). Taxonomy (NCBI): domain Eukaryota; kingdom Metazoa; phylum Arthropoda; class Insecta; order Lepidoptera; family Oecophoridae; genus Esperia; species Esperia sulphurella. The sequence continues at coordinate 16,185,173 of OX352266.1, forward strand.
GGTATATATATAAACGAACTTTAAAATAATAAATCCTCTTCAAATAGCTTTAACATTAATTGTTGCACTTAAATGTTAATTCTTAAACATTAAAATATATGTTCCTGAAATTTTTTTACTGTATTTTTAATACTTCAAAGTATGTGCTATTTAAAATTTATATTTTGTGATATAATTATAAATACTCTTAATTTTAAGCTGAGAGTTACTGATAACATAATTATAAAAAATGTTTTATAATTCTACATTGTTATCTAGCCAGAAAAATCTAGGAATGATTATTAATCAAAACGCATAGGAAATTTTAGTACTCACCCACTAATAGAGATCATTTACAATAAGTGATATGCCAACGGTACTAAAAGGCCTAAAGCGCCAAAATTACAGCTAACTGAGATTAGCCGCCATAGTCACCATTATTCTACTTCATAAAACCTTTTCATTGGCGTATCCGTTATTTGTGGCTGGGGCCAAAACGCCTATCATCCTTGCTTTTAGTTACTTAAATTTAATATTGGTACATATTTAATTTCAATTACATACTCTAAAGAGTATTTGTAATAAATTACAAAGTACCTTACACATGTACGTCTATGCAGTCTTATTGCTAAAAGCGATGCTTCATAGACATATCAACCAACTTGAAATACAAGACTGGTCTACTAACAGAGTGTACAGTGTACTTTAGCCACTTCCACTTCATACGGTATCCTACTGTGGGGTCAAGCAGCAGATTTGGAGACCATTTTTATTTTGCAAAAGAGAGCTGTTAGGGCAATCTATAATCTGCGTTGTAGAGAGTCATTAAGAGAAAAGTTTAGAGAAATAATCATATTAACAGTAGCTAATTAATTCATTTTAGATAATATTTTATATGTAAATAAATTAAATTGCCGTGTGGTTTCCGGTAGAGCAGAATAGGACTACTCCAATCGCATAAGCATACCAAAGAATTGCTTCACGTCACTAACGTCATAACTTTTGCCATGGAAAGTCCAACATATGGTAATGATCACACTTTAATTAATTTTTTGTTCAAACTAGACATTATTTTATCTTAAAAATTAAATATGTCTACTAATGATAATTCAGTTTATAATATTATATACATTCTTTTATTTATTTGTAATACCATTACAGTGCCATTACAGGTAACATAATTTATCAATGTAAGCAACCACTCTTAAATATTTAGACTTTATATCTAGGCAATTAGTTTTTATGCAAAATATATATTTGTCACCTCCTAACACTTATCACTCGAAATGCGGCTCCTGTGAATTCCGCCATATATATATGTATTACTGTGAATCTTCACAGCGGATGTAGGTTTATAAGCGGCCGAATTGTGGACCGACGACAGTTCAGATTTGAAAGCGTATCGGATCTTTTTAAGTGAACTATGAGTGAATAAGTTATTAGTACTTTTGTATAGCATTAGTGTGTCAGTCAGGATAGTGCTTGATATTTAATCAATAAGAAAAAAATATTTAATATATAAACATTTTTGTATGTGTCTGTAAGTGAGGCTGGTAAATGAAATAAAATTAACGCGAAGTTTGGTTTTATTTCAGGTGACAAGAGCAAAATAATGTTACCAAATTTTGACGTAAATTTTCGACAAAAAAATTATTGTTAACCAAATTACAAATCTTTAAATGAGATTTTATCACGTTGTATGTGACAATAACAATCACCAGGTATGGATGGTGATATGCTATAATACACGCACACCGGCACAGTGGACTCGTTGGCCCGGCGGTTGCAGCGAGCCTTGCAGAACGGCGCGCACTGCGAGCTGTACAAACAGGTAACTGATTTTGGGGCCGGATCTGCAACGTAAAATAGAACCTTAAGGATTTTCTCAAAAATTATTAGTATTTTCAGACACTCTAAGATTGACTGGAAGAGATGTCCAAGTGAGTTAAGTCCGCTTTTGTACACAATTTTATATATATAGATAAACTTTTTATTGCACACAGACTAAGAATAACAATAAAAATAGGTACAGATTATTTAATGTTCAAAACCAAAATTAAATTGCTTAAAGCGATCTCTGCCAGGCAAATTTTTACTAGGAAAATAAGAAAACATATCAACCGAGTATTGCAGGTAAAAGAAAAGTAATACTATTTGTTATTGTTTTTGGTAATTTTGGTATTACTTTTAATTGTAGTCAATTGTGTTATTATTTTGTTATTAATTTTGCTTTTACATTAATACATACATACATACATACATACATGCATACATACATACATACATACACACATACATACATACATACATCCATACATACATACATACAAAAAATAAAAATAAAATAAAATACACACACATTGCTAAATCAAATGCATAGAGTGTAGCCGCACAACACAGGGTACCCTAGTGTGAGGTCTAGATGTATCTGTGTTATTTTCTAAGATACCTTATGTACGATACCTTATGTACTAGTTGCATTAAGTGTTGTAAGAACTGTTATGAAGAATTAAATAAATTATTATTATATTTCATGCGTACCACTACTCTCATCTGATGCGGTCATCAAACGACAAAAACATTTCTTATACATGCACTCTGAAGTCGACGTATAGTGTTGAAGTACATTGCATCGGTTTTCACAATGGTCTGCGCAGTCTTCATTCTTTTCACAGGTAACCGGTGTGACGAGGTTTAAGTTTGATTCTGAAAAAGTAATTATATCAAAAGGACCTCGAACTAGTAGCTACGAAAATGCTGTTCAAGTTATCATCATCAGCCTAAATACGTCCACTGCTGGACATAGGCCTCCCCAATATAATACCACTTTGGGGATTTGCCATAATGTGATCGCAGTAATGATCTTAATATACACACATAGGACACAACGCTGCTGCCCGTTCCTGGTGCAATCCCTTAGTCGCCTTGACGACACCCACGGGAAAGACAGGGGTGGCTCTATTATAAGCCGGGAACCACACGGCAAGTTCAAGTTATACCTGATGAAAATAATAGTGGCGTTTTTATATGGAACCTAATACTGCCCACTAATAGAATCCAATAACAGTAAGTTATACTTCAATGAAAAGGTCTTATTAAGCAGAACAATAGTTACTATGGCGGCTATTCTCAGTTAGCTGTATTTTCGGCATTATGGGACTATTAGTAGCTATTCACTAATAGTAAAACATTATAATAAGTGAGACGCCAATATAAATGACATTATTTAGAAGAACAGTATAGTTACTAGATTTGAATGACAAAGATGCCTGGTACTAATGTTAATCCAGCTTCGCAAAATCTTTATTAATTGTATGCAAACTTGATTTTTAAAAGATGTGTTGCGTGAAGTTTGTTGCGCCGTTTCTTCTTCACAGCGCTAACACCTAGGAAGCGGTAGTCGATAAAAAAATGACGTGTATAAATGTACCAAGTGTACTCATATGCAATAAATGATTTTGACTTTGACTTTGACTATGGCGTGGCGTTCTTTCTCAGTTAGCTGGCCTTGCGCGCCGAAAATACAGCCAATTGAGATTATCCGCCATAGTTACTATTGTCCTTTTAATTGGTGTATGACTTATTTATTTTGGTTACTATTAGTGGTTATGTACTAAAGGCATATAAATCTGAAAATACAGATAAGATTACTTAGACCACATTGACGTATCATTTATCGTTATTGGTGCGTGCACGGAGAAAAAAATAAGTAGCCGAATAACGTAATTCCTGTTGTAACCTACGTAATTACTGTTAAAAACATCCACTCATAAGCCATGGGCCGTCAACATGCTGTACGTAGTTTGTTGTACGTAGTCGGACAGTACTACGAGTGGATGTTTTTTCACAGAAGTACGTAGCCGGTATGTTTCACCGGTAGTACGTGAGCAGTACACGTAGCCTGTTGTTGCAACGTTGTACTTTGTCTGTAACATTATTACTGCGTCTCCACACGTCTGCTTAGCTACTTACGTACGGATGTAATTTTATTACTAAAGATGTAACATCCTTAATAATTGTGTAACCTGCTTATACGTAGTAGGCGCAGTACCCATTATGGAGCATGTTGTTTCTCATAAACGCGTCATTGAAATACAACATTCTTACGTATGTGACAACTAAGTTACTGTTGTAACATACATAACAAGTAGTACGGCGCACACACAGTAGTAATGTGTATGACGTACGTAGTATTTCTGTCTCCGTGTGGGTACGAAAATGCTTAGCATCCTTTGATATGTTTATGCATTTAACTGAAACCACATTTTCTTACTAGTCGTCAAGGTTCGTTAAAGAGGTTTTGGCTTTTCAGCTATAAACACATCAAAAAGTCTTCTTTTTAGTCGTCTTATTTTTATTTTAAGACTCATGAATACGTCAACGACATCCAGTTTTTTTATATATGTCGTCGGACGGCCGGGAAACGATAAATTGTCGGTTTATCGTTTGGTTGTCGGTGGTTCTCCAGAAGGAGTTGTTTAGAATAAACACTTACGGTATTGTTCACATCGCCTTATTGATCAATCTGACCACGTCTACTCTTTTGAGTCCTTGATGGTCAGATTTCGGTTATCAAGCTATAGAAACATTAATTCATATCTAAGTAAAAAAAGTGTTGACTCACCTATTTCGTTTATAGGCAAATGCGGTACCTCAGCGACTTTCGGGTCCCTGAACTCGGGCCTCGATTTGACGTCTTCCTCAAGTGATGACGCATGGTTGAATACTTCTGCAAAAATAAGAAAAAATACATGGACTTGTGTTTTACTCTAGCATTAGCAATAGATTCGAGAGGTTTTGAAGTTAGTAAGCCGATCTACCTCGCTGCGACGGGCAACGTTCGGCTTAGGTTCCACACGAACCTGTAGTACTATTCTCTAAAAACATACTTAAGTGCGAGTCTCACTCAAGTGACTTCACTCACTTCGCAACCTAATCCATTGGCATTCTGTAAACATTTCAGAGCACTGTCGAAGTGAAGTAAGTTCTTTGTTCATTTCACTTTTATGTGCTCTGGAATGTTTACAGAATTACCAGTGGATTAGGTTGCGAAGTGAGTGAAGTCACTTGAGTGAGACTCGCACGTGAGTTTGTATCCTATAGAATAGCACTACTGTACGGTAGCAGCTCCCGAAACTTAACCTAACTCTTTTTTTAAATCAAGTTTCTATACAACTTTCAAAAATTGTGCGATGCTGAAGCAATATTAATAGAACACTATTTCATCTTCTATTTTAGGAAGTTGTTGTTAATGTAATTATTCAATTTACTGTCAGCCATTTTAAAATTTCTTTTGGTAGTTTGTTGTAGAAATATATACATTACCCCGTGAACGATTCACTGTTCGTACTAACTCTTAATCACGGTAAAACAAGTTCGATTCCATTTCTTGTATCATACGTTACTATTATTGTTATCATTGTGCATCAAAAGTACTTGTGAATGGATGTGTAAAAATAGATTTACCTTTCTTGGTATTATCACTACATGAAACTTGATTCTCAGAGTAAAATAAAATAAAAAATTTAACTAGAAGTATTATGTACTTCATTATAGCGTTTGTTAACTTAGCTTGTTCACTCAGAAAGCGATGCTTTCCATATAAATGGAGTCATTTATACCTGACAGAAAACCTTGACTAAGTTTTTTCATTGTCAGATAGTTCCAGTGTATTTACTAATTAATTGCATTAAACATGTATAGTTTTCTGTTCCTAATTAGATAATGGAAATGTTAATAAAGTGTGTTTCATTAATTAGTCATCTTATTGTTATTTATAATAAGTGATAAAGCTGAATTGTACCTTTGTAACTGGGTGAAAATATGAATTTTGACAGCCGGTTACATAAATGGTATATAACGAAAAAGTTGATCACTACTTTCAGCGAAAATAATCGATAAATAAAAGAATGGTTTCGGACAACGCATTACCTGAGGTTAGCCGCCATAGTAACTATTGTTTCACTTAAAATAAATTTTCATTGGCGTATGACTTATGCGTTGGGGCAGACGAGTTCTGGAGTGGAGGCCACTTGGCACGCGTAGGGTGGGACCCCCCTCCGCCAGATGGACCTCCGACCTAAAGAAGGTGGCCGGAAGCGGCTGAATGCGAAGGGCGGAGTACCGGGTGTGGTGGCGTTCATTGGGGAAGGCAGGGGATGTCTAAAGGCTGATATGAGATGATTATGAGTATGAGTTATTGTAATTGGTTGCTATTAGTATAAAATGCCCATAGCGCCGATATTACATATAACTGAGACTAGCCGCCATAGTAACGATTTTTCTGCTTAAGATAACCTTATCACTGGCGTATCACTTATTATGCAACCAGCATATAAAAATGCCCACCATTATTTGTTGTTTTACCATATTGACAATATTCTCCTTAAAAGCGGATTCTGATGCTTAATTCTCTAAACAATATAGAATCTAAGTAAAATGTTTCACATAAATTATTAATCAGCTTAACATTCGTGAGAAACGAATAATTTCATCAATTAATTCCAGCAATTCATAGATCAAATTAGAACTATCTACAGACAAACAAAAAAACCGTGACCGCGTGATTCATTCAAAGGCAGGACATATAATATAAACATATCCTACTAATATTATAAACGCGAAAGTTTGTAAGTATGGATGGATGTTTGTTACTCCTTCACGTAAAAACTACTGAATGGATTTTAATGAAACTTTACAATAATATAGCTTATACATCAGAATAACACATAGGCTACCATTTATAAAGATATTGTGTGAATTATCCAAAATATCAAATAAGTAGGAAATACATAATAATTTGTGATGTTAAGTTGTCCACGCGGACGAAGTCGCGGGCAACAGCTAGTATATTATATTATATTATAATGTATACATGTCACTTCAAATGGCAATGAAGGGCCGAGTAGCCAGCACATAGCAACACTAAAATTGGAAGTTTGACTATTTCTATTCTATGGTTTGATGTCCCTCCCACCACACCGCACCTCATTCCACTCGGTCTCCCACTGTACACATCTATTCCAACTCTGTATCGTAAATACCAAGTTCCAGAGCCTCAAACATCATCGCATTGTCCTGTCTTTCGGGTTTCAACAGGGTACTTTTGGGGAGTGCGTCCAGGAACTACACGATTTGATTCCCCCATCACCGGACTACCAGGCGTGGTGAGGGACTTCATCCTTATGTAGTAGACATACAACGCTCTCGCACGAAGCGTTTTGCTTCCTCGTTCATAATACGAACTGCTAAGGAATGGAACTCACTGCCAGCTTGGGTATTTCGGGACAATTTGGATCTTTGTCACCTTAGGCCTCATCACCACTTACCATCAGGTGAGATTGAGGTCAAGCGCAAACCCATCAACAATAAAAAAAACTCGTAATTTGTCATTAAAATACTTACTTTAAATTATATTAAGTAAGCTATTGTAATTTATTTTATTGTAAATTTTATCAGGTATTTTAATTTAACATTGTAATTTAAATTCATATATTAGGTTTAATTTGTAATGTGTAACATTTGCATGCTTATATATGAATGGATTGGATTGCCGTGTGGTTTCCGGTAGAGTAGAACAGGACCACTCCAACTCTTCCCGTGGATGTCGTACAAGGCGACTAAGGGAATACATTATAAAACATCAATCAGGCCTCCCCAACCCGTCTGGCCAGCGCGGGGAGTGTAGGCCAAATCCTCCGTCTGTCTCCGGCAGATGAGAGAGGGTTGCGCTCCTGCAGTGGAGACAAAATAACCTGATGATGATATGAATGGATAGACATGATCTACCAGTTGCTAGTTATAAGATCTGGCCTATTATGTAATGCACAATATTTATGCAAATAAATATTCTATTCTATTCTATGACTTTCTCAGTACAGCTACAAATATCACTCTCTAGTGAAATTTGCCTCATATTTACGATGGCTCCAATGCAGACAAACAAAACGGTACTATTTAGTTTCAAAATAAAACATTTCTAGTATGTTGCTTTTATTTTTAATAAAACCGAAGACTACGTATTTCAAAAACGTATCTTATTTTAAATAAAAATTACCACTGATAAAGCAGAACGCAGGTACACACGTAGGGGCTGGCTCATTTTAACTTATAAGAGACCTCCATTACTTGACAGAAACAGAAGCCAGCGGCTTTAACATCTCCATATTGTATTAAGCAATATCCTGATGAGTACTCGTACGCTCTGCGGTTGCACCGAGCATTGCAGTGCATCTGGCACTCATCGTCGCTCTGACACGTCACATATGCATCATCTGTAAATAGGGCAAAGACAACTCTATGTACTACTATATGGAGCGTTCCAAACAATCGCTCTGTTCCACGCAAGTAGCCACAACTCTTTCACATTCACTTTGAAACTTGTGCAGTTACTACTCAGAACATTTAATTATTGACTAAATATTGTGCCCGATTCTGAAGGCACACATTTAAAATTTGGCAGCGCTAAAAATGGTTTCGTCTTTATCTTTATAATACTGTGTGACAAGGATAGCAACAGTTTTAATGCTGTCAAATTTTAACGTTGTGCCTTCAGAATCGAGCCCATTAACATTATTAGCGTCAACATTTAGTAATAATTAAATGTTATGCGTAGTAACTGCACAAGAGTCAAAGTGAATGTGAACGGGGTACGGCTCCGAGCCGCAGTTGCATGGAACAGAGCGATTGTTTGGTTCGCTCCATCTAGTAAGTAAATAGAGATCGTTGTAGCAAACAAATTACATCGATGTGGATTACAGCGTTAATGTTTTATTATGCGTAAGGGACAATTGAAAATCGATTTTTTAGCTTCCCACACTAAGTTTTCAATTCTATATCATATATAAAAAAAAAACTTTGAAATCAATGACGCGAAAGTTTGGATGTTTGGATGTTTGTTACTCAATCACGCTTCAACCACTGGACGGATCGTGATGAAACTTGGAACACATATAGGTTAGGTCCTGGAATAGGACATAGGATAGTTTTTAACCCGAAAAAACCTCTCATTAGTATGGGAAATACATATAATAAAAATATATATGTTAAGTTGCCCGCGCGAACGAAGTCGCGGGCAACAGCTAGAGGTTAATATAGGCACTATTATAGACTATTAGTAGCTATTCACTAATAGTAAAACATTACAATAAGTGAGACGCCAATATAAATGACATTATTTAGAAAAACAGTATAGTTACTATGGCGTGGCGTTCTTTCTCAGTAAGCTGGCGTTGCGCGCCGAAAATACAGCCAATTGAGATTATGCGCCATAGTAACTATTGTTCTACTTAATAAAACCTTTTCATGACTTATTGATTTTGATTACTCCACTGCAGGAGCACAACCCTCTCTCATCTGCCGGAGACAGACGGAGGATTTGGCCTACACTCCCCGCGCTGGCCAGACGGGTTGGAGAGGCCTGACTGATGTTTTATAATGTATTCCCTTAGTCGCCTTGTACGACATCCACGGGAAGAGTTGGAGTGGTCCTATTCTACTATACCGGAAACCACACGGCATTTGTCCCTTACGCCATCTTAAATTTCTGAGGACGATATCAGTAACTGTGTAATGAAAGTAATTACCAAATTAGTCGACCCGATTCCCATCACGTAAACAGTTACAGCCGTGTAGTTCCCGGCTTAGAATAGGGCCACCCCTATCTTTCCCATGGGTGTCGTCAAGGCGACTAAGGCATTGCACCTGGGCGGGCAGCAGCGTTCTCCTGTGTGTGTAAGATCACTACTGCGATCACCAATCCGCCTGCCAAGCGTGGTAATTAGGGCAAATCCTCCAATAGACATCTAACCAAAATTGGTATTCTATTGGGGAGGCCTATGTCCAGCAGTGGACGTATTTAGGCTGTCGATGAACCGGTTACACAATGGAAATTAATTTCCTATTTCGTAACCAGTTACGAAATGGGAATTAACAACGATATCTATGTACTACTAGATGGAGCGTTCCAAACAATCGCTCTGTTCCACGCAAGTAGCCACAACTCTTTCACATTCACAATGAAACTTGTGCAGTTACTACTCAGAAAATTTAATTATTTACTAATTAATTATGTAATAATTAAATGTTCTGCGTAGTAACTGCACAAGTTTCATTGTGAATGTGAAAGAGTTGTGGCTACTTGCGTGGAACAGAGCGATTGTTTGGAACGCTCCATCTAGTAGTACATAGAGATCATCGGGAATTAATTTCCCATTTCGTAGCCAGTTACGAAATGGGACGAAAGGGTAATGGGGAATATTTTGACTACCTTCAAGCGCGTCGCCCTTCAAGCGGCAGTAACAGGTGCCTAATAAGCAATGTGGTATGGTTGAATAGTGAACATGTGGAATATCACAGAAGCTGATGCAGTCGGTGTAGCAGTTTACTGCTTCAGTACAATGCAGAGGAAGGTCGGAGAATTCGGTGAGTCCCACTGAAAAATAAAAACGTATTTATTTTGATCGGACATCCGTATCAACCTACAAAAAAAAAATCATTACAGAAACTTAGGGGGTTACAGAGGATAGTTGGGGCCCTCTTTTAGACATAAAAATGTTTGTGCCAGAGGACCTCGCTCTTTGATACTTATATCCACAAACTAAGTAGTGACTAGCGTCTTATATCTTATATTATTTGAAGGAAATACCTTACTAAGTGATTTTAATAAAACTGTTTACAATTGAACTAAACAATCATCATCATCATCAGGTTATTTTTATCTCCACTGCAGGAGCACAATCCTCTCATCTGCCGGAGACAGACGGAGGATTTGGCCTACACTCGCACTACAAAAAAAATCATTACAGAAACTTAGTGGGTTACAGAGGATAGTTGGGGCCCTCTTTTAGACATAAAAATGTCTGTGCCAGAGGGCCTCGCTCTTCCATACTTATATCTTATATTTAAACAACGTGTGTGAGTGGTTTGTGTGTGTGCGTGTGTGTGATATATATGTATGTATATAACCTACATTTATTTATTTATACTTTATTGTACACAAATACGAGTCGCACAACTCATTTAAACATATAATGTACAAAGGCGCACTTAACTCTGTAAGAGTTTTCTTCCATTAAACCGTTGAGTGAAAGAGACAAGTCAAAGCAGATAGGCAGACAGCAGTACATATATTTATAAATATAGAAAAAATGGGAAATAAATAGAGAACAAGAAACCATATACATGTCGCAGGCCGATCTTAAAATTAGGCACGTCATGATGCGCCTAGGCACATCGTGTTCTGGCGCCATTTCGTGATGTGCCTGACTAACGCTTAGCCATATCGTGATACGGCTGGCATATCGATCAAAGACGAACGCCTTGCTACTCGCTTAGGCATATCATGATATAGCTAGGAATATCGAAGAATAGTTTTAAAATAAATAACAAATAAAATAAAATTACTTTAAATTTACTTATAACTATCTATATACATATTAAATACAATAATTATATACACACTCATTTAATATATAAATACACATATATACATACATTCACTACATGATCATCAGCCAGAGAAAGGCGCGCCACTGAACCCGATGGTCTTTTTATTCTGTCACCTCAAGCAGATCGTCGCTCCATCTAGCCAGGGGGCGTTCCACACCCCGATAGGTACTACATACAAGTGAACAGACTTAATTACCTACTACTATTACAGGCCTGTACGTACACATGCGAGTGTGTGCGTAAATTATGGTAGGGCCGCTGCACACAGCGCTCGAACATAGTGGATGTCATGTCAGCCCTTAAACGTCCACTGCTGGACGCCACCACACTAGGCCCTCCGCCTTCCGCATCTAGCCGCTCCCGGCCACCTTCTTCAGGTCATCGGTGAAAATTTAAAAATATTCTAGAACATTCTGGAAAAATCTGGAATATTCTAGAAAAGTTCTCAATATTGTCACTCACAAACGCACTTAACGCCATTCCGCACAATCTTGAGTTTATATGAGCCGTACAATGTGTTAGAAAAGGATAAAAGTATCCCATCACACATTTTTACCACTAACAGTAACCTTACTTGCAAGTGCAGACCAAGGGCTATCTACCACTGCAACCACGAGAGGGTGGCAGTGGGTGGTTATGGAGAAAAGGCTGAACATACATACACAACTTTCATTTTTATATAATAGATAGATTTATTTATTTTATTTTTTATTGAATGGCCTCTCTTTATTAGAATTCTGTCAATTTCGAGTCAGTAATTTTTACTATATTACAGTTAAGTACCTGGGGAGGTGAGATGGCGGCCATGTCTACCTCCTACCCAGTCTTCAGCTTCAGAATAAGCCACGACGAAAAATGCAATCATAAGTATAACGGTCTTCATCGTAGCACTTTCTTATTCCGTTTACTAAAAAAAAGCGACGCTTTCCATACAAATGGACTCAGTTATCGACGACAAACAACCTTATCTAAGTTTCTCCATTGTCAGATACTTAGTTCCGGTATAATTATTTACAAAACGCATGCAATGAAGTTCTAGATAAGTAACTAGATTTAGAATTCCCCACTGCATCACATTCAATCATACCGAAAACCATAAATCAATCTCTAGATCTAATTTTCGGATCCTAAACCATTAAATTCATAAAAATCAAAATTCAAAAATTATTTATTTAAACCCTTAATCAATAAGTGATTAACCAATAAGTTTATAAATAACTTACAAGTATACATACAGGATGTAGCACTGTGCAACAAAGTAAAAACTGAGGTACTGCACTGATCCACATGCCGTAACGTAGTAGTCTTATAGCGAGTTATAAATCAGGTATTAATTATTACCTGATTTAGAAATATTCTGTATAATATACTCTGCTAAGTATCAGCTGGCTGCTCTGGACGCGGTTGAGAGTCGTGCCCGAAGGCTCATAGATGACGACTCTCTCGTAAATACCAAGTTACAGAGCCTTAAACATTATCGCAGTGTGGCCTGTCTTTCGGTATTCTACAGGTTACATTTTGGAGAGTGTGCCCAGGAATTACACGATTTGATTCCCCCATCCCATTCCATCAACGGACTACCAGGCGTGGTGAGGGACTTCATCCTTATGTAGTAGACATACCACGCTCTCGCACGAAGCGTTTTGCTTCCTCTTTCATGATGCGAACTGCTAAAAAATGGAACTCCCTACCAGCTTGGGTACTTCCGGACAAGTACAATTTGGATCTTTTTAAAGGAAGAGTGAATATTCACCTTCTGGGTAAGCGCGCTCCACCATAGGCCTCATCATCACTTACCATCAACAATAATAAAATAAAATGTTACAGTATTGCAAGATTTTTAAAAAATAACTAAACTAAAAAAAAATTAAAAAGAAAAGTTACAAATTATATAATAATTTAAACATTAATGAAAGTAAGGGTCGTGAAAGAAATTGTGGTGTGTGTGAGTGTGTGTGGGGGAGGGGTGGGGGTGTGGGGGGGTGGAGGGGGTGGAGGGGGTGGAGGGTGGGGTGGGGGGGGGGTGTTGTTTGTTCTCTACTAAGACACGCGCTTATCTAAGTAGTATGTTCTATTTGGTATTCTAATATAGAATGTCGAATAACCGCTCTGTGTCGTTATAGTTTTCGCGCTTAAGCCCCCAACTATTGCAGATAAAGTTAAGTCTCTTTCATTATAGTTAAATTATTTCTAAGCTATGTTATGAATAAAAGGTGCCAATAATAATATTTAAGATTGTAAAAACTTTGGATGGTAATTAATTGGTATGATGGCAAGTTAATTTATTTATTGATCAATAAAACATAAAACCGCGACGACTAACAAAGAAAATTGTCATATGTGCTAGGTTATCTATTATAATGAGCAATCAGTAAAATCAAAATATTTATTTTCAAAATTGGAATACATTATTCTCTTTTTGACGTCAAATTCTGCCTAAAACGTAACAACGGACGATCCGTAATATTCGCTATTAAAAACTATATAATTATAAACTGTTTTAATGAAAATCCCGGGACTTTTATTAGTAACTAGCTGTTGCCCGCGACTTCGTCCGCGTGGACAACTTAACATTACACATTCTTATGTATTACGTGTCACTAAATCCTAAAAGAAATCTATTAATCTGGTTATGCATTAAAAATATTAATATACATAAAAAACCTACTATCCAATTGAGAACCTCCTTTTTTGAAGTCGGGTAAAAATTAGCGTTCCGGCGGCGGTTTCGCCCGTTGGCCCACAGTTTTTTAGGTTTCCGTAGCCAAATGGCAAAAAACGGAACCCTTATGGATTCGTCATGTCTGTCTGTCTGTCCGTCCGTATGTCACAGCCACTTTATTCCGAAACTATAAGAACTTACTATTGAAACTTGGTAAGTGGATGTATTCTGTGAACCGCATTAAGATTTTCACACAAAAATAGAAAGAAAAAAAAACATTAAATTTTGGGGTTTCCCCATACTTAGAACTGAAACTCAAAATTATTTTTTTTATTAAAACACATACGTCTTCAAAAATGATATTGAGGTTTCTAATATCATTTTTTTCTTAACTGAATAGTTTGCGCGAGAGACACTTCCAAAGTGGTAAAATGTGTGCCCCCCCCCCCCCCTGTAAGAGAATGATAAAACTAAAAAAAATATATGATGTACATTGCCATGCAAACTTCCACCGAAAATTGGTTTGAAAAAGATCTAGTAAGTAGTTTTTTTTAATAATCGTTAACCACAATACTATTATTAAAACATCGATCAAAGTTACAACGAACTACAATAACTTTTATATTATGTTACTTGCTGCTACGGAACCCTTCATGGGCGAGTCCGACTCGCACTTGGCCGCTTTTTTTTTAAATAAAGTTGACATTTACATTTATCATGAATTAAAAGATTATCATATAATCAATGAATTTTTTTATATTTTAATATTGTGCAAATTAGGTGATATTTCCTTCCCCCCCCCCTCCAATTTGTCCTTTCCATACCCTTTCTTTCTTTCCTTCTCCATCCCCTTCCCACAACGTTGAAAACCCTTTCCCCCACCCCTTCCCTCTCCCTACTCCTACCTCTCCCCCTTCCCTTAACCCACCCCTTCCTACACCCTTTATTTACCACTGCCCCCTCATCTTTCCTCTCTTACCCTAATCCCTCTATGCTTTTCCATCCGACTTCCTTCCCCTCCTATTCCCTTCCTATGTTGCATATCCAATTAACTGTACAACAAAATGTCTGTCAAACTGCTGGACATGCCTTCCCCAATGAATGCCACAACGCCCTACAGATCCAGCCGCTTCCGGCCACCATCTTCAGGTCGTCCTGGCAGCAGGGCGTCCCACCCTGCGCGTGGGACGTCGCGTCCCACTCTAGAACCCGTCTGCCCCAACGGCCGTTCGGTACTACGACAGATGTGACCTGCCATTTCAGCTTACTAATTTTTTCGGCTATGTCGGTCACCTTCGTTATTCATAGGATCACCTCATTACGAATCATATCCCTCATAGAGTCCCCGAGCATTGCCGTCTCTATAGCTCGCAGAGCCACTTGAATCTTGTGGATAAGGCCCACCATCGGTGTCCACGTCTCCGCGCTGTAATCATGACAGGCAGGATGCACTGATTAAAGATTTTTGTCTTTAAACATTGTGGAATAGGTGACGTAAAGACTTGACGCAGTTTTGCGAATACTGCCCACCCTAACTGGATTCTTCTGTCAGCTTTTGAAATTGATCCTACCCAACTATATTGTCTGTCCTAGGCAGACGTACTCCTGAACAGCTTCGATATTGACATTGTCGACGATCACCGGTCTAATACAGGGCCACTAATTATCGAATAGCGAACTTTTTGTATCGAAACTTGTGGAAATACCTGAAATACATCAGCTAAAATAAATCTATAAATGAGCTATAAAACATCTCTGTCACTTTTTGTCAAGTTCTTGCATCGACCAGTAATGTTGAACTACACTTTCATACAAATGATATGAGATGAGAGCTCAACTTGTATATCAGCATCCTGACATTTTATTGAGATATGACTTATACCAGTATGAGGCCCGAACTCAAAGCTATTAAACAGTGAAAACGCCGTCAAATTCTGTTCAGCAGTTTCCAAGATTAGCCCGTACATACATACATACATACAGACAGATAAGAATTTTTTTAATTATATTTTTGGACTCTACTGGTCTTCAGTAACGTCCGGGCAGTGAAATTTTTTTTTTAACTTCAATGTACAGATTCGCTTTTCTTTTGTTTTTTCTACTCTTTTATTATATGTATAGATATAGATATAGATGTATAGATAATTAAAGTTTATTAGTAATAATTAAAGGGCACGTGATATCCAATTAAGAAAAGATAATTTCATTGTATTTAAGTTTTATTTTACTGTTAGTGGAATATATTGAGTTTATGAATTAAGCCATTATTTTATCCCAAATCATTATAGTTATAGGAATCAAACGAATTTGCGGCTCGAAACTAAATAAAATAATAGACGGTGTTCCTAACACCTAAATCTAAATCATTGCATGTGTTTAAAGATATAAAAAAAGCATTTTCTCTCACAATAGTTGTGCCTAATTTAATATAGTATATAACGTACGGTATATGTATCGTATTATAAACTATATATATATGCATAGGTATGTATTTAAGTATATTTGTATCTAAATTCAATTGTGTAATATTATTACTAAGTATTTACCATGTTCTAAAATTATAAATTTCTCTTTTTTCACCTGCAATACTCTGTCGCTATGTCTTTCTTATTTTCCTTCTGAAAGGTTGCCTGGAAGAGATCGCTTTAAGTGATAAGGCCGCCTTTGTACACTTTCCAAATCTGTATCTATTTTATTGTTATCCTTAATTTGTGTGCAATAAAGAGTTTATCTATCTATATTTCATTCCAGATTAATAGTCCTATGAAAACCAACGCTATTTACGTCTCGGTAACATATACATGAAAGGGTCACCAGCAGCAAAAACAGGTTTGTATTACCATGTAAACTTTGCAGTCCACTTAGGAACACCATCTATTGTGTATTTTGTTTTCGAGACGCAAATGCGTTTGTTTTCATAGGACTATTAATCTGGAATGAAATATATCTAAGTCGACTGCAAAGTTTACATGGTAATACAAACCTATTTTTGCGTCTGGTGACCCTTTAGAGTAAGTTAAGTACATGTTACTGAGACGCAAATAGCGTTGGTTTTCGTATGATTCATCATCAGGTTATTTTTGTCTCCACTGCAGGAGCACAACCCTCTCTCATCTGCCGGAGACAGACGAAGGATTTGGCCTACACTCCCCACGCTGGCCAGACGGGTTGGGGAGGCCTGATTGATGTTTATAATGTATTCCCTCAGTCGCCTTGTACGACATCCACGGGAAGAGTTGGAGTGGTCCTATTCTACTCTACCGGAAACCACACGGCAATTCGTATGATTATTGGTTTGGAATGAAATATATATTACTGTTTGAGTAAATGAATGACTAACAATTTTAAAATACAGCTCGGAGAAATCCCGGACTATCCATGCAAGTACATAAATGAGACTACCTAATTCCGATTCCAGTAATTCCAAAAATGATATAATAATTATAACTGCTTTTATTTCAGAAAATAACAAAAAATTTAAACTCTTTATTAAATTACAATTATATTAATTGCATTACAATTTTAGTGAAGAGGAAAAAAAATACACAGCAATGACTACATATGTTCATTTTAATTTTACAATATTTTTCTTTACATACATACATAATGCTCACGCCTTGGTTCCAGAGGGGTAGGCAGAGACGACGTATCGCCACTTTGCGCAATGTAATGTCGCAAAGCGGCTTTACTTCGTCCCGTGATATCCCTTGACGTGAACATCGTCGCAACATTTGTCTTTATTCCTGTATGAATATTTATTTAACTGGTGGAATAAATTTAATTATTTCACCTGGGTAGCGTATGCCGCTTTCTCGATAATCGCTGTACCATTTAATAGTCCCATCTCTGATTTGACAGAAACAGTACCCTTTATTATCTCCTTTGTCTCTGTCTACTAGACAAAATCCTGTTGAGTATTCATAAGCCCTGCGGTCGCACCGACCAATGCAATGCAGTTGGCAGTCCTCATCACTGCCACAGGTCTCGTATTCAACTCCTAGAAATATTTATACAGATTAGACTTATTTATTTTACTTTTACATCTTAAAACTTCAATTTTACATGTCATTTTAATATGGTAAAAGGGATCGTCATAAAATAAAATAATGTACAAAATATAAATTACAATGTTAACAATTCAAATAATGTCATAGTATATAACATAACAAGAATCTGCCTTGATGTTCGCTGGGCATAGCTATGAATCATCTTTATTCACCTTTAGCTAACAGTGTCTAATACCTACCTAACTCTATTTAATTTTAAGTGTTATATATAAGTAACAGTAATTAATACTGTCTTGCTTCGTAAATATAGTTACTGTCTCAATCTTCACGATGTATTGGTAGGCTGTGTCAATAGGCAAAGCGAAATAATTCGCTCAGTTCGTTTGTTTCTTTTTCTTTTTAACAAATAAATTGTCTCTCTCTATGTCAGTATATAATATTAAAATAAAAATTTAAATATACACTTGGTACTAAATTATCACAAATTAAATTAAACGTCAGAGGGCCCACGAATTTAATTTATTAGAAAATTCATTTATGGAATAATATTCATTTTCCAACAAAATATTTTTCAGTCGTCGACATCTTACTTTGCACTCTTATATATAAGACAAAATCAATATAGGTCCAAATAATATTATAAACTGCGACCTCGTCCACGTGGGCAACTTAACATAACAAATTATTATGTATTTCCCGTAGGAATGGGATGTTTTTTCGGAATACAACTATCCTATATCCTATTCCAGGACCTAACCTATATGTGTGCCAAGTTTCATTACGATTCGTCCGGTGGTTAAAGCGTGATTAAGTAACAAACATCCAAACATAAAATAAAATGTTAGTAGGATAGGATGCGAAAGATTGGAAGTTTGTTACTCAATCACGCTTCAACCACTGGACGGATCGAGATGAAACTTGGCACACATATAGCTTAAGGCCTGGAATCGGACAAAGGATAGTTTTTACCCCGAAAACACATCTCTACGGGAAATACATAATAATTTGTGATGTAAAGTTGTCCACGCGGACGAAGTCGCGGGAAACAGCTAGGAACTAAGAAATAAAAACGTAAACTTTGCGTGTATGTACATGAAATTATTTGTATCATCAAAAAATTGGGAAGGTCTAAGGATAAGTTATAGGTATAGAACATATTTCCTAGGCCTATTCCACATATCGATCATTTTTGAAAATTTTGCCTGTTTGCCTGTTAGTTTATGCATTCATCACGCAAAGCTACGGTACCGATTTTGATGGACTTTTCATAAAAACATAGGGCTTAATTCGGAATAATATTAAGTATTTATTTATCGCACCCGGCTTACTAAATCAAAAGTTATCGGAGTTTTCAGTTTTAAAATACATGAGTCGATACCTATAAAGTATTATAATGTTCGATGCAATTCAGATTGCGATGAATTAGGACTACATTTGGAGCTTTAGTGCAGCAGCAGCGTACATACATACATACATATATAATGCTCACGCCTTGGGCCCCAAAGGGGTAGGCAGAGACGATGTGTCGCCACTTGGCGCGATCCTGACACACTTCACTATATAACCTCACTCACATCTATCAACCTTTTCAAGCACCTTCTTTTTTATTCATCTCACTGCGGACCTCAGCCTTTTTTATTACGTTACCAATTTGATCCTTGGACGTCGTCCTAGGATGACCTCTATCTTATCTTATCTTATCTTATCTTTTTAGGGGCCAGGAAGACCTGGCGACACTTCGACCCTTCAGGATCTTTTGTGCCAAACCCCTGACTACCAACGGTGCCCCAAGCCGATTTGGTGGACGTCACATACGCCTCAGAATTTCTTCTTTGGCATATGCAGGTTCACCGAAAAGCCTGTGGTATTATAAATAAACCGTACTTAAGTTTCGTAAAACTCATTGGTACGGGCGGGGTTTGTACCAGGACCTCATGAACGTGAGGCGAGTGCACAACCAACCGGCTACCACGGTAGGATGACCTCTAACCGCAGTTCTGTAGCATCAGTGTTCTCCTGTGTATACAGCGATCACTAATCAGCGTGGTGATTAAGCAAATCTCCCAATGGCCAGGCCACCAAAAGTGGTATTCTACTGGGAAGGCTTTAGTTCAGCAGTGGACGTATTTCCGCTTATAATGTACTCTAGACTGTAACTCACATAATATAATTATTTAAAAAAAAGATGAAAAAAGGCGGGAATAGAAATCTTTTACTTTAAATATTGTTTTTTTTTTTGAGATTTTTTTCTACTTACCTCACAATCGAGATGTAAAGCAGAGTAGTTAGCTTGACTGTAAGCATCAATTGCACCCTCGAACTATATAGCTGCGCTCGTGCGCCTAAATATCTCGGGCTGCAATTGATGCCTTACAGCCCTTGGCTACTAATCTACTATTGACTTTTGACTTTTGGGACGAAGGAGTCCCATTCCGTTACTGGCTTCGAACTGGGAAATTGCATTTCCCATTTCGTAGCCAGTTACGAAATCTGGATACGCAATGGGACGAATGGATTCAATCAACTTTTTGCCTACCTCTCTTCGATGAACCTTTTAATTGGCAGTAACAATAGTTGAGGAGACATTCTGGTTCCGTAGCATAGTGTAACATTGGCATATCGCAGCGATTTATGCATTCATCACCACAATCTGCTGCCTTTTTACAACTTATAGGAGTATCAGAAAATGCGTCAATTTCTGCAATAAAATTTATTTTATACATACATAATGCTCACGCCTTGGTCCCAGACGGTAGGCAGAGACGATGTATCGCCACATTGCGCAATCTAATGTCGCAAAGTAGCTTTCCTTCGCCCACTTTTCGCCCCGTGATACCCCCCTTGACGTGATGTGTTGCGAACAGCATCGTCGCCTTGTTGAGGTACCACGACCACCTCAACGAGGTTGGATAGTTATTTATTATATACCTACATGATATATTCATCATCTGGTTATTTTTGTCTCCACTGCAGGAGCATAACCCTCTCTCATCTGCCGGAGACAGACGGACGATTTGGCCTACACTCCCCGCGCTGGCCAGACGGGTTGGGGAGACCTGATTGATGTTTTATAATGTATTCCCTTCGTCGCCTTGTACGACATCCACGGGAAGAGTTGGAGTGGTCCTATTCTACAACGTAAACTTTGCGTGTCTTTACACTGACATATTTGCATAAAAAATTGGGGTATCTGGGGATAAGTAATAGAAAGTAAAAGAAAAAAATTTAAAATTGTTAAATATATAATATAAGAGCCAGGTTATTGCAAATCGTTTGATCGTATCAGCAGCGAAAGTTCTACATATTGGTGTAGTTATTATTAAATGACTTAAATTATTTTTATTATTTGTTTTAATTATATTATAATTATTTTGTGCAATAAAGAATAACGAATTGTATTGTAATGATACCTGGGGTAACTATTTTGCGACCAGTTTTAACAAAGCTTTCCCATCTCTTGCCTTCAGAGTAACACACTATGTAAAGAGTAACCACGAGTATAGTCTTCTTCATTATATTACTTGCTTATTCGGATTGCTGAGAAAGCAAAGCTTCCCTTATAAATAGAGTATTTTATAAAACACAAAAGCCTTGACTAAGTTTTTCCATTGTCAGATAGTTCCACTATAATTGTTTTTTGTATTTAGTTCTGCTATAGATTTTGTTGTATTAGTCTGTTTATTTGTAATGTGTGCTTTGCAAAATACATTTATATTTTCTCCTTCTACTTCTGCCTTTATATCGTGAGTTTTGGGTTTCTTTGACTATCTTATCTTCTTAGGGGGCCAGGAAGACCTGGCGATACTTCGACCCTTCAGGATCTTTTGTGCCAAACTCCTGACCACCAACGGTGCCCCAAGCGAATTGGTGGACTTCACATACGCCTTAGAGTTTCGTCTTTGGCATATGCAGGTTTCCTTACGATGTTTTCCTTCACCAAAAAGTCTATGGTATTATAAATAAACCGTACTTAAGTTTCGAAAGACTCGTGTTCTTTGACTATGTTTTTACAATGATTAGTATGCCTCTACCTTTTAATGTTTAAAGTTATTGAGCATTAAAGTTGTTTGTTATACGATTTTATGTAATATTCGTAACAAATTAATAATAATATCAATTTCTTCATTTGATTCCAGCTATTCTTCAGTAGAAGCAGAAGTATCTACGTTGCATATCATATTTCATTTAATCTCATCCACCACATTCTCACACACTCAATTTGTACTTATATTATTTAATTGCTGTGTTCTATGATTTGTGTATCTGTAGCTAGTTTGCTATAAGGTAGCTACTTGTTTGTTTAAATTCATGTAAACTTAATTCTATGCAACTAGCTGGCTATAACTGGCTGGAAAAGGCTTCGCCCCATAACCCACAAGTGAGTGTACCCGCGCCCCCGATGACCCCCTTTTAGTCATCTTGTACGACAGTTAATAAAAACAAAATTTACCCAAATTTTAGTTGGCATTGGACGTATTGAATTTAAAACAATAATAATAGACAAAATAAATTACAACATTGAAAATATATTTAATATCACAATGATACAAGAAATGAGAAAACATCAACAAGAGCAATACATTTATTTATCAATTAGTGTAAGGAACGAACGAACGGACGTTAAAAAATTAGTTATAAATACCTATTCTTAAATTAAGAATTGGCTTATATTTGAATTTATATCGTTATATATCTAGAATAACCGAGAAATCATTTCATTATCATCATCAGCCGGAATACGTCTACTACTGAACATAAGCCTCCCCATTAGAATGCTACTTCTAGTGAGCTGTCCATTGGAGGATTTGCCATAATCACGACATTTGGCAGGCGGATTGGTAGTCGGAGTAATGATCTTAATAGAACTACACAGGAGAACGCTGCTGAAATTCCTTAGTCGCCTGGACGACATGACAGACCCGGGAAGGTTGGTGGTGGCCCTATTTTAAGCAGAAAGCCATACGGCACGACTGTCATTTGCCGTGTGGTTTCCGGTAGAGTAGAATAGGACCACTCCAACTCTTCCCGTGGATGTCGTACAAGGCGACTGAGGGAACACATTATAAAACATCAATCAGGCCTCCCCAACCCGTCTGGCCAGCGCGGGGAGTGTAGGCCAGATCCTCCGTCTGTCTCCGGCAGATGAGAGAGGGTTGTGCTCCTGCAGTGGAGACAGAAATAACCTGATGATGACTGTCAATTAATAGCATCAAAAACAAACAAGTTGTTATGCTTCTGACACGTTTATGTTTCAAATACATACAATGGAATAGTCATTTATTGGCTGCAACAAGGCATCACATACTGTGCAACATTACATACAAGCAAAAACAATACAACACTAGAACTAAAAAAAAAAAACCTATGTAAATAGTAAAAAATACAAAAATGTAAAAAAAAAACACTACCTTCAGTAGCGGAAAACAAGTAAAAATAGGTTATTATATAAGTACAATTCAAGGTTGCATAGATACATTTATTTTGTCATCTGTTCTGTACTTAAGTCTCTTTATAATGTACAACAAGCGTTAGCATGGCCCGCTGTGACCGAGCGGCCTCCCCGCACATAGGATAAACCCAAGAGATTTATTATGTGTGAGTTATGTAAGACATATGATGTATTTTCTTATTAATGTTAAAAAAATAAAAAAAATAAAAGTGGGTAGCACACACCGGGATCGCGTCACACGGTTTGTCGGACGATAATTTAATATTACACTCGCTTACACGAGTGGTCAGGGGACTTGGTTGAGGTATTTCCCTATCCGGTGCTATCGAGACGAGTCACGGGGCTTCCCGAGTTAACGCTAGCACAATCCCACTATCCTTCCGTATTAGCGGTATCCCTTACCTATCCTATACTCCTTCCTTACCCATACCCATCTCCTGTCTCTCTCGACCCGATCCCTGTCCCATCCGCCAATCCTAGGTCTGCCGTGCAGATGGATGCGTGTCCAGGGGCTAGCCTGGTCGTAAGCGTGCCGACATCCTGGAGCTGGGTGAACTCCGGGCACTATTAGCCTTACTGAATCATGCGGGGCTCTGATGAGGTGAACAATTATTTCCCTAGCTAATCGTGGTACCTCAACAAGGCGGCGATGTTATTCGCAACACATCACGTCAAGGGGGATCACGGGCTGAAAAGCGGGCGAAGGAAAGCCGCTTTGTGGCATTATATTACGCAAAGTTGAGAGACATAGTCTCTGCCTACCCCTCTGGGACCAAGGCGTAAGCATTATGTATGTTGCATAAGTGACAACGCGAGAACGTATCCGACAAACCGGGAGTAGAACCGATGCGTGTGACCGACCCTTTTCACATTCACTTACTGCTAATCTAAAATTTTATATATCGCATTTTCAATACGACAAATATATGAACCAAGTTCTAATAATGGACGTGGTGACAAACACGTCGCCTTCGTGATCTCATGAGCGCGGCGGTTACACCGAGCCTTGCAGTACAGCTGGCATTCTTTGTCGCTTCCACAAGTCACAAATCTGAGATAGTTTTCTGTAATATGAACAAAAAAAAGGAATTGTTAAGGATTTGGTGGAATCTTCTTTAGCATAACCAGGACTTAGTGCAATTTAGTGTTGTTATATTTACTGCTAGCTGTGACCGTGGCTCGCGTGGACTACAGAAATATTGTTGAAGTTATTTATTCCCGCTCCCGCTCTCGACCCGTTGCCGCTCCCAACCCGCTCCAGCTCCCGCTCCTTCTCCCGCTCCAGCTCCATCTCTCGCTTCTGATCCTTTCCCTTTCCCTGCTCCTTCTCCCGCTCCCGCTCCTTCCTCCGCTCCTTTTCCCGTTGCCGCTCCCAACCTGCTCCTGCTCCTTCTCTCGCACCTGCTCCTTCCCCTGCTCCTTCTCCCGCTCCTTCTCCCGCTCCTTTTCCCGTTGACGCTCCCAACCTGCTCCTGCTCCTTCTCCCGCTCCTGCTCCTACTCTCGCTTCCGCTCCTTCTCCCGCTCCAGCCCCCGTTCCTTCTCCCGATCTCGCTCCCTAGTATTCTTTGGCGAGTGCACAACCAACTAGGCTACTAGACTGGCTCTGAATAGAGTTTGATTTTAAAATAAAAGTACGTATATTTCATTCCAGATTAATAGTCATATGAAAACAAACGCATTTGCGTCTCGAAAACAAAATACACAATAGATGGTGTTCCTAAGTGGACCGCAAAGTTTACTTGGTAATACAAACCTATTTTTGCTGCTGGTGACCCTTTCATGTATATGTTACCGAGACGTAAATAGCGTTGGTTTTCATAGGACTATTAATCTGGAATGAAATATAGGTAACAGTGTCAAGTGCCTACCTAGAAAATCTGCCATCATACACGTACAATTTCCTTCATAACAAAACGGAAAAGATGAATAGTGTGCGATTCTTATACGACACCGATTGTCCAACATTCCTCATGAACTTTACACGGAATGGAGGCGAAGGATGTTATTTGCCCTGGAAAAAAATTAACCTTTTTAAAAATATACTCTATGGGTAGCTCTAGGACTGCCACGCCGGAGGTTGCGGGTTCGAATCCCGTTAGGGGCAAATGTTCGTATGATGAATGTGAATGTTTGGAGCCAAGTCTTGGATGTTTATATATTTATTATTTAAGTATGTCTATCCATACATTATGAAACATCAGTTAGGCCTCCCCAACCCGTCTGGCCAGCGTTGGGAGTGTAGGCCAAATCCTCCGTCTGTCTCCGGCAGATGAGAGAGGGTTGTGGTCCTGCAGTGGAGACAAAAATAACCTGATGATGAATATATCATGTAGGTATAAAATACATTCTATTGCAGAAATTGACGCATTTTCTGATACTCCTATAAGTTGTAAAAAGGCCGCAGACTGCGGTGATGAATGCATAAATCGCTGCGATATGCCAATGTTACACTATGCTACGGTACCAGAATGTCTCCTCAACTATTGTTACTGCCAATGAAAAGGTTCATCGAAGAAAGGTAGGCAAAAAGTTGATTGAATTCATACGTCCCATTTCGTAACCAGATTTAGTAACTGGCTACGAAATCGGAAATGCAATTTCCCAGTTCGAAGCCAGTAACGAAATGGGACTCCTTTGTCCCAAAAGTCAAAATCATTTATTGTATATGAGTACACTTGGTACATTTATACACGTCATTTTTTTTTATCGACTACCGCTTCCTAGGTGTTAGCGCTGTGAAGAAGAAACGGCGCAACAAACTTCACGCAACACATCTTTTAAAAATCAATCCCATTTAGATATTCGTTATTTTTTTGCTAAATTTGGCATTTCCATTTCGTCCACGATAATTATATTATGTGAGTTAGAGTGTCTCATCAGCTATTGTTACTATCAATTAAAAGGTTCATCGAAGAGAGGTAGGCAAAAAGTTGATTGAATCCATTCGTCCCATTTAGTAACTGGCTACGAAATCGGAAATGCATCTGCAGTGGGGAGTCCACTATCATAGCTTGTACACATTACGACTTAGTTTATCCTTGTGTCTCCATTTAAGTGTTTCCTTTACCATCAGACACCCTACAACCAACTCCAGAATACAGCCCACACACTCTCCACTCAACTACATAGTGATGGACTTCCGATGGTGCTGATCTGCACAGCCGCATCTCGGACCATCACATGACCGTCACATTGCTTTGTTCAAGAGCCTCTTTTGTTTCGGTTGTTATGTCTACAA
Source organism: Esperia sulphurella (assembly GCA_947086405.1). NCBI lineage: Eukaryota > Metazoa > Arthropoda > Insecta > Lepidoptera > Oecophoridae > Esperia > Esperia sulphurella. The sequence continues at coordinate 16,211,958 of OX352266.1, forward strand.
CCACACTTACTGTCGTCAGGTATATGCGGAGGGGTACACGCCGCAAACGAGCCTCGGCATCATCCGCACAGTACGTGCTCTTCGACGGTGTACGTTGAGCACGAATCCTTGTTCGTTATCACACTGTGTGTCCGAATCTGTTAACAAAAACTGTTTCAGGTGCAAATGAATCGGTGAGAGCGAATATGATAGCCCTGCCGTGTGGTTTCCGGTATGCCGTGTGGTTTCCGGAATGTCGCGTGGTTTCCGGTAGAGTAGAATAGGACCACTCCAACTCTTCCCGTGGATGTCGTACAAGGCGACTAAGGGAATTCTACTTCCTACTAATATTATAAATGCGATAGTTTGGATATTTGGATGTTTGTAACTCAACCACTGGACGGATCGTGATGAAACTTGGCACACATATAGGTTAGGTCCTGGAATAGGACATACGATAGTTTTTATCCCGAAAAAACATCTCATTCCTACTTGAAATACATAATAATTTGAAATGTTAAATTGTCCACGCGGACGAAGTCGCGGGCAACAGCTAGTACATTATAAAACATCGATCAGGCCTCCCCAACCCGTCTGGCCAGCGCGGGGAGTGTAGGCCAAATCCTCTGTCTGTCTTCGGCAGATGAGAGAGGGTTGTGCTCCTGCAGTGGAGACAAAAATTACCTGATGATGAATATGATAGCCCGCAGGTTTACACGTTGTACCACATCATGAGTTATACTGAGAGAAATGTGACCCTCGAATTCATAGGATGTCTAAAGAATTTATCAGGTATACCTCTAAAAGAACGACTTGGCGTCAGGGAACTGATACAAAGTCACATGCACTAAGTAACTGAAGTTAGTTAGCACAGGCTGGTGCCCCTGTAATAATACTAGCGATTAGGTAAGTCTGTTCCTTGTATGGAGTGCCTGGGATGTGGTTGCAAGAGTCGAACAACCGGAGATAACATGTCTTAGTAACTTTATTAAAATCTGGCCCTGGACGTCCGCTACTGGACATAGCCTTCCCCAACGGCAACGGCGACCAACCCGCGCGTCATAGGGCCCACCTACTACCAACATCTCCCTGGTGACCTGCAGAACGAAACGAATGATGAAACGTTTAGTCGCCGACTGAAAAACCTTTTATTGGATAAAGAATTTATGGACATATAATTTTGAAGTTAAACTGCGACGTAGTTTATGAAAATTGATTTTTTTTATTTTTCTAAACATTGTTATTATTAAGTACAGTTACGACATTGTTATAAATCTCATACACGAGTTGTGTAGAATTGACATTTTGTATACTATTTTTTATTATTTTTTGACGATCACATTAACTCTGACCTTTTACGTAAGTTAATCTATGTATTAAAATTTGTAATGTGAAATAAAGAAATCTAATCTAATCTAATCAATGAACGCTACCACATCCGGTCCTCCCCGACTCCGCAATCAGCCGCTTCCGGCCACCTTCTTAAGCTCCATAATTATACTCACGGGTATGAATTTTATAGCTGTCCTGATAGGGAAGCACTTCGAGCTGTGACTATGGTGATCACAGAGGCCAACGCATCGCTTGACCATAACGCCACTCGGGCTCACCTGTGAAAACACGTTTATTACATCTACCTTTGAGGATTTTCTCATTATATTTAATTTGATCTAAGTATTCATGGTTCACGCGACTGGGCAAGCGTAGTGTGGGACGCCCCCTGGCTAGATGGAGCGACGATCTGCGTAAGGCGGCTGGCAGTGACTGGATGAGAAGAGCCGAGGGTCGGGTTCAGTGGCGCACCTTGGGAGTAGCCTATGTCCAACAGTGGACTCTTTCGGGCTGATGATGATGATGATTCATGGTGAACAAACAGCATGTTATACTTAGTGTAATGAAACAGCACGTTACACTTACGAGTATGTTATGTTATGGCTGGAGTAAGGGTAAAGGTTTATTACTTCATTGCTGGTCCAAATGGCTTTGATTCTATTTGGTTACATTTATGAATATCAGACACAGGTTCAATCGTTCACGTGTACACTTCGACCACAAACTACGAAAAGAAATCGTAAATATGACTGACAGAAAGTTTAAAAATCTCATTAAAATTATCTTTGTAAAAAAAGCCTACTATAAAATAGACGATATTTTGTGTGACAATGATGCTTGGTTGATATTACAATGTACAATCTTGATTTTAAAATGCGTGTTCCTCGAAGATCGTTGCGCCGTTCCTTTTTCACTGCGCTAAAACCTTGGGAGCGGTAGTCGATAAAAAGAAATTACGTGTATAAATAATGTACCAATTGTACTCAAGTGCAATGAATGATTTTGACTTTGTCTTCGATACAGTTCGAATAACTGACGGCGAGAGAGAGACAGACTGTCTAATGAGACTATGTAACAACTTAATGTTATACTTAGTGTAGTGTTAGCCAGGCTTCCCTCACTCGTACATCCTTACCGCGATAAATACCTACAAGTCGGTTGGTTAAGTAACAACGCCAAGTCGAGCGCCTTAGGCACATTTTCGTACGTTGCACGACAGCGTCGACATCGCGCGCTGTACGGAGTAACAACAACGCCAACACGAATGCCCACTCCGCGGTACCAGTCCCGCGCTGTACGGAGTGAATGTTACGTATATCAGAAGAATCATGAAAGCAGGACAAAAGCTGTTGAAATGAGGTCCCTAAGAAAAATATGTGGAGTGAAGTTATGTGACAGTGAGGAATTCAGTGATATGTGAGAAGTGTGGTTTAAAAGAAGATGTAGTAACGAAGGTAGAGAAAGGTATGTTGCGTTGGTTTGGACATTTAGAGCGTATGAGTGCGAATGTGGAAGGAACTACAACTAGAGGTCGTCCTAGGAGGACATTCAAGGATCAAATTAGTAACATCCTCAAAAAGGCTGGGGTCCGCAGTGAGAAGAATAAAAGGAGGTGCATGAAAAGGTTGATGTGAGTTAGGCTAGTGACGTGTGTAGTAGATACCCACACATGTGGTCTTGCTAAGGGGTATAAGTATTTGAGACTTACCTGTTCATGTGCGGCGCCGGATTCCAATAATATAAATACTTCTTTAGGAAGTCCACATTTAGAGTACTCTATGACTGCATCGTGTTCCTTGATATATTTTTCTGTACATGCTACGTAACTCTCTGAAATATCTCTCCAAACATTTTACTGAGTTTTGTTTTTGTTTTATTGGGAATTTTGGGGAGGGGGAAAAGGGAGAAGGAGAGGAAGGGGAGAGGGGGAGTAGTTGGTGTGAGGGGGGATGGATGGAGGAGGGGGAAAGAATAGGTGAAACCCCCCATCTCATGACCAAAGCAATTTAAATTGAACAATTTCTAAATTTTGAAATATTACTAGGGACCTGTTTACAAGAATCATTATTAAGTAGAATTATTACTTCGATAGCAAATATAATTAAATCATTTTTATTAATTAGAGCGAATTGCGTAATTTCTCCCAAAACCAAGATGAAGTACATTATTATTAAGGTATGTATAGGAATATTTTACCTATTTTTGCAAGACCCTTAGATGGATACCGACTAGCAAAGAAAACCAAAATCAAAAGTTTAACGAAAAGTATTATGTTCTTCGTTATGATAGGTATTGTATATATACTGAGAAAACTATATTTTTTTTTATAAATAATAAAGAACCTTGACTAAGCTTTTCCATTAGCAGATAGTTCCGCCATGTCTATTTCTATATACATATAATAAAACTGTAACTGGTCTATGTCTGTACATGGGAGATATTGTTGAAAAATGTGTATGAGGGGTCTTTATAGGGCCAATAAAAGCTAAAATAATTGTTTTTAGAATTTTGTCTGTCTTTCTATCAGTCTTTCTGTATGTATGTTTGTTACCCCATCACGCAAAAACCACTGGTTAAAATTTGATGCAGTTGTCTTGCTAGAGGTCTAACTTAAAACCTGGTGCATGTTTCATCTTGATACGCCACTTAGAACCTGAGATATTAATAAAGTATTATTTTTTTCTAGAAGCCTTTATGACAAAGAAGTATTATTATGTTTGATACAATTCATATTTCGATTGGTTTGTACTACAGCTGGAGCGGGAGTGGGAGTGGGAGTGGGAGTGGGAATGGGAGTGGGGTCGGGGTAGGGGTAGGGGTAGGGGTAGGGGTAGGGATAGGGGTAGGGGTAGGGGTAGGGGTAGGGGTAGGGGTAGGGGTAGGGGTAGGGGTAGGGGTAGGGGTAGGGGTAGGGGTAGGGGTAGGGGTAGGGGTAGGGGTAGGGGTAGGGGTAGGGGTAGGGGTAGGGGTAGGGGTAGGGGTAGGGGTAGGGGTCGGTATAGCGCATGTTTTATATTTTCAAGCAACAGTAATCCTTACGAGTATACATGAGGTGTTCTGCTGATACAGTACTAAGGCATCATGTCACACTCAGAACTAGAACACTGCGACCCCTGATTACTTTAAAATTAATAAATAACAAACATAATTTTAATACAATTATTGTTTTATTCCAGACAAATAATATTTATTTTTAAGTTGAAAATAATTATATATTTCACATGATAAGACGACGGATGAGAAGATATATACATACACGTTTATTAGTTATACATGTTGCTAAATTCAGAATTTGCTTATATTTGAGTTAAATTGTTAAATATCAAAAAAATTGATGTGACTGTAATTTCATCATCATCATCAGCCGTAATAAACCAACTGCTGAATAAATTTATAGGTATTCACTTATTGCTAATCTTAAAATTTTAATCTCGAATTCTCTATTCGACAATTACATGAACCAAGTTCCAACGGGTGTGAGGACAAGCACAGCGCCGTTGTAGTCTCGTGAGCGCGGCGGTTGCACCGAGCCTTGCAGTACAGCAAGCATTCTTTGTCTTCTCGACAACTCACATATCTGACATGATTTTCTGTAATATGAACAAAAAAATAATTTGTTAAGGATTTGATGGAATCTTCTTCATCATAACCGGCACTTGGTACAACTCAGCTGTTCCCCTGGGCTCGCGTAGACTACAGAAATGCTGTTGAAGTTACTTATTTCTCCTTGCTCCTGCTTTTTGCGCCCCCCTGTACACATCCTGTCCTAACGTGAATAAACCTTAAACCTTCCCAAGCACTTGCCTTCTGTGACCAGGACGACCTGGTGACACTTCGTCCGTTCAGGATATTTTTGTGCCAAACCCCTGTCTACAAACGGTGGCCCAATCCGATTTGGTCCATTACGCATTAGAATGTATTCTTTGGCGATCAACTAAGCTACTAGACTAGCACTGAATATCGTTTGATTTTTAATATAATAGTACGTAGGTAAGGTAGGTACTGTGGTGTTGGAGAAGACTTCTTGGTATACCATGGATAGCCATGAGAACAAATGACCCCATTCTTAAACAGCTCATTATAACAAAACGGATCTCCACTATCTGCAATGAAAAGACTAAGCTTCTTCGGTCACATTCTGCGATCACCCAAGCACGATCTGGAGAAGCTCTTCATCCTGGGACAAGTGCTTCGACTGGCGAGGTGGCTGGCGGATTCTTATATGAAGCAGTGCGGCTGGCCAATGACTGCTATGCGTGGAGGCGCATTTTATACGGTCGCGATCCTCATCAGTGAGGGAACAACAGAGAAGAGACGTAGGTAACAGTGTCTGGTGCCTACCTACTAAGTCGACCATGGTGCATGTACATTGTCCTTCATAACAAGTCGGAAGAGATGTATATAGCGGGCTTCTTACACGACACCGATTTATGCAGGGTACTCTACATTCAGCATCATTGTCACACGGGATGGATGTGGCGGCTAATAACCCTGGAAAAATAACAGATCTTTTAATAATCCTACGAACATTATAAATGGAAAAGTTTGGATATTTGGATGTTTGTTACTCAGTCACGCTTCAACCACTGGAAGGATCGGGATGAACGCATATAGGTTAGGTCCTGGAATAGGACATAGGATAGTTTGTATCCCGAAAAACATCAAATTTTTACGGGAAATACATAATAATTTGTAATGTAAACTTGTCCACGTGAACGAAGTCGCGGGCAACAGCTAGTATTCATTATATAATATAAATGTATATACATTATTATTTATTTACTTCAGACAAAAATACATCCATATGGTTAGTAAAATCCTTAATACTATGTTAGTAAACTTATAAGCTATGTTTTTTAAATGCCTAGAAATAGGTTTCAACACCCAATGTATTGCCGTGTGGTTTCCGGTAGAGTAGAATAGGACCACTCCAACTCTTCCCGTGGATGTCGTACAAGACGACTAAGGGAATATATTATAAAATATCAGTCAGGCCTCCTCAACCCGTCTGGCCAGCGCGGGGAGTGTAGGCCAAACCCTCCGTCTGTCTCCGGCAGATGAGAGAGGGTTATGCTCCTGCAGTGGAGACAAAAATAACCTGATGATGATGATGATGAAAGATTGGAGTTTGGATATTTGTTACTTAATCACGTTTCAACCACTGGACGGATTAGGATGAAACTTGGCACACATATAGGTTAGGTCCTGGAATAGGACATATGATAGTTTTTATCCCGAAAAAACCCAATGTCTGACGATGGGGCCATCGAACCTCTCGTCGTACATCTTCAGGATCCCGTTAGCGCTGCCCCGCAGCCTGCGCATCGGGGAGGTCGCTTTATTGCGCATTATAGCAGCAAAATCGTTTATGGGAGCTTCTGCGAACATTCCTGATGCGCTGCAGTATCGCTATATGCGAAAAGGATAAAGTTTTTTTATTCCTAATCGGTTTACACTTGACCTTAATCTCACCTGATAGTAACGATGAGACCTAAGGTGGAGCGTGCTTACCCAGAAGATGCCTATTTACTAAAGTATTTCTATTCTATTCTATTCTATTCTATTCCATTCCATTCCATTCCATTCTACTCTACTCTACTCTATTCTATTCTATTCTATTCTATGCTGTTCTATTCTATTCTATTCTTCCTTTAAAAAGATCAAAGTTGTACTTATTCAGAAATACCGAAGCTGGCAGGGAGTTCCATTCCTTAGCAGGTCGCGTTATGAAATTATGGAAGAGGAAATAACTACCATCACTAGTACACGTAACGACTAATTCTTGTGATCTGTGTTACTGGGGAATATAAGTTAGCAACCAAATCTAGAAATTACAGTCCACACACTCTCCACCTGAACTACAAGGCACACACTGTATGTCGATAAAAAATTATATAATAAAATTTCAACATGTATAACATATGAAAAAAAGGAGACAATATTCAATAATAAGCTGAAGAAGTATTTAACTGCCAAATGTTTTTACTCATTGCATGAATTTTATAATGATAGGCATAATATTTAAATTGATGTTTTGATTTTATTAGTTTTTCTGACATTTTATATTATATAGATTTATAAGTTGCTTATTGACATTTAAATTCATTAATATGCTGACATTGTAAATATTTTAAAAAATCTAGTTCAGTTTTATAATTTAATTTTATATTTTTAATTGATAATTTTACATATTTAGCGCCCTTTCATGTTAGTACCTGTGTATTGTTATCGAACATCTTGTAAACTACATGAACGTAAATAAATATGAATACATAGTGACGGACTTCCGATGGTGCTGCTCTGACGGACCATCTACGCAGCCGCATCTCGGACCATCGCATGCAGGGCCGCGCCGGCCCTGTGTGCGAAGTGTGCGGCGCACACAGGCGCCAAGACAATAGGGGCGCCGCTATCGAAATTATTTTTGTTACACTTACACAACAACATATTTCTTTGTAGTGGAGTATCGATAAGTAAGTAGGTATAATAGGCGTAACAAATGCCTCGTAAACAACAAAATATAATATTGAGCTTATTGTACAAGTGTCTGAAGATAACATTCACGTTTATGGTTTAATTTTACGCTTTGGGTTTTAGTTTACAATAATTACGAGCTCAGCGTTAAGCTCAACAATGAGCTAGGGAAGATTAACAAATTTAGCAACAATATAGAGGAGGCCATATTAGACCATATAGACAAACACGAAACTATTAAAGATTTCGCAAACAAAAAAGCTAGAAGAGTGGAAATAAAGTAATTTAAATATGTTTATTTATATTCTTACACATTTTAGACTCTTGTTTTTTTTAACATAGCATACGTAATAGTTAAATTAGTATTATTAGAAAAAAGTCAGTTATTTTGTTATTGATATATAAGTATACGATTAGATAGAATATCATAAATAAAGTATGTAAAAATTTAATTCGCGTTTTATTATATTCAGTAATTGGCAAGCGAAAACGAACTGGTTTTACCTATTTAGGAAAATATTATCTAATTATATAAAACTAGGAAACATTTATTTCGGTCAAAATTAACAAATAAGAAATAAAAATAAGTTGAAACATTAAGATTCGTGAAAAAAAGAGGCGCTTCATAGGTTTCGCATACAGGCGCTATAGGGGGTCGGCGCGGCCCTGATCGCATGACCGTCACATTCCTTGGTTCAAGAGCCTCTTTTGTTTCGGTTGTTATGTCGACAACCACACTTACTAATGTTGGTGATATGCGGAGTGGTACACTCCTCAGACGAGCCTCTGCAGCATCCGCACAGTTCGTGCTCCTCGACGGTGTACGTTGAGCACGAATCATTATTCATCAGCAAACTGTATGCCCGAGCCTGTTAACAAAACAGTTTCAGAGGCAAATGAAACGGTGAGGGCGAATATGATAGTCAGCAGGTCTTCACGTTGTACCCCTCACATTAATAGGAATTAATAGTATACCTCTAAAATAATGACAAGGTGTCAGGAAACTGATACGAAGTCACATGTACTAAATGAAGTTTATTGTCAAAGTTAAAATCATTTATTGCATATGAGTACACTTTTTTTTTTTTTTTTTTTTTTTTTTTTGTACACTTGGTACATTTATACACGTCATTTTTTTTTTATCGACTACCGCTTCCTAGGTGTTAGCGCTGTGAAGAAGAAACGGCGCAACAAACTTCACGCAACACATCTTTTAAAAATCAAGTTTGCACACAATTAATAAAGATTTTGCGAAGCTGAATTGATATTAGTACCAGGCATCTTTGTCATTGAAATAATCGTTTATTTTATAATAGGCTTTCTTACAAAGTTGTTTTTTAATGTGAATCTTAAACTTTCTGTCCGTCATATATTATATTGGATAGAATCCCACAATGTACCAGCATGAGAATGAGTAACACAATATATAATTCAGGGTCAAGATCATCCTTCTGATAAACCGATAGTAATACTGAAAGATCCATAGTAGAACTTGCAATTTATTAAGTACTAGCTGTTGCCCGCGACTCCGTCCGCGTGAACAACTCAACATCACAAATTATTATGTATTTCCCGTAGGAATGAGATGATTTTCGGAATAAAAACTATCTTATGTCCTATTCCAGGACCTAACCTATATGTGTGCCAAGTTTCACCACGGTCCGTTGAAGCGTGATTGAGTAACAAACATCCAAATATCTAAACTTTCGCATTTACAACATTAGTAGGAAGTTAGGTCAAGGGGTATCACAAAAGCGGACGAAGGAAAGCCATTTTGCAATATTACATTGCGCAAAGTCGCGATACATCGTCTCTGCAACCGGAGATACGGCGAACAACCGGAGATAACACGTCTTAGTAACTTTCCGGGCATAGCCTTCCACAATGAACGCCACCACACCCGGTCCTCCGCCCTCCGCATCCAGCTGCTTCCGGCCACCTTCTTAAGGACCACAATTATACTCATCATCATCATGTCAGCCCCTAGAAGTCCACTGCTGGACATAGGCCTTCCCCAATGAACGCCACCACACCCGGTCCTCTGCCCTCCGCATCCAGCTGCTACCGGCCACCTGCTTTAGGTCGTCGGTCCACCTGGCGGCGGGGCGTCCCACCCTGCGAGTTCCGATCCGCGGTCTCCACTCCAGAACTCGTCTGCCCCAACGGCCGTCGGTTCTGCGGCACATGTGGCCCGCCCACTGCCACTTCAGCTTACTAATCCTTTCGGCTATGTCGGTGAGTTTTGTTCTTCGTCGGATCTCCTCATTACGAATCATATCCTTCAAAGAAACCCTGAGCATAGCCCTCTCCATAGCTCGCTGAGCGACTTGGAACTTGTGGATCAGGCCCACCGTCAGTGTCCACGTTTCTGCACCGTAGGTCATAAAAGGCAGGACACACTGATTAAAGACTTTTGTTTTTAAGCATTGTGGAATAGGCGACGTGAAGACGTGACGCAGTTTTCCAAATGCTGCCCAATTATACTCACGGGTATGATTTTCGTAGATATCTTGGTAGGGAAACACTTGGAGCGGTAACTCTGGTGATCACAGAGGCCAACGCATCGCTTGACCCAAACGCCGCTAGGGGTTATCTGTGAAAACACGTTTATTACTTACATCTATCTGCCTTTGCGGATTTTCTCGTTAAAATTTATTTTAATCTATGTATTCATGATTAACTTACAGCATATTACACTTAGTGTAATGAAACAGCACGTTACACTTACGAGTATGTTATGTTATGGCTGGAGTAAGGGTAAAGGTTTATTACTTGATTCCTGGTCCAAATGGCTTTGATTCTAGTTGGTTATATTTATTAATATCAGTCACCTAGGTTTAATCGTTCACGTGGTAATGTATCATTATCATCATCATCATCAGCCTATATATGTCCACTGCAGAACATAAGCCTCCCCAATAGAATTCAACTTTTGGTGGGCTGTCCATTGGGTGATTTGCCATGATCACCACGCTTGGCAGACTAATATGTATACACAACGCTTGGTAATGTATACGCTTCTATATTTCATTCCAGATTAATAGTCCTATGAAAACCAACGCTATTTACGTCTCGGTAACATATACATGAAAGGGTCACCAGCAGCAAAAACAGGTTTGTATTACCATGTAAACTTTGCAGTCCACTTAGGAACACCGTCTATTGTGTATTTTGTTTTCGAGACGCAAATGCGTTTGTTTTCATAGGACTATTAATCTGGAATGAAATATACAACAAACTACCAGAGGAAATCTAAAAAATAAAAACGTAAACTTCGCGGGTCTGTACATTGAAAATATTTGCCAAAAAATTGAAGGTCTGAATAATAGAACACATTTTGATCATTTTTGGGGGAAAGTAGGTGGAGAAGAATTGAGAGGGGTGAGTAAAGTGGAGGGTAAGTGGTGGGGAAGGGGGTGAAGGCAGGGGGGAGGTGTATATAAGTAGGTATACATACAAAAACAGATAAATAAGTCATTAGGACTATGCGATTGCGACTGCGACTGCACTGACTGGACTGGGACCGGGACTGGGACCCGGACCGGGACTGGGACCCGGACCGGGACCGGGACTGGGAAATACTTCAAGAGAAGACAACCCAACGACATGTGCCGAGTCTGAACGAGATAGATTTATGCAATAGAAAGAGAAGCGTAAAGTAGGTATGGTTTTGGCACCTAAACACCATTTTATTAGGAAGAGAGAATTCTGTACTAGTACTACTTTTTATTCTTTGGCTGTACGGAATAGTAACAACCCCAAGCCAGGCCGCTGGCTCGTTGCGCGCTGTACGGAGTAATAACAACCCCAAGCCAGGCCGCTGGCTCGTTGCGCGCTGTACGGAGTAATAACAACGCCAAGCCATGCTGCTGGCTCGTTGCGCGCTGTACGGAGTAATAACAACGCCAAGCCATGCTGCTGGCTCGTTGCGCGCTGTACGGAGTAATAACAACGCCAAGACATGCGGCTGGCTCGTTGCGCGCTGTACGGAGTAATAACAACGCCGAGCCATGCCGCTGGCTCGTTGCGCGCTGTACGGAGTAATAACAACGCCGAGCCATGCCGCTGGCTTGTTGCGCGCTGTGCGGAGTAATAACAACGCCAAGCCATGCCGCTGGCCCTTTGCGCGCTGTACGGAGTAATAACAACGACAAGCCATGCGGCTGGCTCGTTGCGCGCTGTACGGAGTAATAACAACCCCAAGCCATGCTGCTGGCTCGTTGCGCGCTGTACGGTGTAGTAACAACGACAAGCCATGCTGCTGGATCGTCGCGCGCTGTACGGAGTAATAACAACGCCAAGCCATGTCGCTGGCTCGTTGCGCGCTGTACGGAGTAATAACAATGCTACGTCGACAATATTTTGCATGTATTGTCTGACAGTGGGACTAAGTGGTTAAAAGCGTAGGTATTTTTGATTTACCAGGGAGTTATGGGGTTGCATGAAAAGGGTGATGCATGTGAGTGAGGCTAGTGAGGTCTGTCAGGATTGCGCAAAGTAACGATTCATCGTCTCTGCCTACTCGTCTGGGACCAAGGCCTGAGCATTATATATGTATTTATGTATGATGTATCTCTTACATAGTAGGTACCTATGTGGTCTTGCCAAGGGGACTAGTATTTGAGACTTACCTTTTCATTTATGGCGAGGGGGTCCAATAATATAAATACATCTTTGGGAAGTCCACATTTGGAGTATTCTATGATTTCATCGCGTTCCTTGTCATATTCTGCTGAACAGGGCACTACGGCTCTTGCTGAAATATTTACCCAATTATATATATTTTACTGAATTTTTCATTATTGCTGGACATTACAAATCAGATTTCTGGTTTGTTATGGAGGGGAGGAGAAGGAGAGGAAGGGAGAGGAGAGTGGTAGGGGTCCCTCCTCACACCCCTGGATGTGGTAGGGGAAAGGTATAGGTGAAACCCCCCGTCTCACGACCAAAGTAAATTATATTGACAAATGACTAAATATTGTAATTTTTATAACGACATTACTACCTGTTTACCAGAATCGATGTTACTACCACTAAACTACTTCGTAAAATTTAGTATCTTAAGTTAACATAAAAACACATTACACAGTTTAACTCAATGCACCTTTTCAACATTATATGTATATGTCAGTACATTTTATTCTTATTAATTCAGCTATACACAATGCCCTTATTTCTACTAATTTACAAACTTAAATTATATATATTTAATATTATTATGTACACCAATACATTGACAGCCCTCTACGCACAATTTAAAAAAACTTAATCTGTGAAGTCACTTGACCTGGTGCTGACAGAATACCAGCCCTGGAGTGCGCGTAGCGTGCTGCAGCATTATGCTGAGTCAGCGCCATTTTATTGCTGCGACACATAGGTACCTTGATTATTTTTAAATTGTAATTTATTAATTTCTGTTCTGTTTATTTCTCATGTATGTGTGTGTCGTAGCTATGAATAAATGACCTATTCTATATTAATTTTTACTTCGATAGCTACAAAAAATTTTTTTTTGTTAAACTAGGGCGAATTGTCTCCCTCCCCAAACCAAGATAAAGCAGATTATTAATATTTTACCTGTTTGTGCAAGAACAGTAAATGGATACTGATTAGCAAAGAAAACCAAAATCAAAACTTTGACGAAAATTATTATGTTCTTCATTATGACAGTTTCGTGTGTACTGAGAAAACTATGTTTTCTTTATACATAACAAAGGACCTTGACTAAGTTTTACAATTAGCAATTATTTCCGCCATATTTACTTATAAATTGCATGTTAATTTCATTAGTTTTCCGTTATCAGATAGCGAAAATGTAGGGTTATCTTTTATTTATTTATTTTATTTTAAGAAAACTTACAGCTATTTATAACTAAGTACATTACACATATAGTAAAATAGAGCCAATTAAAAGTTTCCACTTCAAGAAATAAATTAAATAATAATTAACATTCATAATAAACTAATGGTTCAAATATATTAAAAAATAATACGTACATACACAATACAAGCAGCAAACTCTAACTGAAATCAACACTAATAGAGACAAATTGATTAAAAATAAATACATAATATAAATACAACAAAGGAATATTTCTTAATACTAGATCTAACGAAAGAATTTAGCACTTATACCACCTTTTAGTTACTGCACGATAATACGCTATCACGTTTGAAACACGTTATTTATATTGAGTTAAAGTGATACACACGTTCGTAAAATATTTTTATAAAAATATCGAATAATCTATTCGTCAAATCGATGTAGTAGAACCTCACTAGTCTATGCACTATGGTTTCGTATTGTCACGTCATATTAGATGTTATGTTTACATCCTGTTTCCTATTTGTTTGTTTACATTATGTATTTGGGTGAAAAAATCTATTTTAATGAGTCTAATGTAGTGCCAAACGCCGTTTAACTTCATTGACTAATAACCACACTATGACGTCAAGGTTAGTGGCCATATACTCCCGGTGCTGTGAAAACTGTGCGCCAACGAATATTTCAATCTAAGTAAGATTATTCAATTTTCCCATCAAATAGTCAAACGGTTTTCTATTCATAATAATCATTAGCGTTTTTCCTGTATTTTGACGAAAATTTAATTCAGACGCAAGGTTTAACGTTCATGGCCCAACTTCCATACAATTTTGGGCATTGTCCTTTGGTTACCAAATGGGAGCGCGCACCAACCTGTTCGTACACGTTTATGTGTGCACAATAAACTATTATTTATTCATTAGAGAGAGACAACGTTATGCGTCAATACACAAGTGCCTTCTCTTTCTAACCAGCAGTGGTATTGGTAACGGTAGTGGTAGGTACTACACGCCGTGGTCTATTTTGTGGGCGACGTTAAACTGGCGGGGAGTGGTGAGTGTCGCCTTTTTACGTAATAATATTTAGTAATCTCCGACCAGGTTGCGGTATCTGATAGCAAATAAAGGGATTGGTCATTGTTTTATCGAGTTTTTAAAATATCGGTATTTTTTATTTAAAAATTTATTGTTTAAGATATTAGGGAATAATATTATATATTTATTGCAAGTAAAATAATATATTAGGCAACAATTTCATCCACAGTATCCTGGCAAGTGTCCTCTGAGCCGCCACAGCAGGCGCAGGTCACATGCTCTTCGACAGAGGAAAACGAGCACAACTTTTTGTTCGTCCTCAAACTGTACACCCGAATCTGTTAACAAAATCATAAACTATCAGTTACATTTACACCTAAATGTTATCAAGTTTCTTCTGCAATGATGATACGTCGCTTCGACTGTCTAAATGTCATAAGTTAGTTTCATTCGCAACTAAAACCATGTCAAGTTACTTCTACAATGATACGAAGCTTTGGGTAAGGCGTAGATTACTTATCTAAAACTAAAACGCTAATTGTTTAATTATCTTAGACATATCTGTTAAACTCAAGTCATCTTAGTCGCAAAATGTCTAACATCGACCATCTATATATCATTATCTGACTCATAATGGAGTTTTAATAAGACGTACATCCGAGTCGGTTAACGAAACTATACTTAGAGTAAATTCAGTTATTTAGGTGAACACGATAGTGACGCCGTAGAGCAACTGTAGCGACAACCAATCGAATGGGCCGAGTGGATTGTCTTTCGACGTGTTAATAAAATCAATATGTCATGTTTAATATAAAAAATAATTAGGTAGAAAAATAATAAAAGTTAACTGTAATATACTCATTTTAACTCCTTTCATATTATGTTTAAAAATATACACAAGTAGCTACAAAAAACATTAAAATAAAAGTACAAATAAAACAACTAGTGTAAATTGCAACAGAAAGAGTAAATGAGAGATAAATAGATAGGTGCTCCTCACGGGTACTAGTTTCACTCGTTTGGTGACAGGCTTGCATTTGGTGTTGACTCTGCTGTAGTCGCAGGTTCCAACGCATCGATTTACCCATACGGAGTTACCTGGAGAAATACGCACATGTATGTAGCTTTAAGGTTTATACGAGACGTCAGAATTCGGATAGATAATATGTGAAAAAAGAGTTTGTATGACTTTGCTCTCTTCTTCTCACAACAATGCGTCTAGAAGTCGAAACTGCTGCGACCTACGTTTATGGGTACGATTACGTTCCCTAAGGAAAAATGTAAATGCAAAAATCGCTGACAAATTGGTTTGGATCATGCTTTATGTTTGCCGAGCGCAGGAGCGTAACCGAGGGACAATATTATACGTTTGTTTCTCAGTCGACACTGATAGAGGATTCATAGCTCAAAAAATGCACAAGAGCTGATGATGATGATGAGAGATGGAGCCCATTTTTTAATACCTTTATTTAAGTAAGACAACGGTTCCTCTCCCTAGTCTATACACGTACGAGACGTGCATGTTTCTACATAAAACTAATAATTTATTTCAAATCAAAACGACATTATAGTAAAAGGGGGTAGAGACTACAAATACAACTATATGTGTCTATATGCATAAACATAAGCCGTCTTCAACGCATACTGCATGGCGATGAGAATCTACAATCTTTTACCCAACAAAGTCAAAGTCAAAGTCAAAATCATTTATTGCATATGAGTACACTAGGTACATTTATACACATCATTTTTTTTATCGACTACCGCTTCCTAGGTGTTAGCGCTGTGAAGAAGAAACGGCGCAACAAACTTCACGCAACACATCTTTTAAAAAGATTTTGCGAAGCTGAATTAACATTAGTACCAGGAATCTTTGTCATTCAAATAATCGTTTATTTTATAATAGGCTTTCATACAAAGTTGTTTTTTAATGTGAATCTTAAACTTTCTGTCCATCATATTTAAGATTTCCTCTGGTAGTTTGTTGTAGAAGCGTATACATTGCCCCGTGAACGATTTGCTGACCTTACTTAGTCTTAACCCTGGTAAAACAAGTTTATTTTTATTTCTTGTATTATAACTATTATTGTCACAGTGCCTCGAAAAGAGAGATACATTTTTTCTGACATATAAAATATTATCTAAAATGAATTGACCAGCTACTGTTAATATGCTTATTTCTTTAAACTTTTCTCTTAATGAGTCTCTTATACAAACAATTATAAAAACCCTTACATTAATTTATTAAAAAGCAGGTGTTCAAGTACTTTTTGGAGAGGAGTTTCAATTTAGTGTTATATTTTTTTAATGATGGACAAAAGTAAATAAACTACATTAATATTATTTTTCACACTGGTTTTTGGTTTTTATTTCATGCATTACTTTATAATACAATTAAATGTTATTTCTATATTAAAAATAACTGATAATGTAAAATTAAAATTTGCACGCCATGGATGGCAGAATATGTGAAACGATTTTCAATGTATTGCATATTATTTTTATGATAGTCTAGTAAATAAATATTTCATTCAATCATACATCAACAACATAAATGCTTCTCTTTCTAACAGCCGCCCAGTAGTTCATACTGCATGCCGTGGTCTATTTTGCGGGCGACGACCGCTCGGCCACGACTTTTGGTTTAACGGGACGCGGCGCGGTTTCGGCAGGCGGAGGGTTGGCCGCTGATTCCGGCGCCTCGTGGCGTGCTGCAAACATTTTTGTACATTTGATCTCGCCGCTCGCCGCCCCGCTCCTAGCTGCCGCTGGCAGCGGCAAGGCCGTGGCCGAGCGGTTATTAGACTGGCGGGGAGGTGTGAGGTGGTGCTTCTTTATGTAGTAGTTTTGGTTCACTTACTTGTTCATGTGCAGCCTCGGCTTCAATATAGACGAATACTTCTCTAGGAACATTGCATATCAAGAACTCTATCATTTCATGACGCTGCCTGTCATTCTCAGCAGTACAAAGCTCTGTTAACAATAATAAAATTCAGTACTACTCATTTGTTCCACTGCTGGACATAGGTAAGCGTTCACAATAGAATGCCTCGTTTGGTGGGCTGTGCACTGGAAGATTTTCCATAATCACCACGCTTGGAAGACGGATTTGTGATTGCAGTAATGATCCTAATATACACAGGAGAACGATGCTGCACGTCCCTTAGTCGCGTTGACGACATCTACGGAAATATTGTGGGTAGCAAGATTCTAAGCTACGCTTCTGCCCGTCCCTGGTGCAATCTCGATGAGACGACACCTACGGGAACATTGGAAGATTGTTGGTTGCAAGATTTTAGGCCGGCTTAGCCGGGAATGGTACAAATTATCATTGTTACGTTGAAGGTGGCCGGATGCGGAGGACCGGAAGTGATAACCGTCGTCATTCGATCTGCCGGCGGGGCGTCCCATCCTACGAGTACCGGTCCGCGGTCTCTACTCCAAAACTTATCTACCCCATCGGTACTGCGACAGATGTGGTCCGCCCACTGCCACTTCAGCTTGCTAATCTTTCCGCTAAGTCTCTGACCTTCGTTCTTTGTCATAAAAGTAGATTATTACGCTTTTATTACCTTTTATTGCAAAAACACTATAACAGTAAAATAAAGTCAAAATTGTAACCAGAAGTATTATTATCTGCATTATAATAATTATTGCGTGTAATGAGACAGAAAAAGCTTTATAAACAGTCATTTACAATTATAATGTATCCGGTAAGGTTTTCTTTATCAGATAGTTCCACTATATTGATTAAGAATTGCTCGAAATAAAATGCTGGTATTCCGTAACTTTATTTATTAAAACGTTCGAGGTACAGGTTGTTCCGTGTTCATATGGTCTTGGGTTCGTTTCTCACTTACAGTAAACTATATACAATTTGTACAAGCTGGCCCCGGTCTGGATGTTATATTTGTGAATGGTCCAATCCTTGCTTAATTTCCATATCACAGGAGAAATACCTAGTTTGAGATTAGGCAAGTGTATAATTATGCATACTTATTTATTAATATTATATTATATTATATTATATTATATTATATTATATTATATTATATTATATTATATTATATTATATTATATTATATTATATTATATTATATTATATTATATTATATTATATTATATTATATTTCTTTCTTTTTCTTTCTAATGTTTTTAGGCATAAATAAATGGTATAAACTTTACCTCAATTGGATTTGTACTTTTTGAGTTATCCGTTGAATAAAAATAAAAAATATCTCAGACATTCACACCAATTATCCAGTCCCAAACTAGGCAGAGCCTGTGATATTGTTACTAGATAACGGATATACATACTTAAATAAATATATAAACATCCAAGACTTGGGTACAAACATTCATATTCATCATACGAACTTTTGCCCCTAGCGGGATTCTAACCCGCAACCTCCGGCGTGGCAGTCCGAGAGCTACCCGTTCCGCCACGGAGGTCGTCACACCAGTTGCCAGTCAGATGGACATTAAAATTTGGCTCAAGGCTCTGTTCTGGCGGTACGGGAAAAATTAATAAAAAAATAGTAGACGCAAGTAAATTAATATATTAAGTATTTATTTTAAATATTTATATTTTTTGCAAGTAAAATAGTATATTAAGCAACAAATTCTAACGTCGGAGACGGGCAAGTACCCTCTTCGCAGCAAACGCAGTTCACATGCTCTTCGACATAGTACAACGAGCACCATTCTATGTTCGTCTTCAAACTGTACACACGAGTCTGTTAACAAAATCATAAACTATCATTTACACGTAAATACTTATCAGGTTATTTCTACAATGATGATACGTCGTCGCTTTGACTGTCTAAATATCATTAGTTAGTTTCATTCGCAACTAAAATCCTGAAATCATCAAGTGCCTAACTGCAACGATACGAAATTCGAAAATTATTATATCATTGGAGTATTTTTTGTAATAGAACGACCACCCGACTCTTATAACAAAACCATCAACTATCAATTAATTAAATTTCTTCTATATTGATACGTAACTTCTTTCATATCAATATCATTATAAAACTCACAACTGAATATTTCTAATATAATAACAAACACCCTATTCTATAAACTATCAGTTTCTTATCATTCGCAACTAAAATCATGTCAAGATTCTTCTACAATGATACGTAGCTTCGGATAAGGTGTAAATTACTTACCTATAACACTATCTGTTTAATTCTCTTAAACGTCAATAATGCAAAATATCTGTTAAACGCAAATCATCTTACTTGCAAAATGTCTAACATCGACCATCTATCATTATCGAACTCATAATGGAGTTTTAATAAAACGTACATCCGAGTCGCTTAACGAAACTATACTTAGAGTAAATTCAGTTATTTAAGTGAACACGATAGTGACGCCGTAGAGCAACTGTAGCGACAACCAATCGAATGGGCCGAGTGTATTGTCTTTCGACGTGTTAATAAAATCAATATGTAAAGTTTAATCTAAAAGGTAAATATGTTGAAAAATAATAAAAAATAACTGTTACATACTAATTTTAACTCCTTTCATATTAAACTGGTCGCTCATTGCCATGTATTCATAAAGGTCGCGTTAACGCCAGCCATGCATAAATGTGAAACAAAATGTAAACAAAACAATGTCGACTTAGCCTAGAGTTCTCAATGTCTCAAAAGGTTGAAATATATGAGTATGAGTATTATGTTTAAAAATATTTACAAGAAGCCACAAAATACAATAAAATCAAAGCACAAATAAAAAAACTAGCATAAATTGCAACAGAAAGAATAAACGAGAGATAAATAGACAGGTAGTACTTACGGGTACTAATTTCATTCTTTTGGTGACAGGCTTGCATTTGCTGTTGAGTTTTTCAAAATCGCAGGTTCCAACGCATCGATTTACCCAAACGGCATGCGGCGTCACCTGGAGAAATACGCAGACGTAGCTTTAACAGAGGGCTGTGCTCGTGCAGTGGAGACAAAAATAACCTGATGATGATGTAGCTTTAATACGAGGTTTATACGAGGCGTCGGAATTCGGACAGATGAACTCTGCAAAAAAGGGTTTGTATTGAATTCGTTTGCGTCTACTCACATCGGAACTATAAGTCGGAACTGCTGTTACCTACGTTTACGGGTACGTTAACGTTCCCTTAGGAAAAACGTAAATGCTAAAATCGCTGACGAATTGGTTTGGATCAGGATTTATGGTTGCCGAGCGCGTGAGCGTAACCGATAGAAAGATGGACAATATTAGAGCATTCATAGCTAAAAAAATGCATAAGGGCACCAAATTGAGTCCATTTTCTAGACAGCTGCAAACTTATATTTATGAAAGACAACGTTTCCTCTACCTAGCCTATACATATGAGATGTACATATTTGTACACAAAAATAATAATTTATTTCAAAAACAAACCAACATTACACAAAAATGGGATTGAGATGGCTACAAACATTTAAATTCAAATAGTTTATTATTATACATTACCAGATTCATAGATTATTACAGTCATCCTTAAAATTATATGATTACATCAATGGAGTACGATTAAAAGAATAAAATTAACAGGACAATACATTTTGTGACTCCCACAGTAGACAATGCACTAAGACAGAGTAGATATTGTTAGAAATACTGATAATATTATTAGGATGGTGAGAGTTAGGAGTGTGATTGTGGGTGGTAGTGTGGAGAATATAAGAGTATTTTTATGTATGATGTATGTTGGGGGGGGTTTCAGGTGTATGTAAGATGAGTTATTTATTCAGCAACTTCATAATGTAGATCAGCTCCCAAACTCGTTTAGCAGTGGTTTCTATGTGAGTTTTAAAATAGAGATTTTCATCGATATCTATACCCAGGTACTTAATGTTGGGCATTCTATCAATCAGCTGACAAGAACATGGTACTGAGTCACACGCAGAGTGAATGCTAATTGTGGTCTGTGAAACTGTTTCGGAAGCCTTGGTTTTATGGAAAGTACTTTTTGGAGAGGAGTTACTATTCTGTGTAATTTTTTTTAATGATAAATCAAAAGTAGATAAATTATTTTTGAAATTAGGTTTTTGTTTCATTATTTCATGCATGACTTTATACATATGTATTAAAATTAAATGTTACTTCTATATTAAAAGTACGAGTAACTAATAATGTAAAATTAAAATTTGCACGCCATGAATGGCAGAATATGTGAAACTATTTTCAAAGTATACCATATTATTTTTACGATAGTCTAGTAAATAAGTATTTCATTCTATCATACGTCAACAACATTAGTGCTTCAATTTCTAACCGGCGGGTGGCGGCCGCCCAGTAGTTTGTACTGCATGCCGTGGGCGACGACGTTAAACTGGTGAGTGTCGCTTATTTACGTAGCAATATTTAGTATTCTCTGATGGTAGTTTGGTTTACTTACCTGTTCCAGTGCATTATCGACTTCAATATTGACGAATACTTCTCTAGGCATATTGCATATCAAGAAATCCATCATTTCATGACGCTGCATATCATTCTCAGCCGTACAAGCCACTGTTAACAATAGTGAAATAAAAAGCAGTATAACTCATTCGTTCCAATGCCGAACATAATTCTCCACAATGAAATGCCGTGGGCTGTCTATTGGGATATTTTCCATAATAACCACGCTTGGACCACCACCGTCTCTGGTGCAATCCCTTAGTCGCGTTAACGACATCCACGGGAAGTTTGTTGGTGGCAAGATTCTAAGTCTGGCAGTCGATCTTCCGGCGGGGCGTCCCATCCTACACTGAGAAAAAAATAAGTAGCCCTCCTACTTACATAAGGATAAAAATATACCACTGATTCAGTAGCCGACAACATAGTAATGTTGTCGGCTACTGAATCAGTGGTATATTAATTATCTTAATATCACAAATTATTATATATTTTCCGTAGGAATAGGAAGTTTTTTGATCCTATATCCTATTCCAGGACATAATCTATATGTGCGCCAAGTTTCATTACGACCCGTCCAGTGGTTGAAACGTGATTGAGTAACTAACATCCAAATATCCAAACTTTCGCATTTATAATATTAGTAGGATAGGATTATTGTACTATTATAAGCTACTTTAAATAAGTATGTGTATTTTTGAATTGACCAATTTTTACAACCACACACTCCAAAAAAAATAAGTAGCCCTCCTACTTACGTAAGGATAAAAATATACCACAAGGTATTACGTAAGTAGCCGCTCCCATTATAAATGGTGTCGCCTACAATTCATTCCGTAGCCGGCCACATTACTAAGTAACCACACTATTTAGTAATGTGGCCAGCTACTGAATCAGTTGTAGGCGACACCATTTATAACGGGGGCGGCTACTTACGTAATAGTGGTATATTTTTTATCCTTATGTAAGTAGGAGGGCTAGGTACTTATTTTTTTCTCAGAGTACGCGTACCGGTTCGCGTTCTCTACTCCAGAACGTATCTGCCCCAACAGCCATCGGTTCTGCGACAGCTTGCTGATCATTTCGACTATGTCTGTGACCTTCGTTCTTTGTCAAAAAAGTATATTATTATGTATTTATATTACCTTTTACTCTAGAAGCACTATAACAGTAAAATAAACAAAGAATTGTTAAAAATCGTATTATGTTCTTCATTATAATAATTATTGCGTGTAATGAGAGAGAAAATGCTTTATAAACAGTCATTTATAATTATATTGTATTCCATAAGGTTTTCTTTATCAGATAGTTCCACTATATTGATTAAAGAATTGCATGAATAATTTATTGGTGTTCCATAATTATATATTAAAACTAGCTGTTGCCCGCGACTTCGTCCGCGTGGACAACTTAACATCACAAATTATTATGTATTTCCTACTTACTTGATATTTTGGACAATTCACACAATATCTTTATAAATTGTACCCTATGTGTTATTCGGATGTATAAGCTATATTATTGTAAGGTTTAATTAAAATCTATTTAGTAGTTTTTACGTGAAAGAGTAAAAAACATCCATCCATATTTACAAACTTTCGCGTTTATAATATTAGTAGGATAGGATATTGAGGTACAGGTTGTTCCGTGTTTATATAGTCGTTCGATTCTCACTGGGATTAACAGCTTTGTACAATTTGTAGAAGCTGGTCCTGGTCTGGATGGTATATTTGTGGATTGTCCAATCCTTGCTTAATTCCCATATCACAAGAGAAAAAAGTTTTTTGATTACGCAAGTGTATGTGTATGTATATTTATTATTATTATGTTATTAAATGCCGTGCAGTTTCCGGTAGAGTAGAATAGGACCACCCAACTCTTCCCGTGGATGTCGTACGAGGCGACTAAGGGAATACATTATAAAACATCAATCAGGCCTTCCCAACCCGTCTGGCCAGCGCGGGGAGTATAGGCCAAAACCTCCGTCTGCCTCCGGCAGATGAGAGAGGGTTATGCTCCTGCAGTGGAGACAAAGATAACCTGATGATGATGATGATGTTATTAAAAAAACCTGTATGAACTTGTGTGTCTAACCAGGCCTCTGTCACTCTAACGAACCTACCGCGATAGTACCTATAAATACGGGCCGCCCCGTCATGGTTCTTGCCCCGTCCGTACGGAGTTAAAACAACGCTAAAGTCGAGCTGTTTGGATACATTTTTGTATGTATTCTCTGACAGTAGGTGATTCAAATCGTAGGTATTGTTTTTTAAATACCTATTAAGTTATCTGTAGTTATACCGTTAAGTAATTCTATGATCTTATCTTATCTTCTCAGGGGGCCAGGAAGACCTGGCGTCACTTCGACCCTTCAGGATTTTTTGTGCCAAACCCCTGACCACCAACGGTGTCCCAAGCCGATTTGATGGACTTCACATTCGCCTCAGAATTTCTTCTTTGGCATATGCAGGTTTCCTTATGATATTCTTGCACCGAAAAGCCTGTGATATTATAAATAAACCGTACTTAAGGTTCATAAAACTCATTGGTACGGGCGGGGTATACCAGGATATCATGAATGTGAGGCGTGTGTACAACCAACCGACTACCACGGCTCTTAAAAAATTCTATGATATATCTAGAGCTTTTTAAAGTTTGGTCATTAGGCTCGAGAGGCAAAGGTCGTGGGTTAGATTCTCACAAGAAACAGCCAACTTTGATTTTTTACAAATTGGTCATCATCTGGATAGAATGGTGAAATGGGCGCGGAACGCGTGCCAAAAATTTGCAATATATTGCAAAAACTGTCAAACGCTTACTCGTTTCGTGCCTAGTCAAGGTCGGGTAAACATAGACAAAAAAGTTAGCAAAAGTGTTACTATTCCGCGATTTCTAACTGCATAACTGTATCTCCTCACTAGATATATGACAGCGAGGCACCAATGGTGCGAGGGAGGGGCGCGCTGTGTCCGAAAATCGGCACGCGCGAGACTGAAGTAAACAAGTGGCTATATCCGCTCTATCTTGATAGGATTTCTGTGATCTGGATGTTATATTTATGAGTTGTCCTAGCTTTGTCTAATTCCCATAGCACGAGGAGAGAATAGTATTATTATGAAAAGAAGCCACCCCCCGTCAGTTTAATATCGCCTGCAAAATAGAGCACAGCTGACTGGGCTGCCGCCGCCCGCCGGCGCCGAAAGGTCGTCTATTTGAAAGAGAAGCATGTATAACGTTGTCCCTCTCTCGATCGCGCTCGGTGTAGCAGCCAGCCCTACAAATATTTACGCACACACACAAACGTTTACAGACAGGATAGTCCTACTATAGTAGTAGTAGGTAATTAAATCTATTAGCTTGTATAGAGTGTCGAGGGTGTGGTCGAGTGTTCAAGTTTGGGTCCATACTAAGGGATCGTACCCATACTACGTGACCCGTTCAGGGGGGGGGGGGAGGAGGTCTTCAAAATACCATACTTATGCATTACTACGTGAAAAATAGAGGGGGGTCTTAGCATATACTACGGGTGGTCACCGAGGGGGGAAGGGGGTAAAAAAATGTAAAAAATGGGTCACGTAGTTTGGATACGTTCCCTAATGAGGTTTTCGGAACTAAATAAAGTTTATTATCTTACGTCAAAGTAGGAAGTCTAAGGCACAAGTGAAGTACACCAATTTTTGCCCGTATGTCCCAACAGTGGGAATATGTTGATAGGCTGTTGATAACATTAATTTATTTTTATGCAGATGGATTTTCAGAAAAGTTCAGCATTCATTACAGCCGAAATACGTCCACTGCTAAACTCCTAAGCCTCTTCAACAGAATGCCACTTTTGGTGGGCTGTCCATTGGGGGATTTGCCATAATCACCACGCTTGGCAGACGTAGATGTAGAAGACGTAAACTAGTGTTGTAGTTTTTAATGACTTTATTGGTATTTGGGTGAAGTTCCATGGAAGATTCTGAGTGGTTATGCATATTTATATTTATCATCTTCTAGGTAGCAAAAGCAAGAATTATTGATCCCACATTGTCCTCTTGAAGATTGATACACTCTGCGATTGCAGCGAGCCTTGCAGAGTTGGTTACATTCCAGGTCAGTCGTACACTTCAAATCTTCATGCGTATCTGTAATATGAAGTAATATTATATTAATAACTAGCTGTTACAACTTAACATCACAAATGATTATGTATTTCCCGTAGTAATCGCATGTTTTTCGGGATTAAAACTATCCTATTTCCTATTCTAGGACCTAACCTATATGTGTGCTAAGTTTCACCACGATCCGTCCAGTGGTTGAAGCGTGATTGAGTAACAAACATCCAAATATCCAAACTTTCTCATTTATAAAATTAGTAGGATGGACCGACGACCTGAATAAGAACAACCGCGATAAGTACCCACACTTTCGGCTCGCCCTGGCATGGTTCTCGCCCCGCTTGTACAGAGTAATTATTTTTGTTATGTCAGCAAATATATATCTCTCTGTAATAGTTATGATACGACAAATAGAAACAAACTAGTTTTAACAATATTAAGATTAAGTAAGGTCAGTAATCATTACCTATCCTTCGTAATAGTGGTGTCCCATACCTACCCTATACTCCTTACCCATACCCCTGCTCTGTCGCCCCGATCCCTGTCCCATCTGCCAATTCAAGGTCTGCCGTGCCGATGGATGCGTGTCCAGGGGCTAGCCTGGTCGTAAGCGTGCCGACATCCAGGAGCTCCATCTAGTAGTACATAGAGATCGCTGAAGCTACCTGTAGTTCAACCCTCAATGTTTTGGTTACCTGGGTCATTCTGCAAAACACAGGCGCATCCATCACTCCCGCAGTCAGGACGTGAAACATAATTAAGATATCTTATGTGACAGCGATTCTTGCAGTGTATTGCGCATTCGTCGTTACTTTTACAACTAACGGGTTCGTAGAGGGTACGATTCTTTACTGAAAAAGAAATTTGACAGCAATTTAAATATTTTGATTGAGTTTAAGCCTAAACCGACGGCCGTTGGAACATACACTGAGAAAAAAAGAAGTAGCCCTCCTACTTACGTAAGGATAAAAATATACCACTATTACATAATTATAAATGGTGTCGCCTACAACTGATTCAGTAGCCGGCCACATTATTAAGTAACCACACTACTTAGTAATGTGGCCGGCTACTGAATCAGTAACCATACTACTTAGTAATGTGGCCGGCTACTGAATCAGTTGTAAGCGACACCATTTATAATGGGGGCGGCTACTTATGTAATAGTGGTATATTTTTATCCTTACGTAAGTAGGAGGGCTACTTATTTTTTTCTCAGAGTACGTGTTCTGGAGTGAAATGATCTACACGCTCGGCCGCCAGATGGAACGAAGTCCTGAAAAAAGGGCTCGATGCATAGTGAGGAGGACCGGGTGTGGTGGCATTCGTTAGGGCAGGCCTATATATAGCAGTGAACTTCAGGAAACTAGAGATACTAACTGTGCCTATCTTGTACATCCTAGTGCTCCTAACAGATTTAATAAAGTCTCGTCATCTATTCGAGTCTGACGAAGAGATGGACCAGCGGCTGAACACAAGACGCATGGACTTACAAAGCGTGATTGTTCCAAAGTTAGTGGTGGTCAGACACAGGCCGCAAAATCAGGCGGTACACATTTTCAATAGAATAGAATAGAATTTATTTGGCGAACACAAATACAACACAGGAATTAAAATTGTCGGCATAAATATGAAAAAAAGCAAACAAATTACATAACCGTTAAAACAAAACAGAAAAAAATTACAAAGTATTGTAGTGTGACGCCAAAAGATGCCTATTGATCTTAAATCTATAAAAAAGATAAGTACTTTTAAAAATAAACGGAAAGCAGTACTATTGGAAAAGTGTTATTACAATGTTGATGACTTTTAAAGAAAACAAATGGATTTGGATTACATTATAAAACATCAATCAGGCCTCCCCAACCCGTCTGGCCAGCGCGGGGAGTGTAGGCCGAATCCTCCGTCTGTCTCCGGCAGATGAGAGAGGGTTGTGCTCCTGCAGTGGAGACAAAAATAACCTGATGATGATGAAATGATTTAAAATTAATATTTAATTTTGACTAATGATGACGATTATTATGATATATAATGACGTGTTTTTAATATTTTAGCTCTGGACCTTAACTTATTTACTTAATTCAATATTATATTACCTATTTTTATTATTATGTAAATGTAAAAATATTCGCACACTATATATATTGTTTAACGAATAAATAAAATTAAATGAAATGAACGTCTAAGCCCTAAGGGATTATAATGATGATGAAGACAATTATAAATAGTGTACCTGGAACTTCTTCTTCGACATTGACTTGACCATATGTATAATTATATGAAGAAAAATCGTAGCATCGAATGAAGCATCGAAGATAAAATGGAATTAAAATTATAACATGCATTAAATTCTTCATTATAACGAGTAAGCGCTGCGTTCCGTACAAATAGAGTATTTATACATTCGGTGATAAAAGACCTTAACTAAATTATTTTATTGTCAGATAGTTCCACTTTTGAGTTGCGTATCAAATGTATGAGTTCTCTCTTTTTCTAATAAATAAAAACGTAAATCGCGTGTCTGTACATTGAAAATATTTGCAACAAAAAATTGGGAGGTCTAAGAATAAGTAACAGAAAACATTTTTTGAATGCATGTCTGTTTATCTGATAGTTTGTGCATGCATCACGTAAAAACTACTTAACCGATTTTGATAAACTTTTCACTAAAACGTAGTGCTTAACTCGGAGTAACATTTAGTTTTTATTTCATCGAAATTGGCTTACTCAATCAAAAGTTATGGGAATTATTAATTATCAAATAGATTTTTAGGTATTCAATATAACAAAGAAGTATAATTATAATGTTCGGTGTAATTCAGAATGCGATGAGTTAGAACTACATTTGGTGCTGTAGTGGGCGTAGGCGTGGACGAGGTCAAGGTCATAGTCGGATTGAGAGTAAGTAGTCTACGCAAGCGGAACCGAGGGCACATCTAGTTTATGTAATAAAATCATAGATTATTTTAACTAGACATAACGAATTCTGAATAGAACCTGCCTTAGGATACATGCATAGTTCTGTAATATAACCGATAACCGTTGGGGTAAACGAGTTCTCGAGTGGAGACCGCGACTCGGCAAGCGTAGTGTGGGACGCCCCCTGGCTAGATGGAGCGACGATCTGCGTAGGGCGGCTGGCAGAGACTGGATGAGAAGAACCGAGGATCGGGTTCAGTGGCGCGCCTTGGGAGAGGTCTATGTCCAGCCGTGGGCTCTTACAGGCTGATGATGATGATGATGATGATAGTTCTGTATGTGTAAATTTAAAAGGAATCATATTCACACACTCTAATAATATCTTTGTGTGTTGAACTTCTAATTTCTAGAGTCATTTGGAAGATTACTTTGGCGTTATAGAGCTGTCGCATGGATGCAGCAGTCTCCCGACTGATCGGAAATGAGCTCGCCTCTAGTATCGCGAGCTCATTTGCGTCTAATTACTTAGAGAACGTTATTTAATACAATAGTAAAACTTTGAGTGTAGGATGTTTATATTGTTAGTCATAATTAAAATTAAAACATATCAATTGAAAGTAGTTAATAATAATAATTAATTATTATTGATTTATTAAATACTAGCTGTTGCCTGTGACTTCGTCCGCGTAGACGACTTAACATCACAAATTATTATGTATTTCCTGTGGGAATAAGAGGTTTTTCCGGATAAAAACTATTCTATATCATATTCCAAGACCTAACCTATATGTGTGCCAAGTTTCATTACGATATGTCCAGTGGTTGAAGCACGATTGAGTAACAAACATCCAAACATCCAAACATCCAAATATCCAAACATTCGCATTTATAATTTAGTAAGATAAGATGCGAAAGTTTATACAACCTTTAAAATTAAGTACAACCTTTAAAATTAATAAAGTTAATTTTCAATGACTTTATCATCATCAGGTTATTATTTTTGTCTCCACTGCAGGAGCACAACCCTCTCTCATCTGCCGGAGACAGACGGAGGATTTGGCCTACACTCCCCGCGCTGGCCAGACGGGTTGGGGAGGCCTGATTGATGTTTTATAATGTGTTCCCTTAGTCGCCTTGTACGATATCCACGGGAAGAGTTGGAGTGGTCCTATTCCACTCTACCGGAAACCACACGGCAAAATGACTTCAATTACTTTATATTTGGGTGCAATGCTTGCAGGCTTGAAGTACAGTTGATGTTTTGTCAAGTAGATTTTGATCTCCATCTCATCTCATTTCATTCGGAAAACTTACAGCTATAATTAAAAAAGAAAAAAATACAAATATATTTCAAACATAAACATAACTTTATTCATTTCAAAATGATACATTATTTATGAAGCCCTGACTCCCAAACTAGGTAAATTGTATTTCAGGAGTCAGCGTCTTCCCCACAACGACTAATTTGAAGTAATACTAAACTATAGTAGAGCAAAGAGTTACAAATTTGAAAAATTAACAATTAAAAATATAATTTTTTAACTTAATAATCAATAGCTTCAATCAGCAATACCTTGGCCATAACTAATATAGATTGGCAATAAATAAGGCATTAACTGATTTTCACACATAATCATCATCATCAGCCGAAAAATGTCCACTGCTGAACATAAGCCTCCCCAATAGAATGCCTTGTTTGGTGGGCTGTCTTTTGGGGGTTTTGACATAACCACTACGCTTGGCAGGCGGATTGATGATCGCAGTATTGATCTTAATGTGCACAGGAGAACGCTGCTGCCCGTCCCTGGTGCAATCCCTGAGTCGCCTTGACGACACCCACGAGAAGACGGGGTGGTCCTATTATACGCATATTAATTACGAGTATATTTATATTTTTCATCTTGTAGGTGGCAAAAGCAAAACTCGTTCATCAAGCAAACTCCTCTCGAAGATTGGAGAGCTCTGCGGTTGCAGCGAGTCTTGCAGTATTGTTGACAGTGAGCGTCATTCGAACACTACACATATTCTTCAGGCAGTTCTGTAATATGAAATATTATTATATTATTTTGCGGTGTGGTTTCCGGTAGAGTAGAATAGGACCACTCCAACTCTTCCCGTTGAGAGGGGTAGGCAGAGACGATGGATCGCCACTTTGCGCGATCCTGACACACCTAACTAGCCTCACTCACATTCATCAACCTTTTCATGCACCTCCTTTTATTCTTCTCACTGCGGACTCCACCTTTTTTGAGTACGTTACTAATTTGATCCTTGAACGTCCTCCTAGGACGACCTCTAGCTGTAGTTCCTTCCACATTCGCACTGTATATTACTTTTGTCAATCTTCTTTCACACATACGCTCTAAATGTCCAAACCAACGCAACATACTCTTCTCTACCTTCGTTACTACATCTTCCAGTTTATAAATCGTATTTTGAATAATATCTCAACGGAATTAAGAGATGTAGTAAAGTTATGAATTAGAAGGCATAAGCGGATAAACGACGGACTTAAAAGCACAATGGACTGCTGAGGTAATTGCATATTTTATTTAATTCAGAGTGGCTAACCAAGAAATTATGACGAAGGGTCATGCTTGTAAGTATGATTCTTGGTCATAGTTTCTTGTCCGTGTAATATACGTAATGCATTTTTTAAAATTATCTGATAGCTACCTGCAACGATCTCTATGTACTACTAGATGGAGCGTTCCAAACAATCGCTCTGTTCCACGCAAGTAGCCACAACTCTTTCACATTCACAATGAAACTTGTGCAGTTACTACTCAGAACATTTAATTTAAAGTTTTAAAGTGAATGTGAAAGAGTAGTGGCTACTTGCGTGGAACAGAGCGATTGTTTGGAACGCTCCATCTAGTAGTACATAGAGATCGTTGGCTACCTGGGGGTCTGTAGACGAAATTTCTCTTACCTAAAATTCGTAACGAGATCTCATATTATCTTCAAAATATGATAATATTGTTGGACATTTGGTTTTGGGGATGTAAATATCCTTGGGAGAACGCTGCCCGTCCCTGGTACAATCCCATATTCTCCTTCACGATACCCAGGGGAAGATTAGGAGTTAGGTTAAGTTGTTAGGTAAAGTACAATTTCGCAATCAAGTTAAAAATATTATATTACAGTTATTTATTATCGGTGTGTCGTAATATTTATTCATTAATGTATAATTTGCACCATAACAATAATAATAATTCATACATACTCGTACAGTATATAGAATGAAGATTTTAAACAATTACAAAGTTATTTTATATCAAACAAATAATTCAAATTTCAGTTAAAAGTTACATGTCCAACCTTGAAAATTAATGTGGTTAAATTTAAAAGACTTTATGTTTGGGTGCAATGCTTGCAGGATTTAATATTACATATTAATATCACATTATTGTTTTCGAGTCAAGTCTACTAATATGGTAATATATGCTCTTGTAAGTAGCAAAAGCAAAAATTGTAATTTACGCAAATTGCTTTTGAATATTGAAGAGTGTCGCGAATGCAGCGATATTCGCAATACATTAGGCAATGAGCGTCATGCGTACACGTCACATATTCTGCAGGGTTTCCTGTAATGTAAAGTAATATTATATTATTCTACTAGCTGTGCCTGCGGCTCCGCTCGCGTGAACTACAGAGTCCGCTTCCATTCCCACTGTCGCTTCCACTTCCGCTTCCGCTCCCACTTCCGCTTTCGCTCCCGTTCCCGCTCCCACTCCCACTCCCCTTTTTCCATTCCCACGTGCACTCCCACTCCCACTCCCACTCCCACTCCCACTGCCGCTCCAATTCCTACTCGCAGCTCCAAATGTAATCCAAACTCATCACAATCTGAATAGTACAGAAATATTATTATGTGCAATATAATACCTTACATACTAATGTATTTGAAAACTAAAAATGTCTATAACTTTTGATTGAGTTAGCCTATTGCGATGAAATAAAGACTAAATGTTAAGTTAAGTTAAGCCCCATGATTCTGTGAAAAGTCCACCAAAATCCGCTCAGTAATTTTTAAGTGATGCGTGCACAAACGCACAGACAAACAGATAAACAGACAAAAATTCCAAAAATGATTGAAATGTGTTCTATTACTTATCCTTAGACGCCTTAATTTTTTTTTTGCAAATATCTTCAATGTACAGACACGCGATGTTTACGATTTTATTTATTAGATTGGTGACTTTGGCTATAAGTATTGTAATTAATTGATGTATTGGGTGACCAGCTATATTTCATTCCAGATTAATAGTCCTATGAAAACCAACGCTATTTACGTCTCGGTAACATATACATGAAAGGGTCACCAGCAGCAAAAATAGGTTTGTATTACCAAGTAAACTTTGCGGTCCACTTAGGAACACCATCTATTGTGTATTTTGTTTTCGAGACGCAAATGCGTTTGTTTTCATAGGACTATTAATCTGGAATGAAATATACATTTAAATATTATCTTTAGTAGATCTCGACACTGACACATTCCGCCGCGCTTGCTTCCTATTTAACGAAATGTGGCCTCTCATTGGTGGGGAATTTTAGCCAGTGAGGGGCTGAGGCAGAAATTGTATAGATATCAAAGCCATCAGGTACGATAGGCCGCATTCGTGGCGATACATCGTCTCTCAAGGCGTGAGCTTATATATTCTATTCTACTAATATTATAAACGCGAAAGTTTGTAAGTATAGATGGATGTTTGTTACTCAATCACGCTTCAACCAATGGACGGATCATGATGAAACTTGGCACACATATAGGTTAGGTCCTGGAATAGAACATAGGATAGTTTTTATCTCGAAAAACTCATTCCTATACGGGAAATACATAATAATTTGTGATGTTAAGTTGTCCACACGTATGAAGTCTCGGGCAGCAGGTAGTTATGTATATATCTAGTACAGACGCAGCCGCCTGTCTGTACACGTTTAGTGTGTGTACGTAAATAATAGTAAAGCTGGCTGCTGCATCCAGCACAATTGAAAGAGGGACAACGTTATAGGCCAACAACGTAAGTGTTTCTCTTTCTAACTGAAAGCGTCGATAGCTCGGTAGTGCTAATGCGCACTGCCGTGCTGTTTTTCGGGCGAAGTTACATTGACGGTGGGAGGTGAGTATCTTTTTTACGTAGTAATATTAATAGTGTTCTCAGACCTGGGCCAGAAGGATGTTCCTGCAAAACACATGCACATTCGTTATGTATACATTGAGGAAACGAAGTATAACCAAGATATTGTGATTCACAGCGATTCGTGCAGTGTGTTTTGCATTCTTGTCCATTTATACAAGGAATGGTCTGTACGTAGGTGGTATTTTTCGATTCTGAAAAAAAAATTCGACATCAATTTAAACATTAAACAGCTTCTAGCTATGGATACAGCTACATCGATTACCAGACAGGACGGCCGTTTGAGCAGACGATTTCTGGAGTGGAGACCACGGATTGGCACGCTCAGGGTGGCATCCCAGGTGAACCGACGACCTAAAGAAGGTGGCCGGAAGAGGCTGGATGCGGTGGGCAGAGGACCGGGTGTGGTGGCGTTCATTGGGGAAGGCCTATGTCCATTAAAAAACAACTTTGTATGAAAGCCTATTATAAAGTAAACGATTATTTGAATGACAAAGATGCCTGGTACTAATGTTAATCCAGCTTCGCAAAATCTTTATTAATTGTATGCAAACTTGATTTTTAAAAGATGTGTTGCGTAAAGTTTGTTGCGCCGTTTCTTCTTCACAGCGCTAACACCTAGGAAGCGGTAGTCGATATAAAAAATGACGTGTATAAATGTACCAAGTGTACTCATATGCAATAAATGATTTTGACTTTGACTTCGTCCAGCAGTGGACGTCTAAGGACTGACATGATAATGATAGTGATTATGGTAATAATAAATAATATACCTTTGTGTTTCTCAGCATTGACATTATATGTATATCGCTTTGCAGAGTAAAATGAAATTAAAAGTGTTACCAGAAGCATTAGGTTCTTCATTATAACGAGAATGCGCTGCGTTCCGTACATATAGAGTCTTTATACATTCAGTAACCAAGGACCTTGACGAATTTCTTTTATTATCAGATAGTTCCACTTATATGTTACATGTAAAATTTATTAGTTCTATTTATGTAATAAAATCATGGATTTATTTAAACCAGACATGGGCAGTTCTACAAATTAGGGTCAAACATGAGTCTGATTTTGGGCATGACAATTTCGGTGCATTCTAGCTGTCTAAATATGACCAGGATAAAGTCTAGAACGTCTTCTAGCCTATATGAATTCGGCCAGTCAAGACATTTAAAAACAACGCCTATCTTTTTAAGAAAATCAGGACCCAGGAAACTGAGAGCATGACCCGGAAACTGAGAATTAAATAGAAAATGGATTAAAAGCAACATATTTTATTGTTCATCAATAGGTACGTTACAAAATTTTATATAAAGATAGACGTAATTTATTTAGTCTATGATAAAAAAAACTATGATATCGTATCAAAAAAACAAATCACATTTGTAACCTATACTGAATCAATATAAACATACTTCCTTACCAGTATTAAATAGGGACTTTCAAAATTATTACTAGGTAAGTAAAGAAAATATGAGATTCAAATGCACTTTATATTACAAAAAAAAAACTTTTTTTTTCAGGAGTCTTAGTTAACTGCCTAATTTTTATAACCACAATTAGACAAACAATCAGGGCTAATTAATTTCAAATCCAATCATTTCCCGTGCCATCTTCGCTATATAGAGAACCAAATAATTATAAGGCAAAAACGCTAAACGCATCATTCTCTATGGCTCTAGGTTTGTTTTCCTTATTTTTGCCTGTTTCTTTTGACTTGATCGTGATTTCTTATCTTTTGCTTTCTTCTTCTCTTTGCTCCTCCTTGGACCCGCTTCTTTTCTCTTCTTTATTAGTAAGGAAACGGGAACCGGTTCAGTATCCTCTATATTAAATCGACAGAACCCTGAGACCAGGTTACTGAGAATGTTTAAGTTATTCATTAAAAAAACGTAGAAATTCAATGTTTCATAAAAATTAAGCAAAAACGTGGATTAGTGCAAAGATTTTGTATATCAGAACGCTGAAAATATCTAGACCTTTTAATTACTTTTTACGTAAATACTCACCGGATTTCTGAGAAGTTGACTGTCCTCAACGTGATTTCCTCAACTAACAGCGCTCTCCGACTGAGCGACTGCGAAAATAGAGGTGCTATATTTTGTCTCCTTCATCGGCACAATTTACGTTGTTGTAACAGCAATGATTATTCAGCGTAGAAGACTAAAATTTTTGCGTGTTTTGATTTAGCAGGATCCTGATAGAAATTCCGAGGAACAAAGTTCACAATCCAGTGGACTGAATTTGTAATATATTTTGGGAAAATGTCATAGTTATGTGTATTCTGAAGGAATACAAGGAAAATCATTAAAGTTTACCATTTAATCGTAAATTGTGGTCTTAAAGTTATAATAAATAAATGATATCAACTTTAATACTGGATTTTGTTTGAGGGACACGCCAGGATCCTGAGAATTTGGCACTTAAAAAAATATTTCAGATCCGATTATGATTCGAATAATTTTGAGTGTCCAGGAAGAAATAAATAAGATTAACACTTTAGAATATTAACTAACCCGGTTTGTATCACATTTATTGTGATATATAAAAAAGTCGACTAATGATAATTATGGAAACCCTAGCTATAGCTGCCTTTCCATTTCATCATCATATCAGCCCTTAGACGTCCACTGTTGGACATAGGCCTTCCCCAATGAACGCCACCACACCCGGTCCTCCGCCCTCCGCATCGAGCCGCTTCCGGCCACCTTCTTCAGGTCGTCGGTCCATCTGGCGGCGGGGCGTCCCACCCTGCGCGTGCCGATCCGCGGTCTCCACGGTTCTGCGACAGATGTGGCCCGCCCACTGCCACTTCAGCTTGCTAATCCTTTCAGCTATGTCGATTACCTTCGTTATTCTCTTCGTGGATTATATAATGAAGAGCCTTTCCATTTAAAATAAACTAAATAAGCTTGGCCGCTGAATTTACCCTAGTTTGTAGAACGACCCACATAATGAATTCTGAACCAAAACATGTCTCAGGACATGTGCAAAGTTATTCAGGTGTAAATTACAGTTCAGTGTACATTACAGTTCGCCGTGTGGTTTCCGGTAGAGTAGAATAGGACCACTCCAACTCTCCCCGTGGATGTCGTACAAGGCGACTAAGGGAATACATTATGAAACATCAACCAGGCCTCCCCAACCCGTCTGGCCAGCGCGGGGAGTGTAGGCCAAATCCTCCGTCTGTCTCCGGCAGATGAGAGATGGTTGTGCTCCTGCAGTGGAGACAAAAAGAACCTGATGATGATGATGAAGAAGCTCTTATTTGAAACTGTCAATAGATATATTTTCAATATTGAGTCATCATCTAGTCAGACAGCAGAGAAATACTGAAACATTATATAAATACTGAGACATTATATAATTAAGAAAGTGCTTATAGATAATTCTTTCCCGATGTAGGCTTCCTAAGGTCGCCATCGGTAAAGCTGCCAACCAGGACAAAAAGTATGAAAACCCCGGATTTTAGAGCTTACCCGGACATGTCAGACATTTTTTTAAGTTGCTCAATAAAATAAAAAATAGTTTTTATTGTTATAAATCAACTTTTTATTGAAAACTTTAAAACCCTGACTACAAATGAAACCCAGCCCGGACGCTCCCCGAACGCCCGGTAAGCTAGGACAGATCCGGGGAAACCCATGCTTGATCTGAGGAGACCAAAAAAGTTGAAAAAATAGGTCTGAAAATATATGCAATCTTTCTAAGCAAATCTGACAATTGCCGTCAAGCAAAACCGCGCGCAAAAGCCTAGTGAGTAAATAAATACCTCAAATTCTACTGCAATTCTACACCACACCGACTCATTAAGTCAACGAAACTTAACAATGAGCTCACTTCCTGACACTCGCGGCGCGTTTGATGTCGCAAGTGACAGGAAGGGGGGTATGGGGGGTTGAGGAGGGGAGCTCACCGCGAACAAAGATTTAACTAAGAGACAAAACA
Source organism: Esperia sulphurella (assembly GCA_947086405.1). NCBI lineage: Eukaryota > Metazoa > Arthropoda > Insecta > Lepidoptera > Oecophoridae > Esperia > Esperia sulphurella. Next base: position 16,250,113 of record OX352266.1, read on the forward strand.
TGCTTACTTAAGGTTGTTACCTATTTAGAATCACAGGATGTATGTTTTTTGACTGAAAGGGAATTATATAGAGAAACAAATATTTTTACATCTTAAATGAACCATCATCTGGTTATTTTTGTCTCCACTGCAGGAGCACAACCCTCTCTTGTCTGCCGGAGACAGACGGAGGATTTGGCCTACATCCCCGCGCTGGTCAGATGGGTTGGGGAGGCCTGATTGATGTTTTATAATGAAAATTAACCAACGTGCGATAACGATACTGATCGGACAATCTGGGGACGGTATTACCAGAGAATACTGAATATTACTATGTAACAAATCGATCGACACTCCCCCCCCCAGACAGTTTAACGTCACGTCAAGTAAAATCAAAGGTAAAATAGAGCACGTCAGGCAGTACCGGTTACTAGGCTGCCGCCGTTGGCCGGTACAAAGTAACTAGAGATCGACGCTGTAACTTAGAAAGAGAAGCACAATGTTGTTGACGTACGTCGCTCGCTCGCTCGACTACGCAGCAATCCTTCAATAATTTACGCACACACACAAACGTATAGGTGATTGACTGTTTATTATAAGTACATCCCTGTTGTGATGTTCGGTTATCCGACACTCTTAGGTCTCAGCTGAAAATAAGTGCTCTGCCCTCACAGGCAAAGCAATATACTGGGGCCTGTTTGCTGCTGCAGCACACATACTGTGTCTTCTACGGTGTTGCCACACTGTACTGTTGCCCTCTCCCCTACAGGTCGGTCGCACGCCTTGGTTCTACTCCCGGTTTGTCGGGTAAGTTCCTCGCGTTGTTTCTGCTCCTCGTGCAAGCGAGTGTAATATTAAATTATCGTCCGACAAGCCGTGTGACGCGATCCCGGCGTGTGCACCCGACTCTTAGTTGTATATTATTTTTGTTTATGTGTAATGTTGCACTGTATGTGTTTTGTTGCAGCCAATAAATATTCTATTCTATTCTATTCTATTCTATTCTATTCTATTCTATTCTATTCTATTCTATTCTATTCCATTCTATTCTTGATTAAATCTGTTCGCTTGTATGAGGGCCGAGGGTGTGATATTGAAATGATCGTTTATCATCCTGTATATAGTATTGTAGACACTCTCACCTCGTTCCTTTGTGACCGAGTCTCGCGCAGACCTCACTTCAGCGTAACTTTTTAACGAGACCTCGTACAAGTATCTGTATTGAAACTACAGGAGATTTTCTTGGTTTAATTAATTACATATTACTGTAGGATACAAAGATAGACAGGTCAATTATTCTCATCTACGATACATAGAAACATTGGGTTTACAAACGCCATTAATAAAAACTATTTGTCGAGTGAAGTTTGTTGCGCCGTTTCTTCTTCACAGTGCTAACACCTACGAAGCGGTAGTCTTTTACCGAGGCGATTATAATATTAGTAAGCTACTAATATTATAATCGCTAAAGTTTGTAAGTATGGATGGATGTTTGTTACTCTTTCACGTAAAAACTACTGAATGGATTTTATTGAAACTTCACAATAATATAGCTCATACATCAAAATAACACATAGGCTACAATTTATAAAGATATTGTGTGAATTGTCCAAAATATCAAGTAAGTAGGAAAACATCTACCATCTGCGAGCTATTCTGGCGTGCGCCATAAAATTATAATTTCAATGTCATAATGTTAGTTCTTTTCTACGCCACGCTAATACAAGCTACTCGAAATACTAATCCTGCGCAGACAAAGTCGCGGGCACCAGCTAGTGTTAGATAGTTCTGAGAAACTTAATTTATGTGCCAGTCGCTATTAAAAAAAATTAAGTTAGACTTAGTACAGATAGAAAGTAACAGAATAAGAAACTAGTTGAAAAATAGAAAGATTGTGGAACTCATTTTGTAGGAACTAGATAAGGTTATTAAATACATCACATATTTCCTAACTAGAGCTATACGATAAATAAAGACTATATTCCTATTTTTTCTGCTTTTAATTATTATTATAAATAATAATGACAAAATTATTTAATTTCTACAAAAATCGTTCCACAATTATTCTGTTACTTTCTATGTATAGAATATTTGACAGTAGTAACCAAAAACATGTTTACGAAACATTTTTAATGTGAGCATGCCGTTAAATCGGCTGCGAACCGCAAACATACGCAGTATCCGCGAGAATATCCGCGATATCCGACACGGTCGAGCGGATTTGCCCAAATAAACGGTTGATTTGATCAAAACGGCTTTTCCAGACCGAAATGCATCCGAAGGATCGCGAAAAAGGCAAATTGATACAATGGATTGTAAATAAATAAAATAAAAATAGCCTTTAATCTGATACAATGTTATTAAAATAATTAATTAAATTAATTTGTCATTATCATATCATATCAGATGTCATTTATAATTATACCTGCTGTTGCCCGCGATTTCGTCCGCGTGGACAACTTAACATCACAAATTTTATATGTATTTCCCGTAGGAATGAGATGTTTTTTCTGGATAAAAACTATCCTATGTCCTATTCCAGGACCTAACCTAAATGTGTGCTAAGTTTCATCCTAATCCATCATTTGATTGAAGCGTGATTGAGTAACAAACATCCAATTATCCAAATATCCAATCTTTCGCATTTATAATATTAGTAGGAAGTAGGATTGTGTGTCTTTATTTACATTTGGTATTTTAATACTAGCTTTGTTAGCGGTTCTGCACATCTCCAGACAGCCCCACCGCCACATTGCTATACACTACTGCCACATAGCCCCAGCCCAAGCCAAAGTCAAAATCATTTATTGCATATGAGTACACTTGGTACATTTATACACGTCATTTTTTTTATCGACTACCGCTTCTTAGGTGTTAGCGCTGTGAAGAAGAAACGGCGCAACAAACTTCACGCAACACAACTTTTAAAAATCAAGTTTGCATACAATTTATAAAGATTTTGCGAAGCTGAATTAACATTAGTACCAGGCATCTTTGTCATTTAAATAACCGTTTATTTTATAATAGGCTTTCTTACAAAGTTGTTTTATTAATGTGAATCTTAAACTTTCTGTCCGTCATATTTAAGATTTCCTCTGGTAGTTTGTTGTAGAAGCGTATACATTGCCCCTTTTAACTTTAGTGCAATAAACGTATGCGGTAGCCATGAACGTGTTTCTCTTCAAACCATCTTTCCCGGGACCTCAAAACCACGAGATCCCAACATAATACATATACAAATCTACATTTTGGTCCTACGAGCCGAGCCTACAATGCTACGCGCGCTACGCCGTAGCACATGTAGAGAGAGGCTTTTATTCCTAGCGACTATTATGACAATGGTGTTATGACTTTATCATGGCGGAAGCAGCTATTTTGATTATACGACTTTTTTTGTCACATGTAACTCAAGTAGACAATGGGCTCGATTCTAAAGGCACACAATTAAAATTTGACAGCACTAAAATTAGTTTCGTCTTTATCTTCATAATACCGTGTGACAGGGATAGCAACAATTTTAGTGCTGTCTAATTTAAACATTGTACCTTCAGAATCAGGCCCAATATCTGCCTTGGACTGATAAAGTCAATATAATATATTTCACATGAATACAATTGGTACACTTTTTTACACTGTATTAAATTATAAATTTTTTAACGACCAAGGTTCCTTAGCGCTGTGAATAAGAAACTTTCAGCAATACATCTTTTAAAATCTATACGAAACTGAATTAACATTAGTACCAGGCATCTTTGTCTTCCAAATAATCGTCTATTTTATAATAAGCTTTCTTACAAAGCTGTTAATGTGAGTCTTAAACTTTCTATCGCTAAAACTGGGTAAAAATGTCGTAGACATAGACATACTTTATTGATAACTTCCGTTACAGGTCAAATAAAAATTATAAACAAGTTAAATGAAATCAAATTATAAAGCAAATTACACACAATTAAATATAAAAACATCAATAACTAACATAAATATAAAAATGTCAAATAAAATTCTTAAAACTAAATAAATTAAGTTAATGCGTAAACTAGTCATAAAAAAAACTGATAATTCCTTGCAATATGCATTTCCTATAGATGATACTTACTATCAAATTAGGCTCAGCGGGCTATGGAATGAGCTACTGGAGTTTCTTTAAGAGACAGGATCCGAAATGAGGTGGTCAGTCAGAGAACTAAAGTCTTCGACATTGCTCGAAAAGTTAGTACGTTGAAGGGGCAGTGGGCTGGTTACATCTCGGAGAACCGATAACCGTTGGGGTAAACGAGTTCTCGCGTTATTTACGAGTATATGTTATTTATATATTATATTATGTATTTATGTATGTATATCAGCTGTCTGATACCCATATTACAGGCTCTGCCTAGTTTGGGATCAGATGGCCGTGTGTGAAATGTCGCCACATATTTATTTATTTATTATTTATATCAAAGGTTATCTGGAAGAAATTGCATATTTTTATTTATTGTGCAATAAAGAGTAACCGATTACCGCTTGGGTAAACGAGACCGAGACTGGGCAGGCGTAGTGTGAGACACCCCCTGGCTAGATGGAGCGACGATCTGCGTAGGGCGACTGGCAGAGACTGGATGAGAAGAACCGAGGATCGGGTTCAGTGGCGCGCCTTGGACGAGGCCTATGGCCAGCAGTGGGCTCTTATAGACTGATGATGGTGATGAAATTAGAACATTTAAAACCTTATTTTCATGAGTAAAAAGTTACTTAAAAAAATACAATTAACTTAGGGTTGCCTCGCATTTCTATTCACTAAATTACGAAAATCAAAACCACAGACTGAAAGTGATATTAGAGGTAGTGACATTGCGTTAATCTCTCGATCAACACGGGACATGGTAATGACAAAATGAGAAGCGTATTTGTCCGCAATGAGCCCGTGAAATTAACCGGGGAATGAATCCGACACCGCCAGCAATCAGCCCTGTTCAATCAGTATACAAATAGGGTTGCCACAGAGTAGTATCGTCTAGTATCATATTTAATATATTCATCATCAGGTTATTTTTGTCTCCACTGCAGGAGCACAACCCTCTCTCATCTGCCGGAGACAGACGGAGCATTTGGCCTACACTCCCCGCGCTGGCCAGGCGGGTTGGGGAGGCCTGATTGATGTTTTATAATGTATTCCCTTAGTCGCCTTGTACGACATCCAGTCTTTAATATATTATTTACAAGATTTAGTAGGCTGAGTAAATTGTTCACGGGGCAATGTAAAATTTTCTACAACAAACTACTAGAAGAAATCTAATAAATAAAATCGATAACTTCGCGTGTCTGTACATTGAAAATATTTGCAACATAAATTAAGGAATGGGAGCGGAACATCAATCAGGCCTCCCCAACCCGTCTGGCCAGCGCGGATAGTGTAGGCCAAATCCTCCGTCTTTCTCCGGCAGATGAGAGAGGGTTGTGCTCCTGCAGTGGAGACAGAAATAACCTGATGATGATGATGAATTTAATGATAAAGAAATTTCTCAACAGTGACGTGTAATCTTTTTAATATTACCTATATACAAAATTGATGTTGATAAAAGTGCTGCAGTAAGTTGGTTGCGCTGCTTTTTCTTCATTACACTATCACAGTAAACTGTGATTGATATAAAATTTATTGTCCTCATTTGCAATAAAGGCTTTTGACTTTATTTTAAATACCTTATTTAAAAAAGTTAGCATAGTAAAAAAACAAATATTTATATCAAATAGATCTATCAAATAAGTTATATCAGTGGTCAGCTACTCGTAATTCGTCGACGGTTAAGCATTTTTTAGATTGTAATACAACGATCTCTATGTACTACTAGATGGAGCGTTCCAAACAATCGCTCTGTACCACGCAAGTAGCCACAACTCTTTTACATTCACAATGAAACTTGTGCAGTTACTATGCAGAACATTTAATTATTACTAAATATTGACGCATAATGTCAATAAATAAATATAATAATATAAATATAATATAAATTGTTTTAGTTTTTTCGAAGAAATAATAATATAGAATAGAATAGAATAGAATAGAATATTTATTTATTGTCACAATTTTTTTGGCAATTACATATAATAATTATTAATTATAGTAACAATTCTTAAAATATATGGATAAAATATTTAACAGCAATAATTGTGACAAAAGGAGCCAATTTCAGCATAATGCCGGCAAGGTTTAACTTGCTCGGCGCTGTTTTTCTAATTGGCTCCTTTCCCTATGACACAGTACGTGTCAAGGAGAGTACTAGGAGAGTAATATGCATTCGAGGTTATCTATCACTCTTGGGTGACGTAAGCACCTATCTTTGTTTGGAGTTGTTACACTGCAGTTGCGTTTAGTCTATGGTTAACCGTAACCGTGTTTAATTTCAATACAATCAAATTGCTATCGTGCTGTATTTTCTAGTATTAATTCCATGTACTTAAAGTAAAATGAACTGTGGTTACTCTAAGGTTGACTGGAAGAGATCCCTAAGTGGGATAAGTCCGCCTTTTTACACAGTTTAATTCCTATTTTATTATTGTTGTTGTTGTTTCAAGTCGCTCAGCGAGCTATGGAGAGGGCTATGCTCGGGGTTTCATTGAAGGATATGATTCGTAATGAGGAGATCCGACGAAGAATGACGGTGACCGACATAGACGAAAGGATACATACATACATACATACATACATACATACATACATACATACATACATACATACATACATACATACATACATACATACATACATACATACATACATACATACATACATACATACATACATACATACATACATACATACATACATACATACATACATACATACATACATGTACTAGATAAATAGATTAGCATTTTAGGAAACATTCTACATCCCTGAAAACCTAGGAAATGACTCCCATATTGTAAAAAAGTAGAAAATAACTATTTACAGAAAAAAATTTAAGTAAAAATTTAAGATTTCAAAGGTCTACTCACGACCACACCCCCAGACTCCATACAAGCGTACAGATATAATGACCTACTAGCACTACAGGAGCACCAGCCTTGGTCCATCGAGAGAGGGACCACGTTATATGTCAGCAATATAAGTACTTCTCTTTCTAAGTCATAGAGTCGATCTCTTGGCGTTGGTCGATAGCGAGCTGGCGCAGTAACTTTGTATCGGCGGCGTGCGGCGCGGCGTACTGTATGCTGTGGTTAAACTGTCGGCGAAGGTGAGTGTCGCTTATTAACTTAGTAACATTTAGTATATTTTGCAGAGAGAATCTATCTAACAGCGGAATGAATATTAAAATCGGTTGAGTAATTACAAAGATTACTTCAAACACACATTCACACTGTCTGAATAAAATAATTTGTTTTAATATTTTATTCAGACAATGTCAACACGAAAAAGTAACTAAAAATATATATATTGAAACTACATTAGTGAAATATATATACTTACAATAATGTTTAAAATTGTAAACTTTACTTAAAAATCGTTAACATTACAAATGTTTGTGTGTAAGACTGCTCCCCTCAGTCAAACTGAGAATTCAGTTTTATGGGGTTTTTCTGTAACTTTATTAACGTTTTTTGAATAAAAGATTTTATTATTATTATACCCATCCATACAAACTATACATCTTCATATTAGTGTAGATACGCCCCCTGGCTAGATGGAGCGACGATCTGCGTAAGGCGGCTGGCAGTAACTGGATGAGAAGAACCGAGGATCGGGTTCAGTGGCGCACCTTGGGAGAGGCCTATGTCCAACATTTGACGGCGGCCCTGGGTGTGGGGGACCTCTCGCTGCACAGCATTGTCTCTTGTATGTTGAGCAGCAAAAGGTCGTGGCAAGCGGTGGCCTCCTTTTGCGAGAAAGTCATCTCGCAAAAGGAGGCCGCGGAGCGGGAGCGCGAAGACGATGTCAATGCACTCCCGCTCCGGCGTAGACGGAGAGGAAGACGGCGAGCAATTTTTGCCGCCCGTCTAAACCTCTAGTGGAGCCAGGTGGGTGAGGGACCCACACGGTGGTACGGCTCCACACCGTCTGGGGGAGGGGTCGCTGGCGTGGCGATCCCTCCCTCCTCCTCCCGGCAGTGTAATGTCCGGGGCTGCCGGGGGGCACAGTAGCCTTGAATTCCTCGGAGAACGCACTGTGCCCCCCACTACGGCAGGGCGGGAAATACGCCGGAGTGGTTTTAGTGGGTATGCCCTCCACACAGTACGACAGCGTACTGTGCCTGGAGGGAGAGTCCCACATACCCCCTGGTAACCCTAACCGGGGGGATGAGACAACTCATTTCCACTCCGTAAAAAAAAAAAAAAGGCCTATGTCCAACAGTGGACTCTTTCGGGCTGATGATGATGATGATGGAAAATAGAATAGATTAAATAAAGGTTGCCTGGAAAAAATCGCTGAAAGCGATAAGGCCGCCGTTGTACACTAAATTTATCTTTCTATGTACATTTTTGTTTTTTTTTTATAAGAATTTATATGTATTGGTGCACAATAAAGAATATTTGGTTTGGTTGATTGATTGATAGATCTAAATATATATAAATTATCCTATACACGTTTTGTTCCCAACACATCACGTCAAGGGGTATCACGGGGCGAAAAGCGGACGCTGCAATATTAGATTGCGCAAAGTGGCGATACATCGTCTCTGCCTACCCCTCTGGTACCATGGCGTGAGCATTATGTATGTATTTTAGATACTTATATAAATTATTCCAGACATACAATACTTCGCACAAACCAACTAAAATTTCACAGAAATGCCTTGTCTGTGTGTATATTTTTAAATACATAAAAGGAGTGTCAACAACCTAATGTACCTCCATTTTGATACACCTAATTATTTCCCTGAGCATTCACAAATAAATAATAAAGTAAACGTGTAGGTGGGGCCATAAAATGCGCGTGTTATGAACGTAATGATGCGTCAGCGCGTATTCGCATCTTAACGTACCTGAGTTACTGATCGTAAGGCCGTGGTCTCACGCTGACTGATGTTTTATAATGTATTCCCTCAGTCGCCTTGTACGACATCCACGGGAAGAGTTGGAGTGGTCCTATTCTACTCTACCGGAAACCACGAAATAGTTCAAATATATTAAAAATAATACATACATACACAATACAAGCAGCAAACTCTAGCTGAAATCAACACTAATAGAGACAAATTGATTATAAATAAATACATAATGGGCTCGATTCTGAAGGCAGAATGTTAAAATTTGACAGCACTAAAACTGTTGCTATCCTTGTCATCAGTATTATGAAGTTAAAGACGAAACCAATTTTAGCGCTGTCAAATTTTAAATGTTTGCCTTCAGAATCAGGCCCAATATAAATACAACAAAGGAATATTTCTTAATACTAGCTCTAACGATTGATTTGATTGTGTCATTAAAAGGACTAAAATAATACCCTAACGACGCAAAATAGGTAACACGAGAAAAAGTGTAAAGAATGTTGTAAAATAAATTGTGTTTTAGATAAATAACAAAAATTAGTAAAAGTACTATGTTTTGGCTTTGTTATTGTACTACGTAATACCTCCATGGTGTGAAAAGTCTTTGGGTATAGAACCTCTTAAATAACGACTACCGTGTGGTTTCCGGTAGAGTAGAATAGGACCACTCCGAGTCTTCCCGTGGATGTCGTACAAGGCGACTAAGGGAATACATTATAAAACATCAGTCAGGCCTCCCCAACCCGTCTGGCCAGCGCAGGGAGTGTAGGCCAAATCCTCCGTCTGTCTCCGGCAGATGAGAGAGGGTTGTGCTCCTGCAGTGGAGACAAAAATAACCTGATGATGATGATGATTGGAAGGAACGTGTGGTTTTCGGCTTAGAATAGGGCCACCCCTATCTTTCCCGTGGGTGTCGTCAAGGCGACTAGGGGATTGCACCAGGGACGGGCAACAGCGTTCTCCTGTGTATATTAAGATCATTACTGCGATCACCAATCCGCCTGCAAGCGTGATGATTATGGCAAATCTTCCAATGGACAACTTACCGAAAGTGGTATTCTATTGGGGAGGCCTATGTCCAGCAGTGGACGTGTTTACGCTGATGATGACGCGTCCAAACGTAAGAATTATTAGGAAACTAACATAAAGGCATCTACTAACTGAAATTTCTTGGATGATGTATTAGGCGCGTGTGGATGAACTCCACGCCATCCTGCGCAACAGAATTGCCTCCCTGATGCGCCGCGTGCGGGGCAGCCCTAACAGCTTCCTGACCACTATACGGGAGAAGGTGGATAGTCCAATACTCAGGCACTGGGTGACTATCCACCTTCACAAACAAAAGCAATTTTAATTTTATTTTATATATAGAATAAATTGACATGATTATTTAATGAAGTATATGAGTATGATAGTAAATATGAATATGAATTCATGATGTTATTATGATTGGTGCTACACCTAATGTTATTTAATTTTCAAATTGTTTATTTAATTGTTTATTTTTTCAATATTTTTGTAAAGTTATCTATGGGCTCAACTGGCCCGAAATATATACTATTTAATTTAATTTAATTTTTATTTTATTGTCCGCTTTCTAACATATAGACTTATAACTAACTACATTTTATGGACTAACGTCTGATTTAATAAATGATTTGATTTGATTTACTAAAGTCCCACAATGGACCAGCACGGTAATGGGCACACATTAAATAATTCAGGGACAAGATCAGCGTTCTAATAAATTGCTAGTAATACTGAAAGTTGCATAGAAATGAATGAGATAGAACGGTGAAGTAAGCGCGACCCGCGTGCCAACAATTTGCAATATATTGCAGAAACTTTCAAACGCTTTATTGTTTCGCGCCGAGTCAATGGTAAACACCGAAAATAAACTGCAAAAGTGCCATATTGAGAGTTTTCAAACTGCATGACTGTATCTATATTTCATTCCAGATTAATAGTCCTATGAAAACAAACGCATTTGCGTCTCGAAAACAAAATACACAATAGATGGTGTTCCTAAGTGGACCGCAAAGTTTACTTGGTAATACAAACCTATTTTTGCTGCTGGTGACCCTTTCATGTATATGTTACCGAGACGTAAATAGCGTTGGTTTTCATAGGACTATTAATCTGGAATGAAATATAATCACTAGAAGGGGTCGCGGGTTCGAATCCCGCCCAGGGCAGACATTCGTGTGATGAGCACTTGTGTTTGCCTTGTGACTGGATGTTATTTATATAAGTATATTATGTATTTATATATGTATACCTTATATTGACTGACGACCTCAGTGGCGGAACGGGTAGCTCTAGGACTGCCACGCCGAAAGTTGCGGGTTCGAATCCCGCTAGGGGCAAATGTTCGTATGATGAATATGAATGTTTGTACCCATGTCTTGGATGTTTATATATTTATTTAAGTATGTCTATCCGTTATCTAGTAACCATAGCTCAGGCTCTGTCTAGTTTGGGACTGGATAATTGGTGTGAATGTCTGAGATATTTATATTTATATCAGCTGTCTGATACCCATATTACAGGCTCTGCCTAGTTTGGGATCAGGTGGCCGTGTGTGAAATGTCACCACATATTTATTATTATTATTTATAGAAACGTGACCACGAGGCAAAAGAAGTGGGAATAAGCACGAAATATGCAGTTATAAAATAGGTCTATAGTGGAAGTATATCGGTGCACCGAACCCCACTATGGACCTATAAGCTGTAAAATTGCTGAATATTTCGCCAGTATGCTACTTGGGACCTTTTTGAATATATCTACCAGTTTTTCATCGATGTGCGTTAATCTTTACAGCAATAGCATTTAAGCACCGTTTTGTCTGACAAAACGAAATAACGTTTCCACCCGACTCTCCTTAATTGGTATTCATTATACGAGCTCGCTAAATGATATTATTCGACCGTTCGCGACAAAATTCTCAGTTTCTGTAAACTTTATGATTTTACGACGATAGCTGACATGTTTGTGTGAGTTTATGTTACCTTGAGATGAAACGTTTCTGATTTGATTATGTTTATTTTCATCAGAAGAACAAAGTGCGAGGATTATTTAAAGAAGCTTTCCATTTTCAGACGATTTTTGGGCGCCTGTCTGTGTGTCCTATGGATAACTCTAAAACTGAATAACTGCTGCGTGGAAGGAGCAGTGGCTGGCAGTGACCTGGTTACGGATCCATCGGCTTGCAGCCCGGTGTAAAAGACACCGGGAAGATTTGGGCGACAATGAACCGGATCAGAAGAGGAGTCGGGAAGTGCAATTTCCGACTGCAACCTGCCGAGCTGCGACTGCTGGGCGCCGGAGCAAACCGTACACCACATTCTTACTGAGTGTCCCACAACTCGCTACACTGGGGGTTTAGACGAGGTAACGAAATTAACACCGGAAGTCAAGAAGTGGATTGCCGATTTTAGTTTAGATCTTTGAGAGGGAATTTATTGAATCTCAATGCCTTACAACCAGGCCTATGTCCAGCAGTGGACGCATTTAGGCTGATGATGTTGAAAGACCATTTATAATCACTTTAAAACTAGAGATAGACCGAATTTGACTTTTGCCGAAGTTCGGTTCAGTAATCTACCGAATCTATTAGCCGTGTTGTTTCCGGCTTAGAATAGAGCCACCCCTAATTTTGCCGTGAGTGTCGTCAAGACGGCTAAGGCATTGCATCACCAGAGATGGGCAGCAGCGTTGTAGATCATTACTACGATCACCAATGCGTGGTGATAATGGCAAGTCCCCCAATGGACAGCCCACCAAAAGTGTCATTCTATTGGGTAGCTTATGTTCAGCAGTGAACGTATACATATAGGCCGATGAAGATGATGTCTTTCTTGAAAAATTTGTAAAACATATTTGAAATATATATGTCTACTACTATTATTAATCTCTCTCTTTCCAGACAAGGTTTGGCTGGAAGGAATCTCTTTTTAGAGACTAGACGGCTGATGATTTGGAAGTAGACTAAGTTCGTTCCTATTACTTACTTACTTCTCTATTCTGTCTTTTTCAACTAATCCACAACTTGTCTTTCTTCGCTTCTTTCATCAGAAAACCTTATGTTCAGCAGTGGACGTTTATAGGCTGATGATGATGATGACGTCGAGCTGCCAGCTATGCTCTATTTTGCGGGCGACGTTAAGCTGGCAGGGGAGGTATTCTCTAGTTAAGGTAAGTTTATAAGCGCTGCACATATCGCGGCGGGTAGCTAATGCGGGACCACTGAGTGGTTTCACATGTCCACTTACCTTAACCCAATGCTCTTGGGGGGGTCTTAAGCCCCACTTTTATTTTTTTACGCCAACTTGGAGATACATCGTAACGCTTTCTCTATTTAAGAGGATTTCGGTACGCCAATGTTAAAATGTTATTAACGTTGAGTTTAAGTGTCATCATCATCATCATCAGGTTATTTTACTCTCCACTGCAGGAGCACAACCCTCTCTCATCTGCCGGAGACAGATGTTTAAGTTCAATTTTTAACAATTATAAATTTATCGGCGATGTTGTTCGCAATACATTACGTCAAAGGGTATCACGGAGCGAAAAACGGGCGAAGGAAAGTCGCTTTGCGACATTGAATTGCGCAAAGTGGCGATACATCGCCTCTGCCTACCCCTCTGGGACCAAGGCGTGAGCATTATGCCTGCCAGCTTCGGTATTTCCGGACAAGTATAACTTGGATCTTTTTAAAGGAAGAGTGAATAGGCATCTTCTGGGTAAGCGCGCTCCACCTTAGGTCTCATCGTCACTTCCCATCATGATTTAAAAAAAAAATGAAATTTTTTTATTCAATTATTGAGGAAAGAGTTGTTAACGATTTGATACATTTAAAAATAATGAAGTAGAGCCAACTTTCAGTTACGATATTCGTAAAATATTCAGCAAGTGGAGATATATTAGTGTTTAAAAAAACCCTCCGACAACACCTTACCTCATAATAATTGCCACAAATCATCTACAGGAAGTGGTCCAACTGTATATTTTGTCACGAAACTATAAGTTATAATTTTTTGTGTTCGAAAGTAGGTAGAAAGACGACACTATAAATCTGCTATGAGATAGATATGGGCGGTTATTGTGAGGAACGATTTTTCTTTATAACTTTATTGTACACAGAAAATATAAAAATAAATACACTGAAGGAGAGGACGTAACGCAGGTGTGCTTATCTCTAAAAAGAGATTTCATCCAGCCAAACCTCGTCTGGAAAGAGAGAGATTAATAATAGTAGTAGACATACATATTTCAAATATGTTTTATAAATGTTTCAAGAAATACATCATCTTCATCGGCTTATACGAGTATGTATACGTTCACTGCTAAACAAAAATCTCCTTAATAGAATGCCTCTTTTGGTGGACTTTCTATTGGGGGATTGGCCATAATCACCACGCTTGGCAGACGGATTGGTGATCGCAGTAATTACTTAATATAAAGGAGAATGCTGCTGCCCGTCCCTGGTGTAGTCCTTTAGTCGCCTTGACGACACCCAAGGGAAGATTTGGAGTGGCCCTATTTTAAGCCGGGAACCACACGACAAGAAATACATGTTCCTGCCAAATAGGTAACAATAACAAAAATAGCTTCCCATTTAGTAAATAAATTTGGTAACTGCTTACAAAATGGGAAATGATTTCCCATTCTGTAATCAATTACGGAACGGGAATTGAGTCGTTATATTTATTTATTTATTTTTATATATACAGTAGACAACTTTGAAAAATATAATGACATTATTTATCAGGTATTATTTATCCTTCCAAAAACAGTTCTAAGATTTCAATGCACTTAAGTCTAGATTATTTCGATCTAGATCATTTTTAAAACTGTTACTCCTAATATTATGCAACAAATGTGCCTTAGCATCAAAATGCGCATGTTTATCATTGACTACATATTTATTTCAATGTTGGTACTAAACGCATTATACTTGTCCTTTCGGTTACTCTAAGGTTGACTGGAAGAGATCCCTAAGTGGGATAAGTCCGCCTTTGTACACAGTTTAATTCCTATTTTATTATTGTTGTTGTTGTTATTTTTGGTACAATAAAGCGTTTACATACATACATACATTAAATAGTTACTTAAAACGAATATGTTAAAAGTTAACATATAGAAATGTAACTTTGGATTAAGGTATAATTTTACTTTAACAAAATTGCATTGATTGAATTGTAAAATGTTTACTACATCTCGTTTTATTCTCGTTCCATAGAATAATCCCTCGCCATATTTCTGTCGTTTTCCTCTAAATGAGCTATCCCAATATTGTGACCTTGTTCTATCTCATACTAATTATGACATCACACAGAATAGATGAAAGTATCCAGAATAGCCGAATAATTCGCGTGTCGAATCGCGTCCACGAATAAATGAGAAAAACTAGCACAACAGGAAAGAAATTCGAAATATTCTTTTACATTCTAGATATAAAGATGCAACGTTTCCCAAAATATTATAAATGCGAGATGTTTGGATGTTTGTTGCTCAATCACGCTTCAACCACTGGACGGATCGGGATGAAACTTGGCACACATAAAGTTGAGGTCTTGAAATAGGACATAGGATAGTTTTAGTCCCGAAAAAACATCTAATTCCTACGGGAAATCAAATTAATCTTTACAAGCAGTAGTGAAGATGTGTAAATATCGAAACCTACGCGTACGAAGTCGCGGGCAGAGGCTAGTGAGATAAGAGTATGTATTGTATGTGTATTTATGGTTATATGTATATGACTATATCATCATTATCAGACTGAAAGAGTGTACTTGGACATAGGCCTCTCCCAAGGCGAAGTAATATCATCATCATCATCAGGTTATTTATGTCTCCACTGCAGGAGCACAACCCTCTCTCTCATCTGCCGGAGACAGACGGAGGATTTGACCTACACTCCCCGCGCTGGCCAGACGGTTTGGGGAGGCCTGATTGATGTTTTATAATGTATTCCCTCAGTCGCCTTGTACGACATCCACGGGAAGAGTTGGAGTGGTCCTATTCTACCGGAAACCGGCATCGAAGTAATATACATCTCCCAAATACAAAAGAGTAAAAGTTGGAATAGAGGTCCCACTTAGAAACAGCTTCCCACCTCCTCGCTTGCTCCCCCCGCAACTCCTCTAAGCGAGGAGCAACGAAGGTATGCTTACACATAACACCTACCAGTGAAGGTAGGGCAAGTCCCAAGGACTGAATTTACGCTACCTTGGTCCCCAGACAAATTAAATTAAAGAAGTAAAGAGTCAAAGTAGGAAGAGAGTTCCCACTTCCCCTCTAGCAAAGAGAGTTCCCACTTCCCCTCTAGCAAATGAGAGTGTAGCAAAGAAACGATGCCAACTTCGAAACAATCGTTTTTTTTTATTTAAGATTATTAATGCTCATTAAACTTTCTTCAGATTAGAGTTCGACTAAAATTCGACTACTGGACAACGCTAATATAAGACAAAATTTATAGTCAGATAGTAATAAATATTAAATATTACACGAAATATTAACGCCAGCCTTAGAAAATAGTCGTTCAAAGTATATGAATCACACATAAATTTATTGTAGTTAGTGACTCCGGCTCGGGCTGTGCCTATTCATCACTCGCTGCAAGGGAGTGCACGTATATTTTATAGACACACACATATATAGTTTAATACTGTATATATGGTGCGTACTTCGATAATTTATACGCGTATTTTATGGCCCTAGAAGGATTTACGAGCAGCGCTAGAGATTGTTCATGAAAATTATGTAGAGTTTTATCCGCGTTTTTCCTGAAGTCTTGTTTAGTATGTTTCTCTTCTCAGCCGATATTGGGAAAAATACAAACTTTTTGGAAACATTTAGTTTTTTTTTTATTGTTCCGCTATTTTTATCCTCTTTCATATTGGTCAGAGAAATTTGTTATGCGTAATTTGCTCTTTATACTAGATTCCTCGAGCTCGTATAGCAAAGAATACATAGGAATTGGGGTTATAGGGAAAGGGTTATTATAAAAAAAACTAATAGTATATATCTATAAATAATAATATAATAAAATAAAATTAAATTAAATTAAATATTCTTTTTGTTTTATGTTGATTCCTTTTTTAGTCTATTTAAAAAAAAAACATGTAATGTAATACACAAAAAAAAAACACAACAAAAACTTTTTGATTTTGCAGTGCTATGGAGAGTAACACTGATAATAATTTAATTTAATGTCAATATCATATGCACCCTAACAGAAACAATGTATAATCGTACAAAGTCAAATACAAACATTAAAAATATTATATACATTAGAAAAAATTAAAATTACAAAAAAAAAAAAAACAATTCTATTAATATTACTATGTCATGATTATAATCTAAAAAAAAAACAACTAAGACAAGTAAGAGGTCATGGACGTCCCGTTTCATTGTATAGAAGCTGAAGAATTGATCGGGATTAGGTCAATGATTACAATAATTGGACTAATTGCATAGGCTGTAACAGTTGAGAGTAACTCTGAGAAAAACTTGTGGGTGTTTTGCCTGAATAAAGTAAGTCATTGTTTTCAATTATGCGGAGAGAAGTCTTGAAGGTTTCCTGTTGATGTACATGCAGAAAGATTTATCCGAATCTAGTCGGTGATCAGTGGTTTGATTATAGTAATTGAATTAATTGTATTGATTTGTAATGTATTGGGTAGTTTATAAGCAACTATTTTATAAGAGAGGGTAATTTGTTATTTCCTTGACAAATTGGTCTCGAATAGATGTTTTACTGGACGGATGTGTTTTTATTGTGCTCCCGCTAATTTAGTCCCCCGCATCCTTAGGGAATATATTTTACACTGGCGACGAAAGTGGACTTACATACGCGTGTGGTTGTTTTTATTTGTGAAACAGACAATTGTGATTTGGTGATTAGGTATACGATATTAAAATGTCGGTGGGAAAAGTCGGTGCATTCGACGTCACCAAGGACAGTTGGGAATTATACATAGAACTGAACAATATTTTATAGTAAATGACGTTAAAGAAACAGTGAAAGTGGCAACTTTGATAACAGTGATCGGCAGCGAGGCGTATGAGCTTATGGTTAACCTGTGTACCCCGGCAAAACCGTCTACAAAGACATTTACAGACTTGGTAACTGTTATGAAAAACCACTTACAACCTAAACCAAGTGTACTTGCTGAGCGTTTTAAATTTAGACAGCGCATCCAAAAGGCGAGCGAGAGTATAGCAGAATACGTAGCTGAATTGAAGAAAATGTCTAAAAGCTGTAATTTCGAGCCAAATGGATTAAAAGAAAATCTACGGGACCAATTTGTATGCGGGTTGCAGAGCGACAATATTAGACAAAGATTGTTTGCGGAAGACGACATAACGTTTGAGAAAGCCTTCAAGTTAGCAACGACTATGGAAGCAGCCGAAACGGATGCGGCGTTAATGGAGAACAGCAATAGATTTAAAGGCGAGGAATCATCAGCCGCAGTTCATCAGATGTATCCAGTATCAGGTCAGAAAAAAAAAGGTAGTCGACCAATACGGAACGAGTTGAAGGTCATCATGGATAACAAACTTGGACGTGTTGGCGGTGGGAACCGTAATCGGCCGACTGGCAGCACTAGCGGCAGCGAAAGTAAATGGAGCAGGGACAATGCAAGGAACGGAACGCAACGTCCATACCCGACCGAGCGAGATGACATTTGTCAATCATGTGGCGGGCATCATTCATTTGACAGTTCCAAGTGTAAATACAGATTTTATACTTGCAAAATTTGCAATTCGGAAGGACACTTGAAGAAGGTTTGTCCACGTTTACGTGGCATGGAAACAAATTCAAGGATGAATATGATATCGTTGGATAGTGAGGGTGACAGTGACGAGGTATACAATTTTTCTATTGAAACTTCTAACCTAAAAAAGTTTTCCCCTTTTATGGTGAATATTTGGATTAATGGTGTTAATGTCCCAATGGAAATCGACACAGGTAGCACTATTTCTTGTATAAGCTACGAATATTACAAACAATTGTTCTACAAACAAAAAATTGAAAAGTGTAACCTCACTTTACGCTATTACACCGGCGAAACAGTCACGCCGGTCGCCAAAATAACACCAACAGTGAAGCACAATGAGGTGACAAAAAAGTTAGAGCTGTATGTAGTGGAAAGTGGAAAAACAAACCTGCTAGGTAGACATTGGATATATGAATTAGGCATTAAATTACCAATTTATGATTGTAACCACATTAGAAAAGAAAAGATAAAGTTTAATTTAGAAACATTTAGTTCCAGATTCTCTGAAGTGTTTGAAGATGGTTTGGGACGATTCACGGGTGGTAAAGTGGGATTTCACTTAAGACCAGAAGCTCGCCCAGTTTTCATGCGAGCTCGACCACTAGCTTATGCACTGCGGGTACCGGTGGAGGAGGCACTGGACACATTGGTAAAGGATGGAGTAATCACACCGGTAAATACATCAGACTGGGCAACACCTATAGTTCCAGTGATGAAAAAGGATGGCACTATAAGGGTATGTGGTGATTTTAAATTAACATTAAACAAAAGCTTAGAGGTGGATCGTTTTCCCATACCTAGAGTAGAAGACTTACTGACTAAGTTACATGGTGGGGACAAATTCTCTAAATTAGATCTGTCACAAGCATATGCCCAATTTGAGTTAGATGATTCTAAGAAGTACACAGTGATTAACACACACAGAGGGTTATACATGTACAATAGGCTCATATATGGTCTTTCATCTAGTCCAGGGATTTTTCAACGAAAAATTGAACAAATATTTGGAGATATGCCACGTGTAGGAGTGTTCTTAGACGATGTAATCATTACGGGAAGTAATGACGAAGAACACATCACCACACTTAATGAGGTCTTTGAAAGATTGCAAAAGTATGGTTTAAAAATTAGAAAGGAAAAATGTTCTTTCTTTTCTAATTCGGTTACATACTTAGGGTTTAACATAAGTAAGGAAGGAGTACATACTTGCCCGGACAAAGTTAAGGCAATTGAAGAAGCACCAGTACCAAAGAATGTAACAGAGCTACGATCATTTTTGGGATTGGTGATGTATTATGCCAAATTTGTACCAAACATTAGTACAGTTTTATCACCATTATACCAGTTATTAAGAAAAGATATCAAATTTGAATGGAATCCACAATGCAACCAAGCATTTTGTAAAATTAAAAGTATGTTAAGTTCCAGTGAAATATTAGCACATTATTCACCAGATTATCCCTTGGTTCTGACAACAGATGCCAGCAATGTAGGGGTAGGAGCTGTGGTCTCGCACTTAATACCTTCAGAGAAAGGAGACGATACTCACAGAGAGAGACCAGTGGCTTATGCATCAAGAACCTTAAATAAAGCAGAAAGTGCATACTCACAGATAGAGAAAGAAGCCTTAGCAATAATCTATGGTGTTAGAAAATTTCACCAGTACCTGTATGGTCGTAAATTTTTACTAAGAACCGACCATAAGCCACTGGTATCTATTTTTGGGGATAAAAAGGGTATACCAGTGATGGCAGCTAGCAGGATGCAGCGTTGGGCAGTTTTGCTGTCAGGGTACAATTATGACATTGAGTATGTACGAAGTCATCAAAATGTAGCAGATTGTTTATCTAGATTGCCAATAGGAAAAGAAAAAACAGTCAACTCAGAGTTGACTTATGTTAATTTTGTTCAGAACTTTTTACCAGTCACTAAAGAAATTATAGAAGAAAATGTTAAAAAAGATGAGGTACTTCAAAAAGTTGAACATTATTTACAAGTAGGCTGGCCAGCCAAGTGCAGTGAAGATTGTTTAAAACCATATTACACTAAACGCAATGAATTATATTTAGATGGGGGCTGCATAGCTTGGGGTTATAGGATAGTCATACCTGCAGTATTAAGAGAAAAATTGTTAAAAGAACTTCATATAGGGCACTTAGGAATAGTAAAAATGAAAAGTGTAGCCCGAAGCTACATTTGGTGGCCAGGAATAGATGCAGACATAGAGCGCATAGGACAAGAATGTGAGGTATGTAGGGCGGAGAGCGCAGCGCCGCCGCGGGCACCGCCTCAACCATGGCCATATGTTCCCGAAGCATGGACACGATTACATGTAGATTTTTTAAGTCCAATTAGAGGTAAGTCTTTTTTAGTAATAATAGACTCGACAACAAAATGGTTAGAGGTATTTACATGCAAAGAACAACAGCAGGAATGGTCATCAAAGTCCTAAGAGAAACATTTGCTCGCTTTGGGTTACCAAAAGAAGTGGTATCTGACAATGGACAGCCATTCAGTTCTAAAGAATATGCAGACTTTATGACCAATAATGGAATCAAATTAACATTTTCAGCTGTTTACCATCCTTCATCCAATGGAGCGGCTGAAAATGCAGTGAAACTATGCAAAAGGGCTATTAAAAAATCATTTAGAGAAGGCGGTGACTTAGACACAGCCCTACAAACTTATTTGATGGCTTATCGGAATGTGGAACATAGTACAACAGGAGTTTCACCAGCCACAATGTTACTTAAAAGAAGTATGAGAACAAGGTTAGATTTGATAGGTAATTGTAGAGACCCGCGACGAACCACGAGTAACGAGATAGAAATCAGAGTGAAAGAAGCACAACAACGACAGGTTCAATATGCTGGGGGTAGGCCAAGGGAGTTTAGGGTAGGAGACATGGTGTGGACACGTAATAATGGTGAAGGAAGGTAGTGGGTTGATGGTCGAGTGACAACCAAAACTGGCTCTAGAAATTATGTAATTACTAGGGAAAACGGTCCACCTATTAAAAGACATGTTGATCAGATAAAGAGTAGATTATTTTCCAAATCATCATATTCCAATAGTGGTCAAACAGAAACCACTCCTAGTTTACAGGAGAAAGGGCCAATGTCTACGGGGAGTCAATGGTGGTATAGTATACCTGACTCAAATGAATTGGTCATACCTGAATATCCACAATCTGAGGAATTGAGGGAGAGCCCAGGTCTGATGGTAAGTACACCTTTAAAAAGGGAAGCATTAAGAACGGACGAATTAAATACTCCGACACTGATGAGTCCTTCTGAAAATCCATTACAGTCAGAATCTAAGGAAGTAGAGACCATTCCACCAGCACCGGAGACTCGTCCCAAACGCATTAGGAAACCAGTTAGAAGGTTTGCCTTTTCAGATTATCCTGATTAGTATAATAAGTCACATTACTTGCATAATATTAAGTGTTACGAAATTATTACTAGTATTGTTTAAGCGGGAGGGTGTAATGTATTGGGTAGTTTATAAGCAACTATTTTATAAGAGAGGGTAATTTGTTATTTCCTTGACTCTTTGTCTCGAATAGATGTTTTACTGGACGGATGTGTTTTTATTGTGCTCCCGCTAATTTAGTCCCCCGCATCCTTAGGGAAGATATTTTACATGATTGTATCAGTGGAGAGTGACTATAACAAAAACTAATGGGTCTTTTGCCTGAATAAAGAAAGATATTATTATTATATAAAAATCCGCAGTAAAGTCGGTGATGAGGGTTCCCGTTGAGATAGATGCAAAAAAATATATCTATCAAAATATGATCAGTGATTACAGTAATTGAACTATATTTCATTCCAGATTCATAGTCCTATGAAAACCAACGCTATTTACGTCTCGGTAACATATACATGAAAGGGTCACCAGCAGCAAAAACAGGTTTGTATTACCATGTAAACTTTGCAGTCCACTTAGGAACACCATCTATTGTGTATTTTGTTTTCGAGACGCAAATGCGTTTGTTTTCATAGGACTATTAATCTGGAATGAAATATAGGTAATTGTATTGCTTGTTCAGAATATCTCTGACAATAATACTGAGAGAGGTAATGAGGGTCCACTGGTACGTATAGAGGCTGAAAAATTCATGTAAATCAGGTCAGTGGTTATAGTAATTGGATTAATTGGATTTGTTGTATTAGTGGAGATATCATTGACGAAAATACGGATAGTGGTACCCAATCAGGGTCTATTATCTGTATAACTATTGAAGTTATACGTCAAACGCTTATGAGAATAAGTCTCTAAGCACGTTAGGGAGTATCTTTTTAGTTAGACGGATAAAATCTGAAATTCTTGAAAAGTAGGCCGCCAGGTCAGTGATCAATTAATGACCCTAACCCCCCCCCCCCCCCCCCCCCTACCCTGCATTTTTACACTTGTTTATATAGCAGTTGCCGGTAAATATACCTTTCGGCAATAAAAAAGGCCTCTCCCCCTTAGTGCCTGCCTCTCCCCCTTTCTAGTGTCACGTCACAACAACTCGGGTAAGGGATCCAATCGCGATTTTCTAAACTCATACTATTCTCAGCTTTCAGTTGCAGGTAGCCGGAAATAGTCTCAAGGTGTAAACGCAAAGTCGCAACAAATGACTTACCTACCAACACTTAAGTCGCTAATTTGAAGACGTTCCGCCCATAACCATAAAACGGTTAACACACGACGCGAGGCGGCGTATTCGCACGCGATTTAACGCGCAAACTGCTCAATTACAGTCAGGGCGCATTAGCAACATAGTCTTCCCTTAATGAACTTCCTAGGTGTGAACGCTAAATATAATCAGTTGTCGTAAGCTCGCTTTTCCTGCGCATAAGTGTGGAGGCCGCTTTATTTCGACTACAAATTGCTGTTGTTGAATCTCAAATAACTTCTTTTAACGGGTAGCTCTCGGACTGCCACGCCGGAGGTTGCGGGTTCGAATCCAGCTAGGGGCAAATGTTCGTATGATGAATATGAATGTTTGTACCCAAGTCTTGGATGTTTATATATTTATTTAAGTATGTGTATCCGTTATCTAGTAACCATACCACAGGCTCTGCCTAGTTTGGGACTGGATAATTGTTGTGAATGTCTGTGATATTTATTTATTTATTTTCGCGCACTTTATTGACGATGGGCCCATACAGCAAGTTTGAAGCATCTCAGCGAGCTATGGAGAGGGCTATGCTCCGGGCTGTGTTTGGCGGGTTTCTTCGTAATGAGGAGATCTGACGAAGAACGAAGGTAATCGACATAACCGAATAAATAAGCAAATTGAAGTGACAGGGGGCAAGCCACATCTGTCGCAGAACCGACGACCGTTGGGGCACACGAGTTCTGAAGTTGAGACCGCGGATCGGCACGCGCACGCTCTGCCACCTGATGGACCGACAACCTGAAGAAGGTGGCCGGAAGCGGCTGGATACGTAGGACGGACCGGGTGTGGTGGCGTTCATTGACGAAGGCCTATGTTGTCTAAGATGGCGCACACCGATCGATTTCAACTGGGTTAAAATCGGTGAAAAAATAAGAATTAATTTTTTGCAATGAATTTTTATTTTTATTTAAAAACTTTATTGCACAGTAAGTACAAAAGGCAAACATAATGCCAATATAGCATTCACTTCCAGTTGACCTTTATATCATGCAGATAATGAGTGGTATTCCCAAAAAAATTATATAAGAAAATTGGTTATATACTATACTATACTATACTAACATAATAAAATACAAACATACAAACTAAATGTAATCTATAAATTATACATATACCTACACATAACAACGTGTAAGATATATACTACATATATGTAATATATGAATACTTATTACAAAGATAAATAAATCAAAACGTGATTCATAAACGATGACCAATTTACTCCTATGGTGATGAATCTGTTTCCATACTCGCCGAATCGCAAACAATATCCAGTACTGCAACTGTTGAGTCGGATTACTATGCCAAGTATAACAGGGAAGCTGCATTATGTACACAACTTGTGTGACGTTCGAGACGTCCGTGTGTCACCTTCTGGCTGGATACAGGCTTAAATACACACGTGGGCTTACAATTATCTACCAATCAAACTAGACAATGAATTCTGAACAAAAATTTCCTTAGGAAATATATTTTTAATATCTTATACCTCATGTAAGCAAAATAATTTTTCGTAGCTCATAGTTTCACCTTAAAGTGTTTTCTTTCATGATTTACACTATTTAATTATGAAATTAGATAACAGATGATTTTAAAATGTGCATCTGTTATCTAATTTAATAACCAATTAGTGTCAATCATAGGAAAGCACTTTGAGCGGTTAAACTATGAGGTACGAAAAATTATTTTGCTTCATGGTATGAGGTGTAGGTCATTTTGAAGAATTATTTGGCACTAGCTGGTGCCCGCGACTTCGTCTGCGCACGATTAGTATTTCGAGTAGCTTTTTTGTAGGACTATTTAAGATAAACATTTCCATCATACATTACATATGTGTAACTCTAGCGGTTTTGGCAGCGCACGCTAGAATAGCTTGCAGATGGTAGATTTTTTCCTACTTACTTGATATTTTGGACAATTCACACAATATCTATTTATAAAGATATAAGCTATATTATTGTACAGATTAATTAAAATCCATTCAGTAGTTTT
This sequence comes from Esperia sulphurella, assembly GCA_947086405.1. Classification (NCBI taxonomy): domain Eukaryota; kingdom Metazoa; phylum Arthropoda; class Insecta; order Lepidoptera; family Oecophoridae; genus Esperia; species Esperia sulphurella. The sequence continues at coordinate 16,275,510 of OX352266.1, forward strand.
TACGTGAAAGAGTAACAAACATTCATCCATACTTACAAACTTTCGTTAGTAGGTTTGTGCGAAGCTGAAGCGACATTAGTACCAGGCATGTTTGTCATTCAAATAATCGTTACAGCAGATGTCGTGTCTCGAAACAACGCCATGCGTCTAAAACGTTCCTGTGAATCTGCCAAGCGGCCAGATTTTGTATCGGGGACGTTAAGTTAATTAAGTTTTTGTATAGTGTGTAGTTAAAATTGATATTGTTGCATTGTATTGTATAAATTATATCCTTAATTAAACGGTGTCACGTTATAATATAATTAGCATAACCAAATATTAATAGTATATGCTTGGCCGATAATAAAACCGAGCTAACTATAAGCTCAGTCTAGCCTAAAAGCTAAACATAGCCAAATGGTATTGAAAACAATGGTGGCACGCCGCGCCTCGTAAATACCTGCTGGTTATTGGCGACGCATTTACATTGGCGAGTACAGTGGAAAATAAACATTCGGTGTTCACTGGAAGTAGACAGTCGTATTGTTACCTTGTCTACCCGTATCTTCCCGTGGATGTCGTCAAGGCGACTGAGGGATTGCAACAGGGAGGGCAGTAGCGTTCTTTTATGTATATTAAAATCATTACTGCGATCACCAATCCGCCTAGCAAGTGTGGTGATGCATGGCAAATCACCCAATGGACAGCCCACCAAAAGTGGCATTCTATTGAGGAGGATTGTGTTCAGCAGTGAACGTATACATATAGGCCGATGAAGATGATGTCTTTCTTGAAAAATTTGTTAAATCTACTACTATTATTATTCTCTCTCTTTCCAGACAAGGTTTGACTGGAAGGAATCTTTTTTTAGAGACTGGACGGCTGATGATTTGGAAGTAGACTAAGTTCGTTCCTATTACTTACTTATCTATTCTGTCCTTTTCAATCAATCCACAACTTCTCTTTCTTCGCTTCTTTCTTCAGAAAACCTTCACGGCTTCTCACTCCTCTAAATTCTACGATCAATGTACACTTTACGCTATACAACTGTGGAACACCTTGCCCTGTTTCGATCTGACATGGTTTAAGCTTAACGTTCAACTTTGGCGAACACAGCATTTTTGTATTTCAGTGTAATTGATGGACTGTATACTCTGTTGGCACATCCCTGATACTTCACATAAGTGAACAGATTTAATCACTTATCACAATTACAGGCGTTTACAGGCGCAGGACCCAACTGTCCTTACACGTATATGTGTGCGCGTAAACTACGGAGAGAGGGAAAACATTATACGTCATCACATAAGTGTTTCTCTTTCGTACTACACTTGCGGGCCACGTTAAACTAGTGGGGAGGTAAGTGTCGCTTATTTACGTAGTTTTATTTAGTATTATCTGCTGTTGGTAAATAAAAAAAAATATGTCAGACATTCACACCAATTATCCAGTCCCAAACTAGGCAGAGCCTGTGCTATGGTTGCTCGATAACGGATACACATACTTAAATAAATATATAAACATCCAAGACTTGGGTACAAACATTCATATTCATCATACGAACATTTGCCCCTAGCGGGATTTGAACCCGCAACCTCCGGAGTGGCAGTCCGAGAGCTACACGTTCCAGACGGAGGTTGATGACCTAATAAATAACCTTAAAAATACTATAGCTAGTTTCAGACTAGCCAGTAGATTTGTAATTAATTTCAGTGGAGTCCAGCTGATGGACTGGCCCGTGTAAACGCAGCACAGATACCTTTACGCACAACTGCCATTAGGCACAGTTGCCTTGTAATTCTGTGTAATATACCGCCACGGATGACATTAAACGCAATGTGCGAGGCAATATTATACCTCATGCTTCCACGGTTATGGCTGTTAATTATTTTTAACTTGAAGTGCAATTTGACTGTAGTACCTTGGTCTCGATTTAGATTTGACAAGCTGCCACTTCGTCCGCGTGGACAACTTAACATCACAAATTATTATGTATTTCCCGTAGGAATGAGATGCTTTTTCGGGATAAAAACTATCCTATGTCCTATTCGAGGACCTAACCTATATGTGTGACAAGTTTTATCCCGATCCGTCCAGTGGTTGTAGCGTGATTGAGTAACAAACATCCAAGTATCCAAACTTTCGCATTTATAATATTAGTAGGATTATGGTTTGGTTTGGACAAGTTAGTAAATTTTGTACATTAGATATTTTTAGTTTAAAGCTGTTAAACGTAGGACAAAAGACTTAAGGATTTAGCACATTAGAACATTTTATTTTAGATTTATTGTCGTTAAAAAATTTGATAGTTATACATTTTGATTTCAAGCCGCTATTCTTGGGGTTTCTTTGAGGATATGATTCGTAATGAGGAGATACGACGAAGAACGAAGGTAAACCGACCTAGCCGAAATGATTAGCAAGCTAAAGTGGCTGTGGGCGGGCCACATCTATCGCAGAACTGACGGCTGTTGGGGCTGATGAGTTCTTTTGTGGAGACCGCGGATTGGCAGGTGGACCGACGACCTGAATAAAGTGGCCGGAAGCCGCTGGATCCGGAGAGCGGAGTACCGGGTGTGGGGAAGGCCTGTGTTCAGCAGTGGACGTCTGGATGATGATGATGACTTTCGATGATAGTTACGCTACGGACCCGCAGTTACAGATTTGTAATAATGTAGTTACTGGCTTTTGAGGTTCACGGGGCGAAAAGCGGGCGAAGGAAAGCCATTTTGTGACATTAGATTGCGCAAAGGGGCGATACATCGTCTCTGCCTATCCCTCTGGGACCAAGGCGTGAGCATTATATTATGTTAGTTACTGGCTTTTGTCGAATGGTTAAGTACAGGAAATATTTTTAAAGTCATGTTTTCTTTGTTGCCTAATATATTCTAATGAAACTAAAATAACCAGGATTAGACTGAATACCCAGCTTGCGAGAATCGTCCCTCAGAGTACGTCACATGTGACGTCGAACAATGTGCCGTACACCTTACTGAGACACAACGATCTCTATGTACTACTAGATGGAGCGTTCCAAACAATTGCTCTGTTCCACGCAAGTAGCCACAACTCTCACAACTCTTTCACATTCACTTTGAAACTTGTGCAGTTACTACTCAGAACATATTAAATAATATGTTCTACCAGATGGAGCGTTCCAAACAATCGCTCTGTTCCACGCAACTAGCCACAACTCTTTCACATTCACAATGAAACTTGTGCAATTACTACGCAGAACATTTAATTATTACTAAATATTGGCGCTACGGTTAAATAATGTCAATATTTAGAAAATAATTGAATGTTCTGAGTAGTAACTGCACAAGTTTCAAAGTGAATGTGAAAGAGTTGTGGCTACTTGCGTGGAACAGAGCGATTGTTTGGAACGCTCCATCTAGTAGTATATAGAGATCGTCGCTGAGACACTAACTAATTCCACCTCTACTCTGCGACACCTGCTACGTAAATCCAGTTCCAGGATACAGTTAATTTAGTAACTGGCAACCCTAATCCGTTGTCATCGGGTAGCAACACTATTAGTAACTATTAGTAAGGAGTCGGGTTAAGCTGAGCTAATGAAGACTAATCGACAATTAATTCAACAGGTTAACACGTCAGTACATCCCTATTCTAGAGTAGAAGGCGAGACAGTGCAGTATGATATTTAATTTCACTAACATACCCATTTTCGTAGTAAATGAAGTAAACAGTGGTGTCGCTTGAGTTAAACATGACTAACAGAATTATGCACAATCACATTTCGTTTTAAGTGAGCAGTTTTAGCAGTTAATACAATTTAGATAAAGTTAAAATTAAAAATAACTTAATCATTTATCATAGGACGTTGACTATACATAAATGAACAAAACGATGCGAGGTTACATCGGTGACATTTTATTTTGGGTAAATATGATTCTATCTGCTACTGCACAAAGCTGAAAATCTTTTGTCATTGTGTCTGAAGACCGTATGTGTGTAAAGTGTGTGAGGCTAGACGCTAATCTGTTGCTAATTAAAGAAATAATAACTAATAATTATTTAATATTACATCCTAATCCCAAACTAGACATAGACATAGACATACTTTATTGATAACTTCCGTTACAGGTCAAATAAAAATTATAAACAAGTTAAATGAAATCAAATTATAAAGCAAATTAAACACAATTGAATATAAAAACATAACGTAAATATAAAAATGTCAAATAAAATTCTTAAAACTAAATAAACTAAGTTAATGCGTTCTGCAAGAACTCTTCATAGCAATAAAATGCCTGCTCGACATAGAATTTTCTCCTGTGCTATGGGAATTAAACAAGGATTCAATTCAATCACTCTTTATTGCACGTAAAAAAATAAAAATATACAACAATAAAGTAACTGTACATCTAGGCGGTCTTATCGCTAAAGCGATTTCTTCCAAACAACCTTTGCGTAGATGATAAGAATAACAGACAAAGGTAGGTTGTACAGTTAAATAAAGGAAGGAGTATAGTTTATACCGGTAAGGGTACACCTATACAAATATATATATATATAAATACAGGATAAATAAGGATTGAACAATTCACAAATATAACATCCAGACCGGAACCAACTTGTACAAAGTAGTGTGTTCCTAGTGGGAATCGAACCTACGTCCTATGTCACTCGAGTGAAATGACCAAGCTGCTGGGCCAACCAGTATATGACCAAGCTGCTAGACCAACAAGGCGGTTGATAATGATAAGATACTTTATATCGCAACCGATGAAGGAGTTACATTTTGTAAATGGCGTCGAATATAGAAATTACATATCCCATTTTGTAGCCAGTTAAGAAGTTAGTTAAGTACTTAATGGTATAAAAAAATCCCATTTTGTAACATAGTCCTATTTTGTATGGATTAGAAAGCTGAAGTGGCAGTGGGCGGGTCACGTCTGTCGCAGAACCGACGGCCGTTGGGGCAGATCAGTTCTGGAGTGGAGCAGGGTGGGACGCCTCGCGGCTAGATAGACCGACGGCCTGAAGAAGGTGGCTGGAAACCGTTGGATGCGGAGGGCGGAAGACCGGGTGTGGTGGCGTTCATTGGGGAAGGCCTATGCCCAACAGTGGACGTCTAAGAGCTGATATGATGATGACGATGATTTTGTAACCCATTTCGTAATCGGTTACCAAACGGGATGAAATTGAATTTTCTTACCATAATAACACGTTTAAATTACACGCATAGGTAGACGCGTAGTATGTGTATTTCTAGGAAAACTTATTATATCCGCGTGTGATATTTGCAAAACAAAGTGCTAAGCTTTGTTTAGATGGGTTAATGTCGTGCATGAGGCACGGGCAGCCTAATGGCAATTAATAATGTAAACTTAAATAGAATGATCTATTGTTCTCTTTAAAATATGCTCAGAGGCCGATCGCACACGTCGAATTCATTTGCTTTAATTTGATTTACGTTGTTGCAGTTCTATGTAATCTATTAAGACAATTTAACAATTTCAATATCCTTGCACATTTTTTTTACCTACCACTAGTTTAGTTTTTCCCACAGTGGAGCTTGGCTGGAAGAGATCTCTTATAGAGATACCTTTGTACACTTTTATTTATGCCTTTTTTGTAAAATATATGTGCAATATATACAATTTGAACAGCGCATTTCGTCTAGGGTTGCTAGCCTTAAAATCTGCCAACCATGACGAAGAAGCATGAATACCCTGGATTTTGGAGCTTACAACCCAGACGGACATGTCAACAATTTTATTTAAGTTACTCAGTAAAATAAAATAGTTAAATAAAACTATTTTTCTCAGTATAGTTAAATACGCTTCTGTCTTAGTCAAAGTCAAAATCATTTATTGCATATGAGTACATATGAGTACACTTGGTACATTTATACACGTCATTTTTTTATCGACTACCGCTTCCTAGGTGTTAGCGCTGTGAAGAAGAAACGGCGCAACAAACTTCACGCAACACATCTTTTAAAAATCAAGTTTGCATACAAATTAATAAAGATTTTGCGAAGCTGAATTAACATTAGTACCAGGCATCTTTGTCATTCAAATAATCGTTTATTTTATAAGAGACAAAGTTGTTTTTAATGTGAATCTTAAACTTTCTGTACGTCATATTTAAGATTTCCTCTGGTACTTTGTTGTAGAAGCGTATACATTGCCCAGTGAACGATTTGCTGACCTTACTTAGTATTAACCCTGGTAATACAAGTTTATTTTTATTTCTTGTATTATAACTATTATTGTGACAGTGCCTCAAAAAGAGAGATAATTTTTTTCTGACATATAAAATATTAGTCTATCTTAGTCGTCTTGACGACACCAAGTGGAAGATTTGTACCCCAAGATTTCAAGTCCTTGCGTATGAATGATTCTGTCATAGATAAGTAAGACTATCAGAGGTAAAGGTAAATAGAAACCGTAATGTAACTCCCTGATACTGCAGCTGCAAGAAATTTTAATACAACTCTAAAAATACCCCTTTCAGGAAAAGGTTATCGTTCCACAAAGGAAAGAGCAATAAAATTTAAAACGTGCGCCATCAAATAACCGAACATCAGCGTTAATGTTGTAGAAATAGCGCGTATAAAAATATCTACGCAGGTAGGTAATGGTGATTGGGACGGGATTGCGGCGCGCGCGCACCTAACACGAAACACATGGCCCGGCGGTTACGTGCTGTAGCGCGAACGGGGGATCTTGAGCGTAGTTATTTATTACTAGCTGTGCCCGCGCCTCTGCTCGCGTGGACTACAAAATCAAAATCAAAATATTTATTTTCAAAATTGGAATACATTATTCTCTTTTTGACGTCAATATCTGCCTAAAACTACTCCACTTCCACCTGTATAACCGAGGGGACTACAGAATTAAATAAAGCTGAAAACTACTAAGTGTTAATTCCCTTCCCCTCCCCTTCCGCCACCCTTTCCTCTACCCCTCCCGCTCCAGGTACAGGTCAGCCTGAAGCTCCCGCTCTCGCTCACGAAATCCGTCGAGCATTTATTACACCCTACACTTCTTTGTTGTATACTAATGCAGTGTATGCGAGTTTTCGAAAACTTAATATTCGCATAACTTTTGATTGAGTAAGTCGATTGCGATGAAATAAAGCCTATATGTTGCTCCGAGTTAAGCCCTATGTTTCTATGAAAAGACCATAAAAATCGGATCAGTAGTTTTTAAGTCATGCGTGCACAAACAAACAGGAAAAAATTAAACATACATACATAATGCTCACGCCTTGGTCCCAGGGGGTAGGCAGAGAGGATGTATCGCCACTTCGCGCAATCTAATGTCGCAAAGTGGCTTTCATTCGCCAGCTTTTCTCAGAATTAAAAAAAATCGCTTTGCTTATCCTTAGATCGCCCCACCCCCCCCCCTCCCTTTTTTTATTTCTTTAATGTACAGACACACGAATTTTACGTTTTTATTTATTAAATTTATTATTAATCTAGCGTTTTGGTGGGCTGTCTATTCGATTTGCCATTATTACCACGTTTTCCAGGCGGATTGGTAATCGCAGTAATTATGTTAATATACACAGAAGATCGCTGCTGTCCATCCCTGGTGCAATCCCTTAGTCGCCTCGATGATACACACGGAAAAATTATAGATAGGGGATCAGTATGATGCAAACTTGATTTTAAAAGACGTGTTGCGTGAAGTTTGTTGCGCCGTTTCTTCTTCACAGCGCTAACTAAAGAATTACTTGTTTAAATGTACCAAGTGTACTCATATGCAATAAATTTGACTTTGCCAACCACAAATCCACAAAAAGTACCAAGACACATCACTCGCGGTCGGCATGTCGATCAAGCGCCAACGCATCAAACATTTCAGTAAAGCCAACAGGTAATTTACAGTCGAAGCGCTCGCGGCCGGACGCCGTAATGTTTGCTTACCCAACTAAATCTATTTGTTTTATCTGCGAAACGGATGGCGCTGATTAGCTTTTATTATTCTGTTTTTAAAGAAACACACCTGTGTTTTTGGAGATATAATGTTTAGGGAAAGTGTTAGGGTATGTGATAGATCTAGCGTTCAGTTACTTCTGATTTTTTTTATTGTTATCATCATTAACCTAAATACGTCCACTGCTAGACATTTCCTTCACCCGCTCTTTGCCCCTTGATACAACATCATCATCAGGTTATTTTTGTCTCCACTGCAGGAGCACAACCCTCTCTCATCTGCCGGAGACAGACGGAGGATTTGGCCTACACTCCCCGCGCTGGCCAGACGGGTTGGGGAGGCCTGATTGATGTTTTATAATGTATTCCCTCAGTCGCCTTGTACGACATCCACGGGAAGAGTTGGAGTGGTCCTATTCTACTCTACCTGAAACCACACGGCATGATACAACATCGCCGCTTCTGTATTTCTTAGTTTTATAAAACAAATTTCAAATAAAATTATCAACAACGCACTGGATATAAACCCGTTTCAATTTCATCAGCAACTATTTGATGTACAGCAAATCGCAGGTGTGATTGGCTTCTATCCAAATGTCACTCGTTAAATATACTTGGGACGCCAATCGCTCACACCTTCAGAATATACCTATGCAGAAGCACGCAGCGATGCGCGTACGGCGCGCGGGCACGCCGGCACGCGGGCACGCGGGCACGAGCAATGTGATAAGCACGCGCAAGGCACGCGGTACAGGTTTCATAATCTGTACCGCGTGGTCCCGTGTTTGAGGTCCCCTTTTTTGAGAAAAATAAAAACTTTTTTAAGAACCAAAACTCCTAAAGATATTTGGTATTCCACTAGGCATCAGAAGCAATTTAATTAACAAAAACACTTTCAAAATTAAATATAAGAAATATCTAGTAAACTCATTAACGGAACCTCAACCTTTTTGTGCTAATATCAAAATTAAAAACTTTGTAATTTGCTTTGCTATTCACCATTGCATGGTGATATTTAGTATTCTCTGCCATAGATGTGTATAAAGTAAGAAAGAAATTTCTGCCAACAAATATTCGTAACTGGAACTGGAATTTTGGTCTCCACTGCAGGAGCACAATCCTCTCTCATCTGCCGGAGACAGACGGAGGATTTGGCCTACACTCCCCACGCTGGCCAGACGGGTTGGGGAGGCCTGATTGATGTTTTATAATGTATTCCCTCAGTCGCCTTGTACGACATCCACGGGAAGAGTTGAAGTGGTTCTATTCTACTCTACCGGAAACCACACGGCAAACATTTCTTACATTTGGTAGGGAGACTTTATTACGTTTAGTTTTCTTTGAATTTAATGCAAGGTTATTCATAATTCATTTATTGCCATAAATTACAAGTAGGTGCAAATGTTATAAAAAAATACAATATTTGGTAATTGATCAGTGCAATTTTACCTACAGGGGTGTAGCAATTAAAATAGTGTGGTGCCGTGTGGTTTCCGGTAGAGTAGAATAGAACCACTTCAACTCTTCCCGTGGATGTCGTACAAGGCGCGACATCCACGGGAAGAGTTGAAGTGGTTCTATTCTACTCTACCGGAAACCACACGGCAAACATTTCTTACATTTGGTAGGGAGACTTTATTATGTTTAGTTTTCTTTGAATTTAATGCGAGGTTATTCATAATTGATTTATTGCCATAAATTACAAGTAGGTGCAAATGTTATTAAAATATACAATATTTGGTAATTGATCAGTGCAATTTTACCTACAGGGGTGTAGCAATTAAAATAGTGACAATACACACACAACATGCAACACAAAGATACAACACAAATACATAACGTTTAAATGGAGTCAAAGCAGAATTTCAATAAGTAGTATCATTAATTTCAAAATATTTCTAAAATGTCATGTTCTTATTCTTATACTAATCTACACCCTTTATATTAATTATCATTGCAAGAATTCGTTTACGCTGTATGGACTGTTACTGACGCTAAAGATATATAGATAATCCATTTATTCTTTAACACAGCACAAAATACAATGCTACAAATAGGTCACACATTACAGTACAGCAAAACGTTAAAGTAACAGTGTGTGTAGTTATGTGCTGCAGAAAGAGCCCTGACTCAGCATAATGTCTAAACCAACTCTCCTGTAGCTTCTAAGATAACTAGTTTACTAATTCAGTCGCTGTGTGTTATTTGCTGGATCGCGGGGCACGCGGCGTGCGCCCGCGCATCGACGACAAGGGTCGAGGTGCGAACGATTTATCGGCGCCAAATTGCTTTGCAAAGGTGATCACTAAATTGGCTGGAGATGATCTAGGTCACGTAATTTATGATGCTGCCTGAGTGACGAATGATTTAAGCTGTTCTGCGGGCATGTTGGAGCTGGACTGCGGAAACAGAGGTCTCAGGTCCAGACTTATCTGCTACATTTCGTACATTGGTAGAGGTATACGCCGTATTTTCAATGCAACAACTCCTTTCTATCTTTCTATTCCTTCTTCCACTCACCATCGTTCTCTTCGTTCTTCAGAAACTCTTCACTTCCCTATTTACTCCTCTAAATTCTACGATCGATCTTTTACACTTCACGCTATACGTCATTGGAGCTCCTTGCCTGTTTCGATCAAACATGCGGAATCCTTAGACGCATTCAAGCACAAGTCAAGGAATATTTTCTCACTGACTGATCATCTCACTCCCCTCTATCCTTTATTTTAGAACTTGGTTTTTATGAATCACATCGTGTATGTATTATTTATTGATTTGAGTATGTATGTATATATGTATATATGTATTACCGCTCGGCCACGACTTTTGGCTTAGCGGGACGCGACGCGGTGAGCGGCGCGGTTTCGGCAGGCGGAGGGTTGGCAGCTGATTGCGGCGCCTCGTGGCGTGCTGCTAACATTTTTGTACACTTGTTCTCGCCGCTCGCCGCCCCGCTCCTAGCTGCCGCTGCCAGCGGCAAGGTCGTGGCCGAGCGGTTACTCATAGTTTTCTACCTTTCTTTGCTTTCCTTATTCTCTACTCAACGGTTCTAGCTTTTACGGATAAGACTGCCCATATACCACACTTCCTATTAATTTGTATAATTACAATAATTTAAATTAATATACTAAATCAATTTAAAATATTAACATCTGGAAAGCAATTAGTTCTCCACAAAAACAGTTTAATCTAGTTTGGAGACTTGAGTGCCAACGATAATACTGTTTATGTTTTGTGAATAATAAAGAACTAGCTGTTGCCCGCGACTTCGTCCGCGGAGAAAACTTAACATCACAAATTATTATATATTTTCCGTAGGAATAGGAAGTTTTTCGGGATAAAAACTATCCTATGTCCTATTCCAGGACCTAATCTATATGTGCGCCAAGTTTCATCCCGATCCGTCCAGTGGTTGAAGCGTGATTGAGTAACAAACATCCAAGTATCCAAAATTTCGCATTTATAATAGTTACAAGTTAGTAGACTATTTTTTGGCACGTCTTGGGTATGATGCCAAACATGACAGTAGAGTAGTAAAATGTGAACTAAATAATGCATTAATCATAGCACACCGATACTTGACTATAATAGCACGCATATTTAGTCATTGAAACTCGAAGTGATATTCAGTAGGTAGATTTACAAAACGTAAAGATGACACAGAGGATGGATTAAATAAACTGGCTAATATTTTGCATTAGGATAGGATTATGTACCATTATAAGTTTAAATAAGTATGTGTATTTTTGATTTGACCAATTTTTACAACCACACGTTGCCGAAAACAACACGTGGAAATCCTATTTTCGAAACAGACGATAGTATTTCACACATTGCAGTAAACCAAAGACCACGTAAAGGTATTCAAAACAAATATAAATATAAACTTGGGAACGAAAACATACGTGCGATACCTACTCACGCGCACGGCAAACACGATTATTTTAAAAGGTCTCCCCACAGCTGTTAACACTAATCATAATACGTTTTCTTTTGGTATTGAATATTTAACCAGCCTTAGCAGCTCGACTAAACGTGAACATTTATACTGCAAACAAAGAGATCTGCAGTATCTATCATAAACATGAGTTTATGTAATATGTATTTTCAAACTTTATTAAAAGTACATTTCTTTATCAAATTTGGTACTCTAAGGTTGACTGGAAGAGATCCCTAAGTGGGATAAGTCCGCCTTTGTACACAGTTTAATTCCTATTTTACTATTGTTGTCGTTGTTATTTTTGGTACAATAAAGCGTTTACATACATACATACATGAATAACATCTCTACAATAAATGTTATGCCTATAGGGGCTCTGATGAGGTGCACAATTATTTCCCTAGCTAGTCGTGGTACCTCAACAAGGCGGGGATGTTGTTCAAATAGGTACTCTTTTGTAACTCTGAAGCCAAGAAATCGCTTTAAGCTATAACGTCGACCTTATAAATCAAAATCAAAATATTTATTTTCAAAATTGGAATACATTATTCTCTTTTTGACGTCAAATTCTGCCTAAAACTACTCCACTTCCACCTGTATAACCGAGGGGAAGAAGTGGCAACAAACCCAACGGCACAGGGCCCTACCTTTGATTTATCTTATTCATTACAATCATCAAGTCTACCTATGCTGAGCCATCAAGCACTCCATGGACTTTTATCATTTAAGTAGTCATCTAACTTATGGCTTTCTTGCACAGATTAACTTTTATAGAAGATTTAAATTTTTGTTCAGACAAGTTAATAATTTCATTCGGAACCTTATTGTAGTAACGCACGCACAGCCCCACAAATTTATTGTATATTTGTATACTATGTATTTTTTCTGATTTGTACGCAATTCATTCCTTCATTCAATCATTCGTGTAAATGAGATTGCGTAGAAATAGTATTGTGCAGAAATTCAGGAAAGGAAAAAATAAAAGGGGTAACATAGAATTAAAACAACAGTTAAAATTAGCATTCATAAAGAAAATTGCATTTAACCTGAAAATTCACGTTGATTGCCCCAAGACAAGCCACCAGAAAACTAAGTTACAAATTGTAATTGCGTACTCCCCTAAGTAGATACACCGGTATAATTAGGTATACCGTTATAATTACCCTCCCGCCTTATCGCGCAGACTTTTCCCTTTACCGCACCTAACTTCACGTTTATCAGGTGAAACTTTTGGGGCAAATTGAAAATTTTATGGAACCAACCTCTGGTATAGTGTTACCATAGGTTTCGTACAAATTCTGTTAGAATCGTGTTTTTAACAAATATATATGTCGGCGAAATGATAAAAGAGGAGCTGATTTGAAGGCACAGTACGTGTTCGGCGCGCCGTTCGGCTTTATTCGGCTATCGTCGCGAGCACGCGCTGACGGAACGTCGGGTATAACTGGCGCAGGCGATGCCTACGACATCAGAAGTGGGATTCGAACCCCACGCCCCCAGAAGAGGCACCTACGACATATATTTTCAGTGATCATTTCTAGACCTGGTCATTTCAGAACTGGTAATTTTCAAACAGTTCATTTTTATTTGAGGTTCTTACCTGCTCTACTCTTTCGGAGTTATACGATTTTGTAGTAAGAATCTAGAAAGTCCCAGAAAGACAAAAATACAAAACTAATTGATTCCCATCCCCCTTCCATCACCGAACTACCAGGCGATGTGAAGGACTTCATCGTTACGTAGTAGACATACCACGCTCTCGCACGAAGCGTTTTGCTTCCTCTTTCGTAATGTGAACTGCTAAGGAATGGAACTCCCTGTCAGCTTCTGTATTTCCGGACAAGTACAATTTGGATCTTTTTAAAGGAAGAGTGAACAGGTATCCTTACCTCCAGGTGAAATTAAGGTCAAGCGCAAACCCAAAACTGGAATAATTGATTGTTTTAGAACAGCATGAAAGATTACAAATTTGTATAACCTATTTAATTATTATTCTTTATTGGACTAATTTTAAAACTAAATACAGTTACAAATTTTGTGTACAAAGGCGAGCTTATCAATAAAAGAGATCTCTTCCAGTCAACCTCTCAGGGTGTGAGGTAAGGCACTAAGAGCGAGGGGGCAAAAAGTGCATAATATAACTACATAATAACTAAATACCGAAACTACTTTACGTAATACTTATAATAAATATAATAAACATACATCATCATCAGGTTATTTTTGTCTCCACTGCAGGAGCACAACCCTCTCTCATCTGCCGGAGACAGACGGAGGATTTGGCCTACACTCCCCGCACTGGCCAGACAGGTTGGGGAGGCCTGATTGATGTTTTATAAAATAATAATAAACATACATAAATACATACATATCATAGTATACCGAATGAGACAGATAGTGCTCTTTTAGTTAGTTTAGTTTTAAAGAATGTCACCGACGTACTATCTCGAATGACCGTCGAAAGCTTATTCCACATCTGCGCGGATTATTTAATGTACAGAGAGAGATTAATCTGTGAAAGTGGCAACACTTTTCTTACGCGAATTAATTGTGTTATCAAATATTAATGCGGTATCTTGCCCGCGTCTTAATTAATGCTTGGAATTTTGCAAATTTTCGAGTGGCAACACTCGTACTGTTGAGAATTTATTGTAGTTTTGTGTTGTTTATAAATCTGATATTTCGCATCAGACATAAGTCGTGGAAAGCCTTATTATAAACCTTTCGTAGGTATGTCTGCAGTTCTTACATTAGAATATTTGGGGGCTATTGATTTTAAAACATGTGTTGATGGAAGTCTGTTGCGCCGTTCTTCATCTTCACAGCGCTTACACCTAGGATACAAAAATTACGTGTAAAAATGTACCAAGTATATTCATATGCTAATTTTTTTACTAAAGAAAGGAAAGAGGGGTCTGAGTTGATCAACCAGTGAGAAAATGATCCTTGACTTGGTGCTTGGACGCATCAAGTCGAATTAAAACGGGAAAGGAGTTCTGTACTGACATTTCTACATCAACCTGTATAGTATTTGTTCTCCGTGTCATCTACAGGCTGATGTAGAAATGTCAGTACAGATACTTACATGTTGGTAACTGAATATGATTGATAATCTAATAAGAAATTATAATATACATATTCGTATACGAAATAATAATGTCTGCTCATGAGAGTTAAACTGACCGACATCACGTATACACGGAAAACGTCCTAGTTATTGTTGCTGATTATTTGTTCTCCGTGTCATCTACAGGTTAATGTAGAAGTGTCGGTACAAGTTCCATAGACCTGTAGCGTCTATTCCAGTCACAAGTCAAACAAGTAACCCTTTGTGAGTTACTTTTGGTAACTCTTCGAAGTTACGATGGTCGCTCACCTGGCACCTTGGTGAAACAAAAATAAATCGCATTATTTTAAATTGGCCACTTTCCGATTCGAGTAGGGCTTGGCTTGCAGATGCGAGCGTAAACCATCGAGTGTTAGGTACAGTCGGGAATACAAATAAAGACGTTAAATTTAGAGCTGTGCGGTTCGAGCACCTGGCGCCTCGCTACAGCCACGTGGCCGTTTTGTAGTCGACTGTACTTGGTATATCATATAGAGCTGTTACTTTCAAACTGACTAATTTAAAGTTAGATTTTATTACTTATATTTATGAAGGTATTATAAAAAAATTCTTGTGACTTTTCTAACTACAACAAACGTACTAATCACCAATAATCTAAAACGTATTGATGAATGATTTCCGAAAAAATATCCATGACAGAACTATCAAAGTTGAAAATTAAAAAAGATAAATAAAAGAAAATATAAAATAAAATAATAATAATAGCGATATCCCATACCTACCCTATACTCCTTATCCATACCCCCATCTCCTGTCTCTCTCACCCCGATCCCTGTCTCGTCCGCCAACCCAAGGTCTGCCGTGCCGATGGATGCGTGTCCAGGGGCTAGCCTGGTCGTAAGCGTGCCGACATCCCGGAGATGGGCGAACTCCGGGCACTATTAGCCTCACCGAATCATGCAGAGCTCTGATGAGGTGGACAATTATTTCCCTAGCTAATCGTGGTACCTCAACAAGGCGGCGATGTACCAGAGGGGTAGGTAGAGATATATCGTCACTTTGCGCAATCTAATGTCGCAAAGCGGCTTTCCTTCGCCCTCTTTTAGCCCCTTGATACCGCTTGACGTGATGTATTGCGAATAACATAGCCGCCTTGTTGAGGTACTACGATTAGCTAGACATTTATTCGATATTTTTTAATGTCCCAGAAACTAATGATTTACATACATAAATCATTATCTACTTATTTTATATAAAATGGGTGGTAATAACAGCTCGCACTCTATAAAGATCGGCGTTTGCTCTTAAATACCGGTCTCTATATTTATTCCGGTACTTTTACCGGGAACCTGGCCGCGCTCGACTAACTTCTTTCAAAGTGCCGTTTCGTACCGGCACCGGTGAACTCCGGTACAGCTGTTATTATTTGCAGATCCAATTGGGGAGTTATTTTTATTTTGTTGACTGTATTTTTCTTGTTATGAAACTCGATGTTTGAGAAATGTGTTTTAAACGCAGTTCTTTTTTTGTAAGTTTAAACGTACGCTGGTTTGAGTACATTCTTAATCTGTTTTCGGTTCAGACTATAATCACGCCGCCGACACTCCATAGAAGCGACCTCCGTGGCGGAATAAGTAGCTCTCGGACTATCACGCCGGAGGATGCGGCTTCGAATCTCGCTAGGGGCAAATGTTGGTATGATGAATATGAATGTTTGTACCCAAGTCTTGGCTGTTTATATTTTTATTTAAGTATGTGTATCCGTTATCTAGTAACCATAGCACAGGCTCTGCCTAGTTTGGGACTGGATAATTGGTGTGAATGTCTGACTTATTTTTATTTTATTTATTTTACTGCTAGGAGTGCTATTCTCTAGATACAAACTCATGTGCGAGTCTCACTCAAGCGATTTCACTCACTTTGAAACTTAATCCATTGGCATTCTGTAAACATTCCACAGCGCTATCGAAGTGAAGTCAGTTCTATTGTTTACCTCACTTCTATAATGCTCTGGAATGTTTACAGAATGTCAATGGTTTCAAAGTGAGTGAAGTCACTTGAGTGAGACTCGCGCCATGATTTTGTATTTTAGAGAATAGCACTAATTTTATTCTTCTCACTGAGGACTCCAGTCTTTTTGAGGACGTTACTAATTTGATCCTTGAATGTCCTCCTAGGACGACCTCTAGCTGTAGTTCCTTCCACATTCGAACTGTATATTACTTTTGTCACTCTTCTTTCCCTCATACACTCTAAATATCCAAACCAACGCAACATACCCTTCTCTACCTTCGTTACTACATCTACTTTCGCAAATATAAAAGATATCATAAAACGTTGAATTACTTTTGAAATTATTTTGCGTAATGAACAACATGACATCAACGACTTTTTAAAAGAAACGCAATATGTCAAAAAAATTTACTTATAAGACTCGCGTCTCAAAAATTGCCTTAAGTATTAATTCTAATTTTAAGATAAGTTATTTAAGGTGCGAATTTCAAGGACCCGCAGATATCCGACATGACAATTGACAGCTTTCTGAAATCGTTGCTTTTCTGATATTATAGAAGTGTCGTTACATTTATACATTATTTTATTTTATGGCGATCCCTTTTACCATACTAGAATGACATGTAAATTTGAATTTTTAAGATGTAAAAGTGAAATAAATAAATCTAATCTAGTCTAATCTTAAGTTATAGTTAACTTACAACTTAAACATACAGGTGTGTTTAACTAACGTTTCTACTATTTATCGTTTCTATTAGTTTCTATATGTATCACAGTATTCCTAACTCTGTCACATAACTAAATTTGTTAGTAATAAAGCTAAAAGTGTATCTAAAATATTGTTTCATAGAATTTTACGGCCTTTAACAACATTTATACCTACTGATATTATAAATAAGTTTGGATATTTAGATGTTTGGATGTTTGTTCCTCAATCACGCTTCAACCACTGGACGGATCGTGATGAAACTTGGAACACATATAGATTACTTCCTGGAATAGGACATAGGATAATTTTTATCCCGAAAAAACATTTCATTCCTACGGGAAATACATAATAAGTTGTCCACGAGGACGAAGTCGCGGGCAACAGCTAGTTCCAAATAAGTCAGAGCTTTTAAAAAGTAATCTTGACGTTTAGTCAAAATTCCTTTGCAGCGGGAACCGTCGTTTTATCCAATATTCAACAGATAACTGAAAGCACATTTTCTTAACTAGTGGCATAGTCGTTTCTTGTTACTCTTTGCCAGCAACCAAATTACACCGGTAGTGACATATCTCATAAAATATAATTGATACGCGCACTGAATTATATCGTGCATTAGTTTTAATCGCGCAGTTAATTATTGAGTGGAATAATGGAGGACAGGATCTGTTTGTATAATTCCTAACTGGATAAATACAATAATAGAAATGTTAGTTAAACACACCTGTGGGTTTAAGTTGTAAGTTAACTATAACTTAAGATTAGATTAGATTAGACTAGATTAGATTTATTTATTTCACTTTAACATCTTAAAAATTCAATTTTACATGTCATTCTAATATGGTAAAAGAGATCGCCATAAAATAAAATAATGTATAAATTACAATGTCAACAATTCAAATAATGTCATAGTATATAACATACTAACTGTGTCAGTATATAATATTAAAATAAAAATTTAAAAATACTTTAGAAAGAATTAAAGAGCACTATCTGTCTCACTCAGTATAATATAATATAAAATTCGCGCCATACATAACTTATCCACGCAAACGAAGTCGCGGGCAATAGCTAGTATATCTTTAAAATTAGAATAATACTAAAGGCACTTTTTGAGACGCGAGTCTATAAGTCAAATTTTTTTACATATTGCGTTTTTTTAAAAAGTAATTGATGTCATGTTGTTCATTAGGCAACATAGTTTCGAAAGCAGTTCAACGTTTTATGATATCCTACTATAAGTATGGATGGATGTTTGTTACTCTTTCACGTAAAAACTACTGATTGCATTTTAATGAAACTTTACAGTAATATAGCTTAGCTTATACATCAGAATAACACATAGGCTACAATTTATAAAGATATTGTGTGGATTGTATAAAATATCAAGTAAGTAGGAAAAAGTCTACCATCTGCGAGCTATTCTGGCGTGCGCTGCCAAAACCGCTAGAGTTACTCATATGTAATGTATGATGGAAATGTTTATCTTAAATAGTCCTAAATAAAAGCCGGCCACAGTATATATCTATATCTTATGTGTAAGCGATTATAGCCAAAATAGTGAAGCATCGTAATGAAACTTGGCACACATATAGGTTAGGTCCTGGAACAGGACATAGAATAGTTTTTATCCCGAAAAAACATCGTATTCCTACGGGAAATACATAATAATTTGTGATGTTAAGTTGTCCACGCGGACGATTTGTTATTTGCGAAATAACCACCTCTAATATATCGTAATACTGTAGACCTTTCTAGTAAGCTGGCGATCAGTTCGCAAATGTTAGAGCAACTTAGTCTGCAGTGACTCATCTGATACCAAATTCCGCACATGTGCAACAATATCTTTAATTTATTCCGCTCACCTCCTGAGCGCGTTAAATCCAATCAACATAAATTCGGTCGTCGCCTGCGCCGGCGCCGGCCGACAGATGCCCTGTAATTGTTCCTGCGACAATTTTTTGGTGCCCACCCTCGTAATGTTAGTGATCGAATCTGTTTAAAACGGTGCTCTGGAATGTGGAAGCGGCTTTGCTAAACAGACAAATGTGTGAATTAAATTCATTAGATAATTTTTTTCTAGAAATACTCAAAGGAAATCATTTCTTTATTGATGACTAGCTGGCTTGTGCCCACTTCGTTGGGCGGTAAACATTTTCCGACTACCACGAAAAAGTTTTTTCATTTTCCGGGTTAATATATAGCGAAAACAGTGAAAATCAGCGCCTAGCACCTTACTTGGTCTAGGCATATGCTGAGTCGTTTGCCCTTTTGCTGCCGCGGCATAAGCATACTATTTTAACTGTGTTAAAAAATTTAAATTGTTTTCTCTAGTTTTAATTTTTAAAAAAACCTTTTTCTAGCTTTGTTGGTTTTTTATTTGTGTGCCAATTATGGCAGTAAATAAATATTTTTTCTTCATTTTTTCTTTTCACAAATAACGTGGCTTTCTATTGGTAAAATAGTTTTCAAAGTTGGTTCAGTAGATCCAGAGATTACCCGCTACAACCTCACAAACTTTACCTCTTTATAATATTAGTATAGACAAGATTGACTTACTGTTTAAACTAGACAATTAATTCTGATCCAAATATGCATCAGGAAATGTCGTGTAATCTAATTTAGTACTTACCTACATAATGAGTTCATCTCTAGGCAACTCGACCGCTAGTTTTGTAAGCTCATTTGCGTTGCCGGTTTTTGGACCGCAGATTACAAATTGATTGATGGATTGATTGATTGAAAATGACATTATTGCACACAAGTTACAGAAAATATGTAGGAGAAATATACTGTAAATATACAAGGGGCGGCTTTATCGCTTATAGCGATCGCTTCCAGACAACCATATGCTAGTGAGAAATAGTAAAATTAAGATTAAGATGCGGGTGCAAAGAGATCTACTTATGGCAGGCGTGTCTCACTTCGTACTTGAGGTAGGTATGTGGTACGGCCCCGATTGCCGGGGCACCTAGGCGAATCGCGTATGAATGTCAATGTATGCGTAGTTAGCGGTTTACCGCAACATTGACTTTCTTCCAACATCATTTAATGAAAATGACAATATTGAGCAGTGACATTGCTCGTCCGGTGTTTCCAGGCAACGAACGATGGCCTATACGAACTCAATTTGGTGGCCGGAAGCGGATGTGAAAATTATTGAAATTGTTTTTTTTCTAGCATACATATAGATATTTAAATAGGAAATAGGGTAAAAGAAAGGCATAAAGAAAGAAAAAAACATTTATTTACTACCATAATTAGCACACATAAAGAAAAAACCAACAAAGCAAGAAAAAGGAAAAAGATAAAATAAAAATTATAAGAACATATAGATATATATGTGTTGAGGCTGTGGTTTTTATTAGCGTATATGAGTCTATCGACTTTGTTTTATTTGAAAGCCTATTCCATATTATCGTGCTTCCATCCCCCATAATATACAGGGGTGCAGTGTACTCAGGTGTCGAATCGCGATTCTGCGAGAGGTATGTGAGCACCGGCCCTCGTACAATGTACTCGATCAACTTTGGTGCAACTTTTAGTATCAAGAGAAAATTCTGTCAAAGTCAAAGTCAAAATCATTTATTGCATATGAGTACACTTGGTACATTTATACACGTAATTTTTTTTATCGACTGCCGCTCCCTGGGTCTTAGCGCTGTGAAGAAGAAACGGCGCAACAAACTTCACGCAACACATCTTTTAAAAATCAAGTTTGCATCCAATTAATAAAGATTTTGCGAAGCTGAATGAACATTAGTACCAGGCATCTTTGTCATTCAAAGCTATACGAGCAAATTATTTTTCTGACTCTTCAAACTATTTAAACTCATTAGCTCTTCTTACTTTTTAAATCGAATGCTGTCCCACTAATATTATAAATGCGAAAGTTTGGATATTTGGATGTTTGTTACTCGATCACGCTTCAACTACTGGACGGTTCGTGATGAAACTTGGCACACGTATAGGTTAAGTTCTGAAATAGAACATTGGATAGTTTTTATCCCGAAGATGATGATGATGAAGTTGTCCACGCGGACGAAGTCAGATGTGGATGCGGGTGAACAGCTAGTACATTATATATGTTTGTTACCAACTGTTATTCTAAAAATGAATATTATTGTTTCATGATACGTAAATGATTCTTTATGGTACAATGCAAATAATCGGCGGGAATATAAACTCAAGTGAAATAGCTTACACCTGCAAATGCAGCGTAGATTCTACAAACTCATACTATTATTTGTCGAATATCGTACCCCTCTCTAATTTCTCGCATAACTTGTATCGTAACATAGGGTGGTCAGCATTATGGAGGGTCCAGCCCCACACAGCATCAGATCCCCTCCCCCCTTCCGCCCAAAACTCTTTGATGTGGCCTCCGTGACCGTGAAACTGTGACGCCGATTTATCCCTACGCTATCAACGGGTTTGTTAATAGCATTGGAATTACGTATTTTGTCAGTATTTACCTAGATGGAGCGTTCCAAACAATCGCTCTGTTCCACGCAAGTAGCCACAACTCTTTCACATTCACAATGAAACTTGTGCAGTTACTACGCAGAACATTTAATTATTACTAAATATTGGCGCTACGGTTAAATAATGTCAATATTTAGAAAATAATTAAATGTTCTGAGTAGTAACTGCACAAGTTTCAAAGTGAATGTGAAAGAGTTGTGGCTACTTGCGTGGAACAGAGCGATTGTTTGGAACGCTCCATCTGGTAGTACATAGAGGTCGTTGGTATTTAAAAAAATTGTTTCAAGACTCCGTCATATTATGTCGTAAAGACGTCACGAAAATGTTTGGGGAACAATTTGAAACCATTCGTGACACTCGAATGATCGAACGAGCATTCGGTACTGTAGTGCTATTCTGTAAAATACAAACTCACGTGCGAGTCTCACTCAAGTGATTTTACGCACTTCAAAACCTAATCCATTGGCATTCTGTAAACATTCTAGAGCACTGTCGACGTGAAGTGATTTCTTTGTCAGAAAAGCGCGGTCGGACAGCGCAAATACTACTGGGAGATGGAGGTCTCTGGTGATGGCGTTTGGGACCAAATTTTGTTCGCTGAGCCAAATAAGTCTAGCCAAATAAGTATATTATAGTTGTGCGTCACAACAAAGTATTACATAGGGTTAGAATGATAGGATTACGAAGCAGATAACTGGTAATACAGCGCAAATACTACTGGTAGATAGAAAACTAACCAAGTCTCTGGTGATAGCGTTGGGGACCAAGTTTAGATCGCTGAGCCAAATAAGTTGGGACTTAGTTAAATTGATTCTATATTATATAGCTGCAATCCCCGATCGGGATGTAATGTAACACGTGTATAGGTGTTTATTCACAGCGTGTCCGAGTAATTAATGGTCGTTAATCAGACCTAGTGTCAGCTAATTGGCGCTTCCAGGAATGTGGTGCGGTGACGTATAGCTGCTACAAGACGCACACTGAGCTCAAGTTATTTAATGTCTGCTGATTTTCGATGGACTTCTTTCTTTGGTTATTTTATGTATCTTTTTAAAATGTAATAAAGTAATGATGCAAGGAGAAATTATAGGTGCGTTATCAGAGGACTTGGCGGAAGGAAAGTGTCCTCGAATTTGAAGGAACGGTTTGGAGAAGTTTACGCTCTTTAATCTAATATTGTAATCAGCTATAATGATTGCCAACTCTCATCGAGATGAGATACATTTAAAGAGAAATAAAATGTGGTTGCTCGTCCAAATAATTTATTCGCAATACCATAAAAGGAATGCCAAATGACATATATGGAATGACAATGACAGTTCATTGAAAGTGACGTTTACAATTGATTAAATATAAGAATCAACAATAGATGGCGCTGTGCGTCATTTGGTATTCTACCAAAGTTGATAGATGGCGCGCAACAGGCCCTATTCTAAGCCTGTGACCACACGGCAAGTTAGCAATTGGCAATTCGCTCCAACCAAATTAGTTAACTTCAAACTTTGTGTCACAACTGTTGTTGCAAATGAGATCGATACTTTTCCTGGAACTCGTGCCCAGCCATTGTCCATTCGAGATGCGAACATTAATCTACTCATTTGGTACAATTGCGGCCATTTTGAAAGTCAAATAACACCTATTATTCAATTGTTGTGGAAAATTACATTTTCCATTTTGTATTCTGCTAAGAAATTTGTTACTAAATGGGAGGATTGAGTCCTATTTTGTAACTTACTTCGAACAGGGAAATTTCACGAATTGAAGAGTTGACGAATTGGCCGAAAGGATCGAGTAATTGATTCGTATGTTCGCAATACATGTCTGTTTTTCATGCACTGTGACAAAAGTTATGACTATAAATTGATAGTTCTAGAAATAAAAGCCTCAGCCTCTGGGACTCTAGGTCTACGAGACACTCAAATATATTACTGTAATTGTTTTTGGTCAGGGGACTTGGTTGGGGTAGGTACCTGTCCGGTGCTATCCAGACTAGTCTCGGGTATGCGGTCCTGGCTTCCCGAGTTATCGCTACTACAATCCCACTATCCTTCCGTAATAGCGGCATCCCATACCTACCCTATACTCCTTACCCATACCCCCATCTCCTGTCTCTCTCGCCCCGATCCCTGTCCCATCCGCCAATCCAAGGTCTGCCGTGCCGATGAATGCGTGTCCAGAGGCTAGCCTGGTCTTAAACGTGCCGACATCCCGGAGCTGGGTGAACTCCGGGCACTATTAGCCTTACGGAATCATGCGGGGCTCTGATGAGGTGGACAATTATTTCCCTAGCTAATCGTGGTACCTCAACAAGGCGGCGATGTTGTTCGCAACACATCGCGTCAAGGGGTATCACGGGACGAAAAGCGGGCGAAGGAAAGCCTACTATCATCTCTGCCTACTCCTGTAGGAATAAGGCATGAGCATTATGAATGAATGAATGAATTTTTTTTTGGGTTAAAAAATAATAAACACATAAAGAATTTATGTGTACCATTATTCTGCCAGAGAGTGTACTCTTGCGAGTGCAAAACGTCGTAAGTGATGCATGCACTCCAATATTAGGTATTTGATTTGCTACTGCGATTTGTTTCTCCAATTAGCGACGGGGATCCATTTAGCATGCGCACGCGCAATTAGTCGCGGCGACATTCCCTGACGTTCTATTTTGTTCCTTTTTTGAATACCTCAATAGTAAAGGTTAGACAGGATGAGCTATTGACGTCATGCCAAAGATATAACAAGAGCTACAACCTCACAATGTTGTACATGTGGTATCAAAATATAGTACCTATCTACTTATCTCAAACTCCTGTCAGATAATACTATCTTATCTTATCTTTTAATAGGGGGCCAGGCATGCCCGGCGATACGTCGACCCTGTGAGATCTTTTGTGTCAGCCCCTTTTTCTATGCTTTACTTCCGTCCCCCACAGTTCGTTGCATAAAATCTATTATGCAGCTAAAGGGCAGAAGCCTGTAGTCCTTGGGTTCTGGATAAGCCACACCCAGGACACTAATTTGCCTTGCAGCTAGTGCATTGCATTCACACAGCAGGTGTTTCACCGTTTCGATGTCCTCTCCACAGGCTCTACAACTGATAGTCTCTGACAGTCCCATCTTATGCAGGAGGTAATAATACTAAATATTAGGTACAAAGTAAAGATGCGACAGTCACGTCCGCCAACAGTTGAACGTCGTCCACCACAAGAATACTGAAAAACGAAATAAAAAAATCACTTGTTAATTTGAACAAGATCTTGTTAACCAACCGACGGCCGTTGGGGCAGATGAGTTTTGGAGTGGAGACCGCGGATCGGCACTCGCAGGGTGGGACGCCCCGCCGCCAGGTGGACCGACGACCTGAAGAAGGTGGCCGGTAGCGGCTGGAGGCAGAGGACCGGGTGTGGTGGCGTTCATTGGGGAAGGCCTATGTCCAGCAGTGGACTTTTAGGGGCTGATATGATGATGATTGTTAACCACGACCTGTAGTGCTATTCTCTAAAATACAAACTCATATGCGAGTCTCACTCAAGTGACTTTACTCACTTTGAAACCTAAATATTCCAGAGCACTATCGAAGTGAAGTGATTTCATTGTTCACCTCACTTCGATAGTGCTCTGTAATATTTGCAGAATGCTAATTTTTAAGGATTCAAAGTGAGTGAAGTCACGTGAGTGGGACTCGCACATAAGTGTGTATTTTAGAGAATAGCACTACTGTCTTGCCGTGTGGTTTCCGGTAGAGTAGAATAGGACCACTCCAACTCTTCCCGTGGATGTCATACAAGGCGAATGAGGGAATATATTATAAAACATCAATCAGGCCTCCCCAACCTCCGTTTGTCTCCGGCAGATGAGAGAGGGTTGTCCTGCAGTGGAGACAAAAATAACCTGATGATGATGATGACTACTGTCATCTTTACTCTATATACCTTGTCCTCTTGCACTAAATCAACTCATTAATTTAATCACGAACTTGTTTCAAATGATAAAAAAAATGATTACTTTAGCTGACAGGTAGCAACAAGACCAGATGCCACATCTTATGCGCAATCTACAATTTCCCTGGCATAATATTTTCTACCCAAAGGTTGTCTGGAAGAAATCGCTGAAAGCGATAAGACCGCCTAAATTGTACTTTTATAACGTGTAACTGTATGTCTTTTATTTTCAACATAGTCTTTAAGGTGTTCAAAACTTCCAGTTAATCATGAGTATAATTGTCACTCACCACCAGGCGGAGATGACGTAACATATATCACTCCCTAGTAAAATGTGCTTGATGGCTCAGCATAGGTAGACTTAATGATTGTAATGAATAAGATAAATCAAAGGTAGGGCCCTGTGCCGTTGGGTTTGTTGCCACTTCTTCCCCTCGGTTATACAGGTGGAAGTGGAGTAGTTTTAGGCAGAATTTGACGTCAAAAAGAGAATAATGTATTCCAATTTTGAAAATAAATATTTAGATTTTGATTTTGAAATGAAAATGCATATCACCTACTTCCTGCCACTGTAAAAAAATCCCAAAAAGGTGTCTAAGTCCTTCGAATGAGAGTTGTTATTACTTTATACGGGCGGGACGGGAACCACGCGGCGCCAAAGTGTAGGTAACGCCGTCACCGTAACGTCTAGCCGCAACTAATTGAAGTTTTAACGTCATCCATAGAACTTACATTAAAATGGTAATCTAACGGCCGTGTTTGGAGTATTAGACAATTACCTCATGAAAACCAATTAACATTTACCAGGGTAAACAAAAATCTCTAACGCTAATCACCGTAAAAGCACGCTTACGACTTCACATTAGAGATGTGCTTGATTTTAGACTGGGAGTATTGTGACGGCAAACATATTTTAGTTTACAAAGGTTGTTGTAAAAACGGTACGATTGTCGAAAAGCGTTTCTGTTCCGATAAAATCTCAATGTGTGCTGCCCTGTAACGGAAATGATTTATATTTTATTTATAGAGGGGGAGTTTTATCGTGGTTTCATATCGATGAATTTGACGGAGAAGCTGTTACTGCAATTTAGAATTGGTTGGAATGCATCAACATATTTCTTTGGCTATTTTAGCTTTGTGATTCCCGGCTTAGAATAGGGCCACTCCCAGTCTTCCCGTGGGTGTTATCAGGGTGGTAAGGGACAGCAGCTTTCACCCGTGCCAATCGGGCTGCCAAGCGTGGTGATTATGGCAAATCCAATAATGGACCTACCTAAAAGTGTTATTCTATTGGGGGGGGGGGCTTATGTTCAGCAGGCTGATAATGACTAGACTATTATTATAAGATCCATCAACTAATAAGTACAGGCTGCTAAGAGACTTCATTATCATCATCATCAGATTATTTTTGTCTCCACTGCAGGAGCACAACCCTCTCTCATCTGCCGGAGACAGACGGAGGATTTGGCCTACACTCCCCTCGCTGGCCAGGGTTGGGGGGGCCTGACTGATGTTTTATAATGTATTCCCTTAGTCGCCTTGTACGACATCCACGGGAAGAGTTGGAGTGGTCCTATTCTACTCTACCGGAAACCACACGGCACTCTAATTAATAATGTTACTTATTAAGGGTCAATAATCTTATTTAAAAGCAATTACTTCCAGATTACCTATCTGATTAGAAGTAGTTGTTATATTTCGGAAGGTTGCTATATTTTATTTCCTATTTATTTTATAGGCCAAATCCTCCGTCTGTCTCCGGCAGATGAGAGAGGGTTGTGCTCCTGCAGTGGAGACAAAAATAGCCTGATGATGATGATGTCCTATTCTAGGACCTAACGTATATGTGTGCCAAGTTTCATCACGATCCGTCCAGCGGTTGAAGCGCGATTGAGTAAACATTAAAACTTTAGTATTTATAATATTAGTGGGATTTCATGATTTCTTATTATTCAGTGTTCTATTTATCGTTTTATTGTAGCGTGGATGAAATATTTCGAGTTCTTGAAAATTGTTAAATTGTTTTCCAATGCACCCCGCTCGTGGGCTTCCACGTGAACGAGCGCAGGATTCGACAAATCGGTAATAACGGCTCTTATGGAGCTGTTACCTTTATTGTGGTGTAAGAGATTTATTGTGGTTATTGAGGCTCTGAATTTTGTTCGGTTTCAATGTGACTTTAAAAGTCCTTTGAACAGATGTAGCGAAATAAGTGGGGACGTTTAAGGAGCTGCTATATGGTATTACTTTTGTTCTAGGATTTCTAGAGATATCGGTAAAGTGTACGTTTGGTTTTTATAGCTGTGAATTTTATTGGGGTTTTAAAAGTAATTTGAACAGATGTAGCGGAATAAGTGGGGATATGTGGGCCGTGTGGGTCCCGGCTTAGAATAGGGCCACAGCAAATCTTCCCAGGGGTGTCGTCAAAGCGGCTAAGGGATGGCGCCAAGAACGGGCAGCTGCGTTCTCCTGTGTATATGAAGATCATTACTGCGATCATCAATGCGTCTGCCAAGCGTGGTGATTATGGCAAGTCCCCCAATGGACAGCCCACCAGTGGCATTCTATTGGGAAGGCTTGTGTTCTGCAGTGGACGTATTTCTGCTGATTACGATGTACAGACCAGTTACAGTAGAACTTTCTAGAAAATTTCTAAAAAATTCTAGGCCTTTCTAGAAAAATCAGCATATAATTTTTTTGTTACATACGTACATACATAATGCTCACGCCTTGGTCCCAGAGGGGTAGGCAGAGACGATGGATCGCGATTTATTTTTAGTTTTCCTGAAATCAGAAGTCCGCCGAATAACTCAAGAACTAGGTACTAGACTAATTTGGAACATACATGGAAAATTTCCTAGAAATGATGGGAAAAACTATCATCTGCGACATACGCTTCGCTGTTTTAAAATACACAGATGTCTCTACTACATTATGTTTTATCTGTTTTATTAACAAAAAAAGATCCAATTCAATGCCACACGGTAAGTACCACAGATGAGTACTCTCACCGCCGCACGCGCACATCTGTCAGCTAGTAGCCGGTTACCCCACCCCACCCCGCCCGCGGGGTAATACCCAACGATTTACCCCGCTAGCCCGCAGCAATATCGAGTGCCATTGTCGGAGATAAAAAGGTAAAATTACTATAGGGTAAGAAACAGATTAATATTTATGGATATGGCATGTGATGACTTTTTTATCAGCTGTTTCATTTATTTAATTTATTTTAAGTAGCACACAACTGATTGTATTGTCACATTACTGGCAATTGCAATGGAAGAAAACTTCGCGGCAAACTGCATGTGCGAGCGCCTTAGTGTTATAAATAAATAAGTATATCAGACATATTATTATAGCCCCAGGCTTGAACGAGGGGGGTTAACGCCACGGGAAGGGCGTATCTGAAGTGCTGGTTGGCATGAAAGTAAATAAAGAACTCCACATGTAAACGAAATATAGCGAGGGCGTATGGTAAGTAAAAATGTCGTGCGGATCGCGGAAGGCTAGCGGCAGGCTTGCGTGCGCTTGGTGTTGTGTGACCGGCTACTGAATCAGTTGTAGGCGACACCATTTATAATGGAGGCGGCTACTTACGTAATAGTGGCAGTATTTTATTCTTAAATAAGTAGCAGCGCTTCTTATTTTTTTCTCTGTGATAGTAAAAGGACGGTTATTTGGTTATTTGAGGTTACGGATATTTTGATCCTTATATAAGTAGGAGCGCTATTTTTTTTTCTCATAGTAGGATTCTAGAAATCCAGTGTGAAGAATAGAATGCCACATCCAATTCATATTTTTTTTTTTTTCTCATAGTAGGATTCTAGAAATCCAGTGTGAAGAATAGAATGCCACATCCAATTCATACTGAGTTCTCTCTAAAATCGGTGGTATATTTCCCCTAGTTTTGCAGTAGTTTCAAGTGGCGAGGTGTTCCAGTAGTTTGGAAATCGATACGAATTATATAGAGGTATTGAATTTAGGCCCCTTTTCTAGAGTACCTAACCTACCCAGTTTCAAGTGATTTCCTGCTTGGTACAAATGTGTAATTAGTTTAAACTATTCTAATAATTTTAGTATATTTAAACGTTCGGCTTTTAACACGATCGTGGATTGTTTTTTTTGTCTATTTTTTTGTTGAGGCTTGTGACTCGCTAAAGTCAATGCCAGCCTCGTAAGGAAACACTAATTTGTCGTGTTATTCAGACCTAAGTCTGAGAGATAACGTAACGAACGTATATAATTGTTTTGTCTTGTCAGATAAGGGGCTGCTCAATATTATATTAATATCGCCATTGTGACCCACGTTATCCCCAAGAAAGTGCCTTCTGTAGGCTGCGTTCTGTCCACACTCCAGTACTATATATAACAATTCTTTATCGTGACCCTTTCTAATCTTATCTTCTTAGGGGGCCAGGAAGACCTGGCGACACTTCGACCCTTCAGGATCTCTTGTGCCAAACCCCTGTCTACCAACAGTGCCCTAAGCCGATTTGGTGGACTTCACACACGCCTTAGAATTTCTTCTTCGGCATATGCAGGTTTCCTTAGGATGTTTTCCTTCACCGAAAAGTCTGTGGTATTATAAATAAACCGTACTTAAGTTTTTGAAAAACCCATTGGTACGCGCGGGGGTTGAACCCACGACCTCAAGAACGTGAGGCGAGTGCACAACCAACCCGGCTGCTACGGCTCGGTTACCGTGACCCTACGTCTGATGTGGACGTTATATTTTAACACGCTAAAATTTTATATATTTGCTTACGCTTACATCACTAACGTACATGTCTGAGGATATACATGTCTGTCCTCTGTGGGAATTGAACCCATGAACTATGGCAATTCAGTCTAATGAGCACTAATCCAATAAGGCGGTCATGAAATTCTATTAAATATAATTACTTTTGAGAAAATATTTAATTTACAGACAAGCGAAGTTTACATTTTTATTTATTAGATGGATTAATTAAACTGCACGTGATTAACGCCATAACCTCAACCACAATAAAAAGTGTTTTTTATTAATTTCCAAACCGATCAAAGACCAAACCGAACAGGCCAATTCCACTCTTCTGAATGTAATTACATTAATTTCAACCGATGGCCTTCCGATTGTCAGAGTTTTTCACAACTGACCGCGTGGAAAATTTCAATTCATTATAAAAAGGTTTTTTCGTGTAAAATTCGATATTGGCGGTGGCCCCTAATTCCTGGGGTACTTTCGTTTTAATTAAATTAAAGCGATGTTTAAATTTTCATTTGGATTTTTGGTGTTCTTAATTAAAATATGATGTTTTATATTACGAATACACCAGAGACGTGAGCCTCCAAATCTTCCCGTGGATGTCGAAGGGATAGGTGACAGCGTTCTGTATATATTGAGATCTTTATTGCGATTATCAATCCGCTTGCCACGCGTGGTGTTTTTAAAAAATCCCCCAATGGACAGCCTTTCCAGCCAGCATTCTATTGAGAAGGCTTGTTATGCAGTGAACGTACTCGTATTTCCGCTGATGATGGTGAGCTGACGTTAAGACTTACAAGGATATCTCGCTAACTTAGAACAGATATTTTTAGGGGCATCATTTCTACTTCTAAAGTATGCTTTCGTTTCCTTAGTTTTCGAGTTATGATAAAAAATCTAAATAGCATTCCCCCTCCCCTCTTCATCCCCGTATCTCTAAAGTTTGCACCAAAAACTGACATAATTAGAGATGACAATTGTTTAAGTATATAAGAATTACAGGAAAAAAACACAGTTTTTTTTTTTTCAAATCAGAAATAATCATTATAATCAAACTTAGTGTGCGGTAAAAATGAACTTTATTGGGTTCTGATTAAACATATTTAAATGTTCCCTTTCAAGGTACGGCATCCTCGATTTCATCAGGGATCTCACATTAACTGTTTAAAATTATGCTTACATGCAATTTCATTTCCAGTTTCCAGTGCTACCACAATTAATTTCAAAACATCGAGTCCTTATCTACCCCAACAACTACGTCCAAGTGCACTTAAATTTAAATCTAGAGTCACCTTGGCACTAAGTTTCCAAGTAATTTACGAGTGAATATTAAACATCACCTACCAGGACTACCAGGGGAACAGAACACGCCAGGGGTGGAGTTTTGTGTGTTTTACTAATTGCCAAAAGATGGTAATCAGGTACCGGAGACATCTACCTGTCACGCTCTGACTTACGCGAAACGGTATAGTTTGTCGCGTTCGTTTTTTGTTCAGCAGAAGATATAACTCAAACGCCGAAGCAAAAACCATGACAAGGAATTAATTAGAGCTCAAGGTAAATAATGAAGATTGTCGCCGGCTCTAATGAGTTTTTGGTAAGTCTGTTTGGTAAAATAATTATGAAGCAGGTAATTAAGAAGTTTGGAGGTATGCAAATGAAGAAGTTAATTGCGCTGAAAGGAATTCTTTTACAGATAAAGCTGGGGGTTCCGATGTCATTGATTCATTGCTCATTTCGGTATTTTTAAACATCCAAAGATATTGCTATGTCCAGTGGCTTTGAAGTTGGGATAAATTGACAGGGATAGTAGTTGGCTTTGGATCTCAAATAATAGAAGCTCCTTTCTAAAAAGTAGCTTAGTTTATCTTAGACAATGTATTAATATAGCTGAAACATTAAATTCTGTGTGTCCACTGAAAAAGAATCTAACAGAATATGCTACTTGTCAGGATATCAAATCATTACTTTTAATAATAATCTGGATATTTTTCTTGAAAACGGTTCAATGTTCCTTCATATTTTTAGTTTAGTCGACGATTGAAAAACCTTTTGTTGGAAAATGAATATTATTCCATAAATGACTTTTTCATAAATAAAATTGGTGGGCCCTCTGACGTTTAATTTGTGATAATTTAATACCAAGTGTATTTTAAATTTTTTATTTTAATATTATATACTGACAAAGATAGTATGTTATATACTATGACATTATTTGAATTGTTGTCATTGTAATTTATACATTATTTTATTGTATGACGATCCCTTTTACCATATTAGAATGACATGTCAAATTGAATTTTTAAGATGTAAAAGTGAAATAAATAAATCTAATCTATTCATGTTAAATTCCGCAAAAACTCTTGAACTGTTATAAAGAAAAAAAATCAGATCATATTTTCTTGGTTAGGTTAGGTTGAACAATGGGTCACGTAACGCGCAAGATGTCGATGAAGTCCTAACATATCCTGTATTAAGATCCACCAACGACTTTCTTTTGGAATTGTCGCAGACCTACTATGAGTGGAAGACAATGCAACTCAAAAGTAAACAAAACCATGAAAACAAGCGTATCAACACATCATCAAGGTAAGTTTAGACGTCAATGAATGGACGGATAAAAAACTGACTGGCAACAAGTTAACGCTATTAAAACAGGCAAAGCTAAGAAGGATTATAAACGGAAGATAAATGAGATACCTAATAATCTCATGCAATATGACATGCTATTTTAGTATCCACATGCCCCGATATGCCTTTGACAGAGCCACGTTATTATGCACGAGAGACACCCCTGTTTATAAAAAACACATTAAGAGACGGAGAAATGTTTGAATATGTGTGTGATTGCGGCGCTGAGTACGGACGGAGTCAAAACAAAAATGAGACAGCCCTTTCATTGCGAAGTTACGGTGAGGTTCATTTTGAAAAACAAATGTTTTTCTAGGATGGTAATGAAAATTGTGGAACGGCAACGGCTGATATGTTGTTCTGATCATCTCACCTTTGTGATTTATTTATGGCTTTGATGCTTTCGATCATTTTTTAAATCTACATCGTTTAAAATGCATATAGCCCTAGCATAAGTATCTTATTTGTATATTTATATTTCATCTTTGCACCCGCATCTTAATTCTCCCTTACCTCACTAGCTACAAAGTTATCTGCCTTGTATACTTTTAGTATATCTCCAAATATATTTCTGTGATTAATGTGTAATAAAATATTAATTAATTCATCATCAAACCTACTTAATAATCGCTATTTCAGTTTCATTTAAAGTCTAATCAATTCTCCATAATCATCATCAGGTTATTTTTGTCTCCACTGCAGGAGCACAACCCTTTCTCATCAACCGGAGACAGACGGAGGATTTGGCCTACACTCTCCGCGCTGGCCAGACGCGTTGGGGAGGCCTGATTGATATTTTTAATGTATTCCCTTAGTCGCCTTGTATGACATCCACGGGAAGAGTTAGAGTGGTCCTATTCTACTCTACCGGAAACCACACGGCACTCTTCTTCATAATATCGTTCAGATACACAAACTTACAAATGTACATGCATGTACTGCTAAAATCATAATCCTTCTGTAGAAATATCGGTATGCTCTACTCGGAACAGCCTCAGCGCTTTACAATCGTCTTTGTTGATTCTTTCCTCTCCACCAGAGGGAAGAAGGGACATCTAATCGTTCCATCCTCTCTTTTGTACATTTAATTTTTTTCATGTTACGGCTCTGAAAGCTAAGTCCTTTTGATCCAAAAAGTTCATTTAAATACTAAAGAGTGTTCCTACTATTATCTTTTTGGTCAGGTCTTCTTAGAAGATCTTCTTCCTTTTCTTGATGTCGATCATTCTTAGACTTAGCGGTATCGATCGATTTTCTGGACAAGTGGTCCGAATTTACAAAAGTCACACTTCAAAAATTATAAAATGGGTGGTATGTTTACTTTATACTTTGATGCAGTCTCTTTGAAACAAAATTTATAATAAAAATTAGATACCTACTTGTGTGGCCTGTGGCTATAAAATCTGTTCAATCAAAGCGCTCAACGTTCCACGGCCAACGCGGACTGTCAACAGGTCATATAATATGAATTTGGAATACGACGGACGATTGGCAAGACACGCTCGGGCGCCGATGACGCGTCGAGTTCGTGTGTGGGGCCCTTATTTACCCAGCGGTTATTTTGTTGCAATTTACCTTCACGTGTGTGGCGAGATTTATTTATTTAGTGTGTTTTAATATTAGAGGCTGTTTACTTTGTAATTATTTTAGCTGCAACTTTGATACTGGGCCACCTGTGTTGCCATATTGCGGAAATAGTTTTATTTGAGTTTAATTTCAACGTGTGACTCCCGGTTTAGAATTTTCCCCTGGGTGTCGTCAAAGGGATTGCACTTGGAACGGGCAGCTGTATTTTCCTGTGTATTACTGCGATCCCCAATCTTTGTGCAAAGCATGATTATAGTATATATATATATATAGTTCAGGTATTTAGTTATTATGTAGTCTATTATGCACTTATTTTGCCCCCTCGCTCTTACTGCCTTGTCTCACACCCTGTAAGGTTGGCTGGAAGAGATCTCTTTTAGAGATAAGCTCACCTTTGTACACACCATTTATTACTGTATTTAGTTTTAAGTTGTGCAATAAAGAATATATGGTATATCCCTAATGGACAGCCCACAAAAGTGTTCTTTTGGGGAGGATTCTATTGGGGATTGACAGCATTCTATTGGGGAGGATTTAAGTTTTGAGGCCGTTGGGGCAGACGAGTTTCGGAGTGGAGACTGCAGATGAACCGAGGATCCGAGGAGGTGGCCGGATGGGGCTGGATGCGGAAAGCTGAGGACCGGGTGTAGTGGCTTTCATTGGGGAAGGCCTAAACAGACCGAGATACATCGCTTGTAAATATGTAGTTAAAGGACAGTTACAATAACCGTCACCTCACTAATCTCCCTCCGTCACTCCTAGCGAGAATCAACAGAGGTAACACATAAAACCACGTACCAGTGAAGGTAGGCGGGTTTCTGCGACTAATTTAAAGTCTTGGGCCACAGGTAAATGAAATTACAGAAGTAAACGTCGTAACACCACGCTATAGGAAGGCCGTATATGGCCGACTGATGGTCGGGCCATATTTATTTATTTAATAGTTTACTGTACACACACATATACAAAGAACAACACAAAGAAAAGAAAATTGTACAAAAGGATAAGCCTATTTCTAAAGAAATTTCTTCCAGCTAACCTGCGGTGAAGACAAGGGATTATGGAGAGGCAGTAGTCGCGTGTACCTACTATATGTTAAATAATCATAGAACATATAATACAATAAGCATAAACTAATAAACTATAAATACCAATACAGATATACGATATATTATTGACAGAGAGTAAGGTAGTGCATATCTGTCGTATAATAATGTAAATGTATTAGAAGTTTTCGACCAACAACTGCCTAATATCAAGAATGACTACATGCCATTACAAGACGATTTTTCTGAAAACCCCTTCTTCGTCGCAAATAAGCCACGGCTGCGTTATGACGCGTGTCCTACCGGTGTCCTGCCATGTCCCCTTGTCTCCCCGTCCCGCTCGTGAAGTCGTTTGTCTCCGCGCTGACCATTTCCGGGGGCATCCCTTCTACGCTGCGAACAAGGCTGTGTTGAGTAGCCACTACCTCAAAATTAAATTTGATACCGTTAACTTTTTGACTTGTTTACTTGATGCGTTTACGGTTGACGTCAATTTCACCTGATGGTAAGGCCTGAGGCCTAAGGTGAAGTGTGCTTACCTAGAAGATGCTTAAGCACTCTTCCTTTCAAGAGATCCAAGTTGTGTTTATCCCGAAATACCGAAGCTGTCAGGGAGTTCCACTCCTTGGCAGTTTGCAATTTTTTTTTACGGCTAATAGCAAAGGCACTGGACCTAGACATTTCCACGTAGATTTTTTTTTTCTGATTCCAAATTTGCGGCGCTTTAGCTTAGATTTATATTTGCGTCGATATATTTATGCTTAATATACTTAAGCTACATCTAAATCATCTTTTAAAAATAAAATCGATAAAAGAAAAACTCACTAACTCTGTTTAATCACATTTTCGCGACACACAGATGCACATACACGCACACATAAACGACATATACAAAAAGTGATTTTTAAAAATTGTTCTGACCTTAGCTGGGGTTCTAATTACCCTCTGTCCACAGTGGACAGAGGGCAGTCCAGTGACTGGACTGCCCTAAAGTACATATTAGCTGCAGGCATTTGTTTTTTTATGAATTGAAGTAGGTACTCATTTATCGGGGGGTACAGTGGATTGAAATCCTTGGGATCACACTGTGACCCCCATAACGGCAGAGCGGGTGAAACGCCGGAGTGGTTTTAGTGGGTATGCTTCCCTGCGCGTTGCAGCGAAGAGAGTCACACATACCCCCTGGTCCCCTTTTAACGAGGGGGATGCCTAATGCATTTCCACTCCGTCAAAAAGAATAAGGTACTCATGTATAGCTTACGGACCGTGGAGTAATATTCTTCTTTTTACCACGGGAAAATTGAAAATGTTTGTAGTAAAATCAATATTTCAAGTAATACGTCTCCATGGTTGTCGCAGTGCGGTCTCCCGTCATGGAATATTTCAAGAATAATATTATGTAAGAACATGCGCCGGAGTTTATGATCACCTAGCCTTTCACGGTGATCGAGCGTCGCGACCGCTAGGGTTGCCACTTCAAACTTTTTTTTTAAAGTAATTCTAGTTTGCAACTACTAGTTTATCTATTATATATATAAAAGGAAAGTGTGTGTATGTATGTCCAGCCTTCTCTCCATAATCACCCACTGCCACCCACTCATGGTTGCAGTGGTAGATAGCCCTTGGTCTGCACTTGCAAGTGAGGGAGTTTGGTAGTGGGTGGTTGTGGGTAACCACGGGTGGTAAAAATGTGTGATGGGATACTTCTGTCTTTTTCTAACACATTGTACGGCTCATATAAACTTGAGATTGTGCTGAATGGCGTGAGTGAGTGACAACAGTATTGAGAACTTTTCTAGAATATTCCAGATTTATCCAGAATATTCTAAAATATTTTTAATTTTTTAAAATGAACTATGAAAATGTGTGACTTTAATTAGTCTAGATGTTCTAGATTAATCTCAAAATTTCAAGAATGATCTGGGAAGTTCTGTTTATAATATCGGAAAAGCGACGATTTATAGAAGCTGTCAATTGCCATGTCGGCTATCTGCGGGTCCTTAAATTTCGCACCATACGTACCTCATCCACGCGAACGAAGTCGCGGGCAAAATCTAGTAAATCTTTATTTTTTATGTGCCACACTCAGTTCGGTGTCGACCCGCCCGCGCCCACGGGCTGTTCCTTGTAGGCAGATAAGTTAAATAGGAATATCTGTTTGTAATTACATGTTATCTAGGTATACTTACTACCAATTATATTATTCAAACACACAAACCAGATTTTCAGTTTTGAAACTCAAACTCCTTAATATAATAGATCAATTCTACATTTTGTAACGTGCAAAAATATCTTTGTAAATTTTTTTGGTCGTCTAATTTGAAATATTTATAGAGTCGACAGTTTTTGTCGGGTTCTGTTATGTTTTCTGCAAGATCTATAGGTAATCATTATAATTCATAGATATGTTCTCTGGAAATATTTGTATTATGGTATATAATAATAAGGAATGAGGAGTAACGATCTTTTTTTCAAATCTAGTTGCAAATTGTTCTTACGTCACAAATTCATAGAATTAACCATTTGGAGACAAGAAGATTGTATAACATTTAATTTGCTTCTGGTACGCATGCGCAAAACATTTTCTCCGTTAGTGCAGCAAGGTGTGAGATTACAGTGCGCGCAGTGTCCGGCGCATTGTATGTCAGCAACAATCTCTATGTACTACCAGATGGAGCGTTCCAAACAATCGCTCTGTTCCACGCAAGTAGCCACAACTCTTTCACATTCACAATGAAACTTGTGCAGTTACTACTCAGATTTAATTATTTTCTAAATATTGACAGTAGCGTCAATATTTAGTAATAATTAAATGTTCTGGGAATTAAAAAAAAATCTGTATTAAAAATGGTAATGCTCTTTAAGAGATTTCTTCCAGCCTACCAGCGACAGAGAAAGCTTCGTGAAAGGGTAGACAAGTGTGTACCTAAATAACAAACGATACTAAATAAATATATATATATATCCTTCATCATCATAGCCTTTAGACGTCCACTGCTGGACATAGGCTTTTCCTAATAAACGCCACACCCTGCTTTCGGCCACCGTCTTTACGTCGTCGGTCCACCTGGCGGCAGGGCGTTCCACGCTGTTCGTACTGGTCAGCAGTTTCCATCTCGTCTGCCTCAAATTCTGTGGTATAGCTTGCCAATGCTTTCGCCTATTTTGGTTACCTTTGATCTTCCTTGGATCTCTTCATTCTTCTTTCGCGCTGACGGGATCCTGAAGATGATACATTCGACGGCCCCATCGTCAGACACTGGGGGTGGAAACCTGTTTTTAGGTATGTAAGAAATTAGGTTATAGGTTTTCTAACATAGTATTTAAGTTTTACTAACAATATGGACGTATTTTAAATTCAAT
The DNA here is from genome assembly GCA_947086405.1 of Esperia sulphurella. NCBI lineage: Eukaryota > Metazoa > Arthropoda > Insecta > Lepidoptera > Oecophoridae > Esperia > Esperia sulphurella. The sequence continues at coordinate 16,314,924 of OX352266.1, forward strand.
TCAATTCATTCAAATTCAAAATATTCTTTATTGTGCACCAAAACATATACATTTTTTAATAAAAACAAAACTTACATAGAAGGATGAATTTAGTGTACAACGGCGGCCTTATCGCTTTCAGCGATTTCTTACAGGCAACCTTTGGGTGGTGGCGAATTGTTTAATCTGATTCAAATAAAAATAATTGTAATGCCGTAGGTTCTAGGCAGAAAAACATATAGTTTTCAATAGCTACGTACAATTATTTCCAACCTCAGATTAATATGTTTTATTTTTTAATTCATGCCTATTACTTACGGTTGGTATTTAGTGTAATTATAATTAAGATTAATTGGTCAAAAAGTCACACTGTATTTACAGTTCTGTATAAATAAGAACGCTCTGTTGACTAAAATCATTACAATATTTTATTTGAACACAGACCATAGCAAAGAAACATTATGAGATTCTCACTTGCAATTGTGATTTTGGCATTTGCTCTCATAGCTACAGCGGAGACACAACCAGGAGGAAGGCTTGAAGGTAACTTATTCAATGTAATTAAAACACATATAACACTTACAAATGCTAGCGGATTTTAATGACACTTGGTTTTTCACATATATATTCATCATTCATCATCAGGTTATTTTTGTCTCCACTGCAGGAGCACAACCCTCTCTCATCTGCCGGAGACAGACGGAGGATTCGGCCTACACTCCCCGCGCTGGCCAGACGGGTTGGGGAGGCCTTATTGATATTTTATTAGTCGCCTTGTACGACATCCACGGGAAGAGTTGGAGTGGTCCTATTCTACTCTACCGGAAACCACACGACAATATGCACTTGTATATACACTTGTCTAATTCCAAACTAGGATTTTCTCCTGTGTATGGGAGTTAGATAAGGATAGCACAATTCACAAATATAACATCCAGACCAGAACCAACTTGTACAAATTGTACACAGTTGTCTGTCCCTAGTTGGCATCGAACTCACGACCCCTGGCAATTGAGTCCGGTGACTTGATTTTTAAAAGATGTGTTGCGTGAAGTTTGTTGCGCCGTTTCTTCTTCACAGCGCTAGCACCTAGGAAGCGGTAGTCGATAAAAAATGACGTGTATAAATGTACCAAGTGTACTCATATGCAATAAATTATTTTGACTTTTGATTGCGTGAGTGTACATACTTTTTCCCTATAAACAGATAGATTAGATTAGATTAGATTTATTTATTTCACTTTTACATCTTAAAAATTCAATTTTACATGTCATTCTAGTATGGTAAAATGGATCGTCATAAAATAAAATAATGTATAAATTACAATGTCAACAATTCAAATAATGTCATAGTATATAACATACTATCTATGTCAGTATATAATATAAAAATAAAAATTTAAAAATACACTTGGTATTAAATTATCACAAATTAAATTAAACGTCAGAGGGCCCACCAATTTCATTTTTTAGAAAATTCATTTATGGAATAATATTCATTTTCCAACAAAAGGTTTTTCAGCGTCGACTAATAGTCGAATAGTCGTTCGATTTAACAATATGTTGGATTTTTAGGTCGCTCTGCAGGAAAAGATTGCAGAGCCAATATCGAATGTCAGGTTGACTGCAACACGAACTGCAAGCCAAGTCAAGGACACTGCGTGAAGCATCCAGCCCAGAGTGTCGGCTTCTGCAGCTGCGTACTGGTGTGATGTCCTGGACTACATCGCTGTACTGCTTCTTGCTATCAGCTTTCTTAGTATCAGCTAACGATTTAGTCTAGACAAAAAAATATTTGTTGGTTTTGAAATAACAATAATAAAATGGCTGGTAATTAATTGCTTCTATTTTTATTTATTCAATTTAATTAAATATAAATTAAATAGTATTTATTTCAGGCCAGTTAAGCCTATAGGAAACATTACAAAATTGTATATGTATGTATGTAAACGCTTAATTGTACAAAACATTACAACTATCACAAGAATAAAATAGGAATTAAACTGTGTACAAAGGCGGACTTATCCCACTAAGGGATCTCTTCCAGTCAACCTTTAATTATTACAAGATTACAATTTTTTTTTATTAATAAAAATAAATAAGAATCAAAAATAAACAATTTGAAACTTAAATAAGATTAGGTATAGTATCAATCGTAATAACATCATCAATTCATATTCATATTTACAGTCATACACATATTTAAGTACTTACAAAATTATAATTTTTAAGGCTAAGGTTAGGTACCACAGATTTCCACATAAGATGGAAAAAGAACAGATATGTTTTCGGATTTAAATATATCGTTGCTTTTTAGCAAAACGTGCTGAAGTGCCAAGGTAGGATTTTTATGGTAGAGAATTTAATTTTACCTAAAATAATATTATTTTAGGTAAAATATATGGTTTAGGTAAAACATATAGGTAGAATTAAAATCCTACATATTTTACCTAAAACATATATTTTACGGTTGAGAATTTAGAACATATTATTTGAGGTAAAATCTATATTTAAAATTCTCTACCATAAAATCCTACCTTGGCACTTCAGCACGTTTTGCTAAACAGCAACGATATATTTAAATTTGAAACATATCTGTTCTTTTTACATCTTATATGGAAACCTGTTAATAGCCACATTAAAAATGTTATAACTTTGTGATAAAACAACAATTTGTTTTATCAAAATCGGATTTTTAGATATGTAATTTGTTTTAGGTAACGTATAAAATTATGATTTAAATTCTCTAACGTAAAATCCTATCTTGGCCCTTCAGCAACTTTTCCCAAACAGCGACGATATAAGGGGGAAAAAAGGTTATAAGTACATATTTTTGCAGTAAATCCTTCTAACAAAATATTAATATATGTTATAAATGTGTGGTGCGTGTGTGTGTGTGTGTGGGGGGGGGGGGGGGGGTTAAATAAGTTATAATAAGGAGATATGCATACATGTTATTATTATAATGAATAGTTTTCCTCTAAAATATATTTAAATCATAAAAGATTTTATAATCACCCTGCGTTCAATGTAGAAGATAAATAACAAACTTTTTATACTTATCTTCTAATCCACTATACTTTGTGAAAGGTATTTTTTCCCAAAAAATATGTCGACTCTGCTTTTTATGTATTTTCCGACGTAGGCAACCCTAAGGGCGGAAGCGTGTCCGCGGAATCTTATATTTATATTCACCTTGTCGCTGCCCGGCAGATTTATTCACTTCTTTATAACGCGCGCGCTGACCGTAGCCGGTCGCCCCCTGTGTACTACCTGACTGACACACTAGGCGAATTAGTCGCTTAGCTGAAATGTATGACTTTTCGACTGTAAGTCAAAAAGTCATACAGTGAGTAACTGTAACAATTTTATTTTTATTTTTATTTTATTTATATTTTATTTATAGAGCTTCAGCTCGGAGAAACGTTTTTCCTTGATGCACCGGAAGGCACTGGAAAATAATTTCTCATTGTCATAATTCTGATGGAATTCAGACGACAAGGGAAGATCGCCCGTGCTGTAGCGTCCTCAGAAATCGCTGCCACACTCTGAAGGGAGAAAGGGGAGAGAGAATGGGAGAAGGAAGGGGTAGGGGGAAATGGGGGAATTGTAGAGGGTAGGTATTGGAGAAGGGTACAGGGAAGGGGTAGGGAAAGGGAATAGAGGGTGGAGTGGGAGGGAAGAAAAGTGTAGGTAGGGGGTTGGGAGAAGGATAGGGGGGGCGGTTGGTAGAAAGTGTAGAGGAAGGGTAGGGGAATGTGAAGGGAAAAATACTTAACTTCCTGCAAAACATTTCCATTTCCAAACATTTAATCATAATAAAATGTGATGTTAATTTATCTTTTAACGATATAATGACGAAATTTATTTGTTAACGATATAAAGACGAAGTCGCGGGCAACAGCTAGTTTAGAATGAATAAGAATACAAAAGAAAGATATATATTCTGGGAAAACGCACGTACCTGCAGACATCAAGCTTATGTAGGATCGCCAAGACTCTTCTTTTTCAGGATCAGCGCTAGAGGAGCATATAGCGGTAACCGACGGTTACTCATTTCAGTCTGAATAATTCGTAATGGCGTCCCGCAGCAGCCAGTCAGAAGCGGCGTTGATAATTTTGCTCATGTGCGTTTGAATACATGATAGGATGGAGGTACGACAGCACATAACTTATTGAGATAGTGTTACTTACAATAAAAACAAACGGTTGGCACTATCATACGGTCTGGTTATCTAAGTTTGGTATTTAAAACGAGACCTTTTAAAGCGTAGGTATTTAAACACATATTTTTTTTAGATTTACACTTGTACATCACTAATTTTGTTTATGTACAATTCATCATCAGGTTATTTTTATCTCCACTGCAGGAGCACAACCCTCTCTCATCTGCCGGAGACAGACAGAGGATTTGGCCTACACTCCCCGCGCTGGCCAGACGGGTTGGGGAGGCCTGATTGATGTTTTATAATGTATTTATTCCCTTAGTCGCCTTGTACGACATCCACGGGAAGAATTGGAGTGGTCCTATTCTACTCTACCGGAAACCACACGGCACTATGTACAATTAAATGGCTCTAAAATACGGAGTTCGGACAGGTTTTATATAACAAGAGAACTTATTTTATGACAAGTAAATTATAAATGATTGTTTACAGAAAAGGATCGGGAATTAAATGAAAATTAGGGACGACGAAAACGTAGCTTTCTATCGCCGCGTTTCGTCAGCTCTGTGTGTACCTCTCCTGCCCCTGTTCACTATGATATGTGTTGCGTGAAATTTTGTTTTTCAGGAGCCGTTCCCAAGGTAGTGCTGACAAATGTCCAGCGGTTTGTCATACTGGGGACGAGGAGGACGAAGGGGATAGTGGATAATATACCCTCACCTTTGCCATGTTTACATACTTGTTTACATACTGTTTATGTGTGAGTTGACTCACGCTACTGCGGATAAAATATGTTTACAGATTTTACTGTTTCATATATTTCTATTTATTATTTTTATTTTATATATTTATTTAATTTCACAGCAATTACATTATTATATACAATACAAGTTATTATAAAATTCAAAATATGCCAATTACGAAACTAAAATAATTAAAATTCTGTATAATTAAAATATAAGATTTAAACAGGGAGAAAACAAACACATATAAATAGACAAAATTATTAGATCTGTTGTTTGATACTGATTGATATTTGTTGATGATGATGATGAGTGAAGTAAGTGATGTGAGTGATATGTGTATAGTGAGAGGAGTGGTGTGAGGGTGATATGTTAGAGTATAAATTTAGTGGTTACAGGTCTATCAACACTTTCTTAATCTCCTTAATGTATTCGGTGCGTTTTAGGAAAAATATAATGCTGGGGTAAACGAGTTCTCGAGTGGAAACCGTGACTGGACAAGAGTGCTGCTCCAAATACCGACTTCACCTGCAAGTGGTGCGCCCTGATGATTTGACCAACGACTCTCTGTAGCGGTTTCAATTTTCCACTAAAACCGACTGCAATTGTTGAACCCGGTGACAAGTACTGATTCCACTCTGCCACTCTGGCGCTCTATATATCGATATAGACAACTATTGCAGCCGGTTTCAAATTCAAACTAATTTATTCAATATAAGATCCATGTATCACTTATTAAACGTTACAAACTATAAGTATATTATGTAGGGAGTATACATTGTATACATCCGTCGTCGTCACATTTCTTACAAAGGTCAGACACTAAATAACACTAAATATACCAAATTACACACAAACACACAATAATACACAATATAAATAATAAAAGCACTGAGATGGACTAACACCATGCCGTTTTGTCGTCCAAGTAGTCACTGATCTCACAATATGCTTCCTTACACAAAATATTTTTTACCTTAGTTTTGAATTTATTCTCGGTTAAGCTTTGGAAAAGCTTAATGGAAATCTGAAACCGCTACAGCACCACTTTGGTCGTAAAAAGAATGACTGGGTGATTCTTTCACCTAGGTGCTATATTCTAACGAAATCCTCGTACAAAATGAAACACTGTACTATTTTACGTCTGTTTTATTTATACAAGACTACTAATATAAGACTACTAATGATTTATAAAGGCGACTTAACTCTGTAAAAGTTTGAGTCAAAGCAGATAGGCAGACAGTTATGTTATTAGTAACTGATCTCTAATCAGTGTCATTGAACAGACGCAGAGCGTAACAATATTAATGCCATTGTCCACCACAAATCACGGTAGCCGATGCTATCATCAAACAGTGGATATTTCTGTCGAGCCTATAAAGGTGCCTAATGATGTAGGTGATCCAAATAAAACGACTCCATTGACGATACGGCGATATGTCAGTTGGTCGGCTGCGAGAGTAGTGAAGGGGTGCAGTTCTTTTATCGATAAATCCATTTACCTATCACACTCAGCAGTAAACATATCGACACTGAGAAAAAAATAAGTAGCGCTCCTACTTACTCGTATCTGTACTTATAACAAAACTGAAACTGGTCTATATCTGTACATGAGAGATATTAAAAAAAAATTATGAGGGGTCTTTATAGGGCCAATAGAAGCTAAAACAATTTATTTTAGAATTTTTGACTGTCTGTCTGTCTGTATGTATGTTTGTTACCGCATAACGCAAAAACTACTGAATGAAATTTGATGCAGTTTTCACAGTTGTCTTACTGGTGGTGCATGTTTCATCTTGATACGCCACTTAGAACCTGAGAGTGCGGGCACAGCTAGTATAAGGATAAAAATATACCACTATTACGTAAGTAGTCTCCCCCATTATAAATTGTATTGCCTACAACTCATTCAGTAGCCAGCCACATTATTAAGTAACCACAGTATTTAGTAATGTGACCGGCTACTGAATCAGTTGGAGGCAACACAATTTATTATGTAAGGGGACGGGCAGCAGCGTTCTCCTATGTTGAGATCATTATTACTGCGATCACCAATCCGCCTGCAAAGCGTGATGATTATGGCCAACTTACCAAAAGTGGTATTCTGCAGGTCTATGTCCAGCAGTGGACGTATTTAGGCTAATGATGATATGGTCTATGGATAGGCAACGGTCTCTATGTACTACCAGATGGAGCGTTCCAAACAATCGCTCTGTTCCACGCATGTAGCCACAACTCTTTCACATTCACAATGAAACTTGTGCAGTTACTACGCATAACATTTAATTATTACTAAATATTGACGCTACGGTTAAATAATGTCAATGTTTAGTAAATAATTAAATGTTCTGCGTAGTAACTGCACAAGTTTCAAAGTGAATGTGAAAGAGTTGCGGCTACTTGCGTGGAACAGAGCGATTGTTTGGAACGCTCCATCTGGTAGTACATAGAGATCGTTGCCTATCGATAGTTCTGTAGTACACCACTAGCCAAGTCCAGTGTATTATATTCGGAAGTCACGCACCATCAGTGACGTATGCCCCGGCGCGAGTGTATTTGTTACTGTGACAATCCCAACTAAACACTGTACCTACTGCACCAGTAGGTGCTTTGTTTCAAGCTATTTTCAACTCTAACGAGTGACATCTCAGTTTGGAGTGAGTCTCACTCGTGATCACTGTGTCTCGGAGTTTCGACCACGTCCCTAGGTAGGGTTGCTTCGAATTTAGATCGCTCTGGTTTCATTCACACAAGCACACCAGCCTGTAGGTACACTTTAGTAGATAGATAGATAAACTCTGTATTGCACACAAATTAAGGATAACAATAAAACAGGAACAGATTTTTGGAAAGTGTACAAAGGCGGCCTTATCACTTAAGGCGATCTTTTCCAGGCAACCTTTCAGTTATCATTAAATAATTATAACTGAAAACTTTTGTAAAGTTATAATTAAATAATTACTCCACTATTTGTCATACAAAAGCGCAATCTATAATTTATTAATATAAACTCCCCCCATCCATTACGGCCCTAATCACTTGCTCCCTCCCTACATAACTGCACTGCTAATCCTCACGGGCTACCTGCCTCGTAACAGGATTTGGCTTCACGCTCGGCGTGAGGCTGCGTGAGGCGGGCAATGGTCGATAGAGATTATAGTTTTTGTATGATTGCGATACACGTGGCTAAGTCATCCAGGGATGACTTGTGTAGTGGATGAATTGGGCCTTATTATGCAGAAATTATCTAACCCACACCATTGTCGTATCATGGTAGGTATGAAGCGTTTATTAACTATTAAAAGTGGAAACAAAGAGATCACTTCATGTAGGGATGACTTGTTCAGTGGATGAATTGGGCCTTATTATGCAGAAATTATCTAACCCACACCATTGTCGTATCATGGTAGGTATGAAGCGTTTATTAACTATTAAAAGTGGAAACAAAGAGATCACTTCATGTAGGGATGACTTGTTCAGTGGATGAATTGGGCCTTATTATGCAGAAATTATCTAACCCACACCATTGTCGTATCATGGTAGGTATGAAGCGTTTATTAACTATTAAAAGTGGAAACAAAGAGATCACTTCATGTAGGGATGACTTGTTCAGTGGATGAATTGGGCCTTATTATGCAGAAATTATCTAACCCACACCATTGTCGTATCATGGTAGGTATGAAGCGTTTATTAACTATTAAAAGTGGAAACAAAGAGATCACTTCATGTAGGGATGACTTGTTCAGTGGATGAATTGGGCCTTATTATGCAGAAATTATCTAACCCACACCATTGTCGTATCATGGTAGGGATGAAGCGTTTATTAACTATTAAAAGTGGAAACAAAGAGATCACTTCATGTAGGGATGACTTGTTCAGTGGATGAATTGGGCCTTATTATGCAGAAATTATCTAACCCACACCATTGTCGTATCATGGTAGGTATGAAGCGTTTATTAACTATTAAAAGTGGAAACAAAGAGATCACTTCATGTAGGGATGACTTGTTCAGTGGATGAATTGGGCCTTATTATGCAGAAATTATCTAACCCACACCATTGTCGTATCATGGTAGGTATGAAGCGTTTATTAACTATTAAAAGTGGAAACAAAGAGATCACTTCATGTAGGGATGACTTGTTCAGTGGATGAATTGGGCCTTATTATGCAGAAATTATCTAACCCACACCATTGTCGTATCATGGTAGGGATGAAGCGTTTATTAACTATTAAAAGTGGAAACAAAGAGATCACTTCATGTAGGGATGACTTGTTCAGTGGATGAATTGGGCCTTATTATGCAGAAATTATCTAACCCACACCATTGTCGTATCATGGTAGGTATGAAGCGTTTATTAACTATTAAAAGTGGAAACAAAGAGATCACTTCATGTAGGGATGACTTGTTCAGTGGATGAATTGGGCCTTATTATGCAGAAATTATCTAACCCACACCATTGTCGTATCATGGTAGGTATGAAGCTTTTATTAACTATTAAAAGTGGAAACAAAGAGATCACTTCATGTAGGGATGACTTGTGCAGTGGATGAATTGGGCCTTATTATGCAGAAATTATCTAACCCACACCATTGTCGTATCATGGTAGGTATCAAGCATTTATTAACTATTAAAAGTGGAAACAAAGAGATCACTGTTTCAATTAGAAATTAAACCGTGTTAAAGAACACTACCTGTCACTAAGTTAGAATTGGAATCCATATCTTAAATTTTATGAGTGTTTGTATATTATTATTATTAAATAATGTATATTATATTTATTATTATTATTTTTTTATATTATTATATTTTTTATCGTGTAGGTGATAATCTATGTAAGAAGGTATATAGTTTATATTAGTGTATGTATGTATATGTTTTTTTATTTACGTACACACTATTTCTGCCTCTCTAATTTCAATTATCTCTCTCGCGGGTTTGCTGGAAGAAATCTCTCTCAGAGATAAGTTCGCCCTTTGTACTTGTGTTTCTTTTAAATGTATTATTTTTGTTTTATCTGTGTGTGTGCAATAAAGAGTTAAATAAATAAATAAACTTATTTTAAACAAACGTAGACAATGTTTTAAAATACATCAAAACAAATCTTCCATCACATCTCGACCGCTTTTGAACGCTTTGTACCACTCGTAAGCACGTGTTTTTGATATAGTCGACTCACCGGAAGCCTTCTGCAACATTTTCAGTGACTCCGAATACGAAATTCCATTGGCTATGCAAAATTTGAGACAAACTCTTTGTTCGATATTTTTGTTCATTATGAAAATCGCAATATATACTAGATATAATATAACTAAAAACAACACTGTATTAAATATAAATAACAGATGCAACTCAAACTGCGCGCCAAAATGAAAAAAAGTAGTGTCAATCCAACAACAACAAAAAAACAAAAATATTGAATTTGGAACCATAAACAAATCATCCATTCCCGATACTTTTTTGACTGAATGTAAAACGTTCATTTTGTATTGTTTCTATACAAAGCGTGTGTGATAAGATAATAATATCAGTCGTTCTAAACATCTACTTTGCACTTTCTAACGGGTCACGTGACTTATTCTGATAAATGTTTGGCGTCTAATTATGATAATTTAGAAAATACGTCACATGATCTGTGAGAGTATACGAAATGGCTTTAGTTCGAGGCAAAAAATGCGACATGCTTACGGAATCGGCCCCTGAAAACTTGACACACATATAGGTTAGGTCCTGGAATAGGATTCAGGCAAGTTTTTATCCCGCAAAAACATCCCATTCTTACGGGAAATACATAATAATTTATGATGTTAAGTTGTCCACACGAAGTCGCGGGCAACAGCTAGTAACTAATAATATATCATATTTGGAATCTATTTTATACTCAAAATTGAACCATTGTATTGGAACACAGCGCGTTATTAGGAGCTTTAAATAAAATGGACATACTTTGATGGATCACGGTAGATGCGAGGCTAAAGGGTGTCAAATATTTGTTAATAGCACTGTAAGGGGTGCATAATTAGGGCTGCCCCTCGTCTGTGCACATGGCCAGATATAAATGAGATTCCATATCGAGCACCTATTGAGCGTCGACAGGGTTGTACGCAAAGCAAGTGACGTGAAAGAAAATGCTTAGATTTATCATCTGACAAAATGGCCTGGTTCCAAATTAGCATAACTTAAGTAAGAGAACGTACCCATTTTTGGCAACATTGATCATAATTGCCGTGTGGTTTCCGGTAGAGTAGATTAGGACTACTCCAACTCTTCCCGTTTATATCGTACAAGGCGACTAAGGAAATACATTATAAAACATCATCAGGCCTCCCCAACCCGTCTGGCCAGCGCGGGGAGTGTAGGCCAAACCATCCGTCTGTCTCCGGCAAATGAGAGAGGGTTGTGCTCCTGCAGTGGAGACAAAAATAACCTGATGATGATCATAATCAGCCATTACACGGCCGCTGCTGATAATGTGACAGGCCTACTAATATATTTATTTCTCATTTTCAAATGCACTGCTGTCTTCCTATCTGCTTCAACTAGTCTCTTTTACACAAAGGTTACTGGACGAAAACTCTTTTAAAGTTAAGTCTTTGTATCATATATTATGTATAAATAGGTTGTATATGATACAAATTGTGTACAATAAAGTAGGTATAAAAAAGTGGTTCAAATCGCATAAAACTTTTAATAGAACTGGTCGTACACTGCAAAGACCGGCATTTCGCACACACTTTCGGCATTGAATATATCGAGTATTATCCCCTCCCGTGTCGCGTTAAGAAAAATACTGTAATTAAGATATAATATTTAAGACAAAAATTTAACTTGTAATGCTATAATTCAGTAAATCAATTCGAAAAATTGAATAAGTGGCAATTTTATTAAACAATTAAAATAAGAAGTAAAAATAATGAATTAAAAATAATAATATTAAAATCCAAGTTAGTCAAATAATCCGCCCAGAGTCGTACCCGGCTGGAAAGTACCCATCACGCTGGCGGCGTGTCCCCGCTGGATCGTTAGATAGATGCACCGGACCAGGTACGACTCCGCAAGGGGTCACCTGTGCACTTCCTATTTTCTAAATATTACCGATTTCTAAACCTACCTCTGTGCTTCTCCCGACCCCCTCCCACATTCACCCTTCACTTATTTGCGCCTGGGGGGCGGCAAAGGGCGAGGGGCGCCCAAAGGGCTAAACTATTGTCCTGCAGTTTTAATTTTGATCCCACCTCCACCGTGAGCCGAGCTATTTTCATTGTGAGCTTTGCAAATAAAACGTTTTAGGGTTCCTCGTATCGGAGATTTTATTTGGTTCATAAAAAAATTTCATTAAAATCATGACTGCCTAGGTACTGTGGAGGTATTTGTAGAAAAACCATGTCAAGCCAAAAACACGCCGTCTACATATGTTTATTCTTTGATACGATTTCTACCCATAACCCTACCCCAAAAGCTGTAATAAGTTGCATGGTTAGAGATTTGGAGACTCTGAAGATGCTGTAAACATTTAAGTTGGACTTACTAACAACCCCATCCTCAGACTGGAATTATTGATTAGTAGTTACTTTGTGCGAAATAAAAAATTGTATTTATTTTAATTGAGAATGCTAATTTCCTAATTTACTGTTTTGTTTCTATTCTCAAACAAAGCAACAATACTACATATAGAACGTCTACCGCTGGATATAGGTTACCTTCCTTAGGTCCTCGGTCCATCTGACGGCGGTCCTCGTCTACCCCAATGGACGTTAGTTCAAGTCTATCATTATTAATTACTTACCACTAAATAAAATTAACATAAAACGACTACTTAACTAGTTTGGTGTAACAAAATACTAATTAAGTCAATATAAACTACAAAGAATGAAGTAATTTGCTAAAAATAACAATTGTAACGGTACAGAACCCTTCCAACAACGACCGAATCACGCATTTGATTATTTCAAAGCTCTCCCAAATAAAATGTTTTTGTATTAGATCTGGCCGCGGGCGCACAACGGTCATACAGACATTATGAGATTTTTTTATATTTATTTTATTTGCAGCGGGGATTATAAAGCTGTAAAGGTGAATGGCGTAAATAAAAATCGGACGTGTGTTTGGTAATAAAAATAATATAAATTGGGAGCGCCCTTTACAGAAATAATATTTCGTATTTTATTGTCCATTGTTATTTTAGACTTTTATCCGACTGCGAGGGCAGTAATTAGGGTTTTGTTTATTACTCAGTCACGTGGTCAAATCAAAATATGTGTGACTAGACATAGACATAGACATACTTTTTTGATAACTTCCGTTACAGGTCAAATAAAAACTTTACACAAGTTAAATAAAATCAAGTTAAATAAAATTCTTAAAATTTCAGTAGGTCGGATAGAAAAGTACCTACATATTCATATATTTGTCTCTGTAAAAGCATTACGAGTATAAATAATATTTTATTGTATTATGAGTTGTAATAATTGTTATGAAAAACTAAATAAACTATTATTATTATTTAATGCAGTCAAAATCATTTAATGGGTCATTCCTGGGAGAAGCGTTCTTCGCGTCAGATTCGTGGCTTTTATATTATAACGTCAACTCGTATTGTTTTATTTAATTATTAACAGTTTTAAGTGGTGGGCCCTCTGACGTTTAATTTAATTTGTGATAACTTAATACCAAGTGTATTTTTAAATTTTTATTTTAATATTATATACTGACATAGATAGTATGTTATATACTATGACATTATTTGAATTGTTGACATTGTAACTTATACACTATTTTATTTTATGACGATCCCTTTTACCATATTAGAATGACATGTAAAATTGAATTTTTAAGATGTAAAAGTGAAATAAATAAATAAATCTAATCTAATCTAATCTAATCTACGTCTAAAACATACCTTTCCATTAAATACAGTTAAGCTACTAATTAACAAACCAAAAAATCAGCAGAAAAGATGCCACATTGAAAAGCTGCATCTGTAGTACCGCTACTCGCCGCCGCGAGCCGCTGGCGCTACTCAAGCTGACTGAATGAATCAGTATTGGCTCAGTTCCTAATGCCTGTTGCCTTGCATTTACGCGTGAACCTGTTAAACGGTTTTATTAACGTAATTTATGGTTTGTAGAAGCCGTATATGGTTTTTAATAAACATGAAAACAGGGTTAAAATTATAAGTGATCTCACTCGAATTGTTCTGCAGTTTAAAATCAACTGATTTATGATTCCCTATACTAGAATTAGGTGGTCAGACCCGGTGAGGAGGGTGGCTGGCGGATCCTTATATGAAGCAGTGCGGCTGGCCAATGACCGCTATGCGTGGAGGCGCATTTTATACGGTCGCGATCCTCAGCAGTGATGGAACGACAGAGAAGAAGCGAGCTCTAGAGCTACTAGGAGGTCAGACCCGGTGAGGAGGGTGGCTGGCGGATCCTTATATGAAGCAGTGCGGCTGGCCAATGACCGCTATGCGTGGAGGCGCATTTTATACGGTCGCGATCCTCAGCAGTGAGAGAACGACAGAGAAGAAGCGAGCTCTAGAGCTACTAGGAGGTCAGACCCGGTGAGGAGGTTGGCTGGCGGATCCTTATATGAAGCAGTGCGGCTGGCCAATGACCGCTATGCGTGGAGGCGCATTTTATACGGTCGCGATCCTCAGCAGTGAGGGAACGACAGAGAAGAAGCGAGCTCTAGAGCTACTAGGAGGTCAGACCCGGTGAGGAGGGTGGCTGGCGGATCCTTATATGAAGCAGTGCGGCTGGCCAATGACCGCTATGCGTGGAGGCGCATTTTATACGGTCGCGATCCTCAGCAGTGAGGGAACGACAGAGAAGAAGAAGAATACTAGAATGCCACTTTTGGTGGACTGTCCATTGGGGGATATGTCATAATCACCACGCTTGGCAGGCGCATTGGTGATCGCAGTAATGATCTTAATATATACAGGAGAAAGCTTCGGCCCTTCCCTGACGCAATCCGTTAGTCGCCTTGATGTCACCCACGGGAATATTGAGGTTGGCCCTATTCTAAGCCGGGAACCACGTGGCTAATCGAAAAGGTGTCATTATCTTAATAATTTTACATTAATAACTTTCTTAAAAAATATATATATTTGTCCGAAATACTTATTGATATTTTAATATATCTTTTATGTAAAATTGCCAGGCAGTTATGACAAAAATTGTTATAACAATTTCACGATAAAATATTATTTTGCGAAAACCGGTTAAAACGAAAACTAATGGACCGATTCAGATGAAATTTTAAACATGACAGTAATGTAATATAAGGAATAATAAGGAAGAGTGAATAGGCATCTTCTGGGTAAGCGCGCTCCACCTTAGGCCTCATCACTTACAATCAGGTGAGATTGAGGTTAAGCGCAAACCCATTAATAATAAAAAGAAATATAAATATATTATTTTATTTCGAGTAATTGCAGCAAAACTCTTTTTTATGACATACCTACGCTTTGAAACGTAGAGTTCTAAATCTTGTAGAAGCAACGATCTCTATGTACTACTAGATGGAGCGTTCCAAACAATCGCTCTGTTCCACGCAAGTAGCCACAACTCTTTCACATTCACAATGAAACTTGTACAGTTACTACTCAGAACATTTAATTATTACTAAATATTGACGCTAAATAATGTCAATATTTAGTAAATAATTAAATGTTCTGAGTAGTAACTGCACAAGTTTCATTGTGAATGTGAAAGAGTTGTGACTACTTGCGCGGAACAGAGCGATTGTTTGGAACGCTCCATCTAGTAGTACATAGAGATCGTTGTGTAGAAGTCACTTTGTCAATCGTTTGACGCCACCGTTATCCAACCCAGCGCGACCTGATTATATTAAAGCGAGCCATTTATTTATCTGTACGTATGTAATCGTGGTATCAAGGTAACCCAAATACTTTTAAATGGCTGCTAGAATAATGACGTCAAAACATGATTTGGAATTCCGTTTGTCACATTTCACATGAAGATTGAGAAAAAATTAGATTGCTCTAGTGACTTTGAAATACCTATATCATTTAATAACAGTTACATTCGAAAAAAAACGGTCAAGTGTGAGTCTGATCCGCGGGTACCTTGAAAAGAAACGTAGAAAAAGTTATTTTAGTTAGATCATCATCATCATCAGGTTATTTTTGTCTCCACTGCAGGAGCACAACCCTCTCTCATCTGCCGGAGACAGACGGAGTATTCGGCCTACACTCCCCGCGCTGGCCAGCGGGTTGGGTAGGCCTGATTGATGTTTTATAATGTATTCCCTCAGTCGCCTTGTACGACATCCACGGGAAGAGTTGGAGTGGTCCTATTCTACTCTACCGGAAACCACACGGCAAATTTTAGTTAGATACATTCGTTTTATTGTTCTTGTAATATTTACATCAACTTCTATCAACTCTAAAACTTCGGAGATAACGGGGGGATGGTATTTTTTCAGATAGTTTTGAATATAATTCGAAAACTCAGCGGCATGAAAAGAAACAAAGATCTATTTTAGAATATACCAATAATGCCCTTTCATATTACTCCACTTGACCTAGTAATCACAGTCTAAAATTTGGGCCCCTGTTTCGGCCCCTTTTTCAATGAAAATAAATATAAATATTTTTTAAATTCTATCACTCACAATAAATTTGGTTTACTACATTATTTAAAACTGTAAATAATTTCAAATCGATAGCATATTAATTTCATATAGTATATTACGTACGGTATATGTATTGTATTATGAACTATATATGTATGCATAGTTATGTATTTAAATATATTTGTTTGTAAATTCAATTATGTAATATTATTACTAAGTATTTACCATGTTCTAAAATTATACATTTCTCTTCTTTCACCTGCAATACTCTGTCCCTACCTCTTTCTTATTTTCCTTCTGAAAGGTTGCCTGGAAGAGATCGCTTTAAGCGATAAGGCCGCCTTTGTACACTTTCCAAAAAATCTGTACCTATTTTATTGTTATCCTTAATTTGTGTGCAATAAAGAGTTTATCTATCTATCTATGAGTAGTTCCTGAGATAATCACTAGCTGTGACAGACAGGGTTTCGTTTTTACCATTTTGGTATGGAACCCTAATGACTCCGCAAACCATTTATCACTAAGTGGCATTTTGTCTTAGTTATTGTATGTTCGCTAAAGTCATCATTTTTAAGCTACACCCAGCATAATGCTGCAGCCAACGATCTCTATGTACTACCAGATGAAGCGTTCCAAACAATCGCTCTGTTCCTAAGTAGCCACAACTCTTTCACATTCACTCTGAAACTTGTGCAGTTACTACTCAGAACATTTTATTATTTGCTAAATATTGACATTATTTAACCGTAGCGTCAATATTTAGTAATAATTAAATGTTCTGCGTAGTAACTGCACAAGTTTCATCGTGAATGTGAAAGAGTTGTGGCTACTTGCGTGGAACAGAGCGATTGTTTGGAACGCTCCATCTGGTAGTACATAGAGATCGTTGGCTGCAGCACACAACGCGAATACGCTGCTGGTACGCTGTCTGGAGCATGTCAAGTGACGTCACAGATACAGTTTGTTAAATTGTGCTTGGAGGTCTATCCGTGTATTCTACGAGTATATGCATTTATAATATTTACATTGAGTGTTTGTATATCAGTGGTATTCACTGCCTCGTTGGCCTGTGACTTGTAATTGGACTAGAGTGCCTGGGTCGTGGGTTCGATTCCCACTGGGGACAGACAACTTTGTACAATTTGGACAAGTTGATACATTTGTGAATTGTGTTATCCTTGTTTAATACCCATACACAGGAGATCCTAGTTTGGGATTAGACAAGTAATAATATAATAATTTATTTCGTTTTTCATAACAATTCTTACAATTCTTACAATTGGTACATAAAGTATCTCAGAAACTAACACAGATAGATCTAGACCTCACACTAGGGTACCCTGTGTTGTGCGGCTACACTCCTTTGCATTTGATTTAGCAATGTTTGTGTGTGGAACAATGGGTGTGTGTTTGTGTGTGGATTTGTGTGTGTGTGTGTGAGGGGGTGTATTTATATATATGTAATATTATATAATACAGTATTATATACTACTATTTATATCATGTTCATGATGCAAGTATTTGTTTAGACATCCGTTGCCATTATATTTTCAGTGTTATCATAATCCAAAGTAAAGAGCCAGGTGAACAAAACTTTCTTGCATTTTGATTTAATTAGGTTTATTATGTTAAGCATATCATTAGCTTTGTTATGAAGAAATGGACCCAAAAAGCTGTAGAAGTGTATGTAATATTTATTTAAAAAAAGTATGAAATGATTGCTAATACGAGTAACTGAATTAATTAAAGTATTAAACTTAACTTGTGATCAGCAGTGGACGTATTTCCGCTGGTGATAATGATGAATAAAAATGGACTATACTGTTAAGGTACAGAGAGAAACGTAACGCCAAAGATATCGATTAAATCCTAACATATCCTGTATTAAGATCCATCAACGAGTTCCTTTTGGAGTCGACGCGTGCGGAGATGGCGATGACGTCATTTGACACAGATAATCAATTAATGTGCCGGTCGCGGTAATTAGTCGCAAGTCGCAGTCGCACCTCGCCGCTTTTGATTAAGATAAATCGAAGGGACGGCGTTATGCCGAATTTCAGTTGCGATGGATCATTTTGGTACTTCATATACGATTATTATAATCGTAGATAAGGATAGAACTTTCTGGAGTGCTATAGCGAGTTCTGCGTCGCTTAATATAAATATAGCTTATCGACATTGGAAACTATGTTTATCGATATTGTTAATATTCATTAACATAACTTATGGTGGGCTGTCCATTGAAAAACATTTTAAAAATAAATCTTAAGGAGTTGGAAAAAAGCCCTTATTTTCCCCCCTCGCTCTTACTGCCTTGTCTCACACCCTGTAAGGTTGATTGGAAGAGATCTCTTTTAGAGATAAGCTCACCTTTGTACACACCATTTATTACTGTATTTAGTTTTAAGATGTGCAACAAAGAATATATAATAATAAAAAAGTTCATAGGTATTTGCAAATTTTTTTCTCAGTATGAGTGAGTATCAGCCTTCAGGTGGACCGAAGAAGGTGGCTGGAAGTGTGAAGGTGGTGCGAAAAATTATTTTGCTGGTGTAAGTGCACTGAAAAAAATGTGGTCTATGAAGTTTCATTTATTGAGTAAAAGGTGGCCGGAAGCGACTGGAAGCGGAGGGCGGAGAACCGAGTGTGGTGGCGTTCATTGGGGACGACCTATGTTCAGCAGTGGACGTGCAGTGAGTGCGATAAATTATTTTTGCTTCATGGTATGAGGTACCTATACCTATGTTTAAAATTTCTAATATGCATATATCCCTCCCTATGTTTTCTACTGCAAAGTAGGTTCTATAATATACTTATACTTCATTATAATAATAACTTTGCTTTGTTTATTGTTATCTGCCGTATGACGTCATCCAGCGCGCATCGCGAGCAGCGAATGAAGTGAAAAGCTCACAAAGGAAACATGTTTACCTCTAATTAATATTCCTAGGTAAAGACTACAGGCAGCCATGGAGATGGTAATCATCGAATTATTGGGGCGAAGTTTTAAAGTGTGGTTACTAGGTCTAGTGGGATATCGTACGAAAGGGCAGCAATGGTACATTCTAAACTAGGTTTTATGTCGCTTACTTTATAAGATAAATATCTAAAACAACAAAGCCCCCCCCCCCCCCCCCCCTATTTTATAAAGATATTGTGTGAATTGTCCAAAATATCAAGTAAGTAGGAAAAAATCTACCATCTGCGAGCTATTCTGGCGTGCGCTGCCAAAACCGCTAGAGTTACACATATGTAATGTATGATGGAAATGTTTATCTTAAGTAGCCCTACAAAAAAGCACGCCACAGTATATACGATCTATATCTTATGTGTAAGCCATTATAGCCAAAATAGTGAACCATAACTACAATAAAATTTGATAATTTATTTCAAATGCTGCACAAATTGAAAAAAAAAAATGAAAATAGCTACTTTTATCGCTATATACGCCACGCTATATATATTCTTTTCTACGCCACGCTAATATAAGCTACCCGAAATACTTATCCTGCGCAGGCGAAGTCGCGGGCACCAGCTAGTATTTATATATATTTAGTTTATTTAATCAAAAAGAGAATAATGTATTCCAATTTTGAAAAAATAAATATTTTGATTTTGATTTTATGATAAACAATTATTGTACATATATGTCTCTTTAAAAGTATTCAAAGAAGCGACTCCATATCTCCTTAAGTCATCAAGATGAAGAGAATGACATCAACCCATTAGTGGCGGAGAACGTCACCGCCCTTCCTTCCGTATACACGCACTGTGTTTGTCTAGCCTATAGCAGACTTTACACTATCAGACCTTTAATCAGTCTGATAGGAGTTGGTCTCTATCAGACTGACAACAAGTTAAATATAGTCGGAATTAACTCTCGTTTATCTAACTTAAAGTAAAAAAATATTTAGTCAACTTGGTTGCTGTGTATTAGCTAAAGTAATCCTTTTTATGATCGGTTGAAACAAAATCTTGATCAAGTTGACTTAGATCAAGGGAACAAGATCTTGGTTCGCTCTAGTAGAGTTAAGATTTCTGGTCACGGTTACCAATCATCATCATCAGGTTATTTTTGTCTCCACTGCAGGAGCACAACCCTCTCTCATCTGCCGGAGAGAGACGGAGAATTTGGCCTACACTCCAGACCAGCCTGGCCAGACGGATTGGAGAGGCCTTGTGTTTCCGGTAGAGTAGAATAGGAGCACTCCAACTCTTACCGTGGATGTCGTACAAGGCGACTAAGGGAATACATTATAAAACATCAGTCAGGCCTTTCTAACCCGATTACCAATACCTTGTTCAAATCAACAATGTTTTTTTAGTGTACATTATATATTTGGTTTAAAACCAACAGATTTTTGATTAGTCTGATGGTTAAAGGTCGCTATCAGACTAACTAGAAGTCTAACAGTGTAAAGATATTTGTACCGTATACACTATACGCGCTTATATGTCGACCACATAAGTTCTTCTCTTTCTAACTTCTAGCGTGGATCTCTCGGCGCTCTCAGTAACATTGTACTGCCAGGTAAATATCGTTTCCATAGAAATGAATGAGATAGAACGGTGAAGTAAGCGCGACGCGCGTGCCAACAATTTGCAATATATTGCAGAAACTGTCAAACGCTTACTCGTTTAACGCCGAGTTAAGGTCGGGTAAACACATAAGTCTGCATAAGTGCCATATTGCCCGTTTTCAAACTGCATAACTGTATCTACTCACTAGAAACGTGACCACGGGGCAAAAGAAGTGCGCGGGAGGGGGCGCGCTGTGTCCGAAAATCGACACGCGCGAGACTGAAGTAAACAAGTTATATACCCCTTCTATCTATATCCGTTTCTGTGGTCGCTTCTTTACGTAGGTAATATTTAGTATTCTCTACTAAATGATAGAGTAGCCGTGTGGTTTCCGGTAGAGTAGAATAGGACCACTCCAACTCTTCCCGTGGATGTCGTACAAGGCGACTAATGGAATACATTATAAAAAATCAATCAGGCCTCCCCAACCCGTCTGGCCAGCGCGGGGAGTGTAGGCCAAATCCTCCGTCTGTCTCCGGCAGATGAGAGAGGGTTGTGCTCCTGCAGTGGAGACAAAAATAACCTGATGATGATGACTAAATGAAGGGCATTATACACATACGACAGCTGTCGTAACAGGGACGAGACGACTTCGACACGACTTATCGTCCGACCTAAAAGCCCCCGCGGCTTTCTCCCACGTAGAACCAGGTCTCACTTAATCAACCCTCCGTAATGAGGGTATCTAGCGGGGAGGTATCAATTAATGAATATTTTACTCGGAGCGGCTTCTTAATAAACGAGTGTCGGATTTTTGGGGGATTGTGCGGGATTCGGGGGATTCGCGGCGTGATTTATACGGAGTCGAGTGATTGGTTTAAAGTGCCTAATGTAATTATAAGCCTTAGTGATTCTAGATGATTTTTGAAACATAAATTCAATTTTTTATTATAAAATGCATCTTAAGGTGATCGACGGAAAGGCAAATTTTAAATATATTTTTAATGATTTCATGTAAATTTTTGTAATAATTTTTTTATTAAATTCTCGACTGAATCTTTTTATTTCAGTACATCAGCAATTTTGCTTTCCAGCGACCACCTATATTATAAAACGCAACTCTCTATCAGTCTGTAATGCTGTTAGTGTGCTAATAACTCGAGAACCATTAATCTGAATTACGTGTTTTTTTTTTAATTCATAGATAAATCTTCTCTGCCCAGTTTTTAATATCATTTTGTTACGGTAGGTAATATTTTAAAACAATTAGTAATATAATTTTATAGACCATGCGTGAGGAGCCACGGTCACAACTAGTTTATTATAAATTGAACACCAAGTTACCTAATACTTTAGAAAATGTCGCATAAATTGTTTTATTATGCCACGCCGGAGGTTGCGGGTTCGAATCCCGCTAGGGGCAAATGTTCGTATGATGATTATGAATGTTTGTACCCAAGTCTTGGATGTTTATATATTTATTTAAGTATGTGTATCCGTTATCTAGTAACCATAGCACAGGCTCTGCCTAGTATGGGGCTGGATAATTGGTGTGAATGTCTGACATATTTATTAATTATTTATTTGTTATTTATTTGTAAGTGTGCAATTTCGCATACCTACAATTAGACCGACATTTTATTTCATAAAATGAAATATATAACTATAAAAATTTGAGCCGACAAATTTCGTAATGTAAATTTATAGAAAGAGCTGAAGTGGCAGTGAACGGGCCACATACGTCGCAGAACCGAACGGCCGTTGGGGCAGACGAGTTCTGGAGTGGAGGCGACGCCCCGCTACAGGTGGACCGACGACCTGAAGAAGTCTGGATGCGGAGGGCGTAGGACCGGGTGTGGTGGCGTTCATTGGATAAGGCTTATATCCAGCAGTGGACGTCTAGGGGCTGACATGATGATGAAATCCATAGAGTTGGTAGAAACGGAATACAGCAGCCACTGTGGCAGTAGGGTTTAAAGGAAAGTAGTTTTAGTTAGGTTCTAAACATTCATTGCCATCCTCGTTCGTCCTGGTTATGAGTTAAAATATATATATACGTTTCTGACACTGGCCTCAACAGTACGCAAGCCTTGTAAGGTCCTCCTCTCCTCCGGTCCAGCAAAAAGCGGGACGCGTCCGTCCAATATAAGTTTTAGTTAGTATTCACTTGAAAGAGATCGACTTAATCCTGGAGATATCAAAGAAAGAAAAACATTTATTCACTACCACAATTGGCACACACAAAGAAAAAAACCAACAAAGCAAGAAAAAGGAAAAAAAAAATTATAAGAACTAGAGAAAACAATTTAAAAATTTTCTAACATAGTTAAAATAGTATGCGTGTGCCGTGGCAGCAAAAGGGCAAACGACTCAGAATATGCCTAGACCAAGTAAGGTTGCCTAGATCAGGAACGTGATTCGTAAAATAATATGATGATAGTTCTGGAAACCCTAGTGGGTTATCCAGCACTATTAAAAACTTTAGAGACAATTAGAACAGATATATGTAAATATTCTCGTAGGCCAGGAAGATATTAATTAATGTAAGTAGTGTGCCCAGCGATTGTGCGAGCTCGTATCAAACACGAAAGCAACAAACATCTTTTTTTTTTCAGAATATCAGCTGGAATTGTGGAATATTTAATCTTGTATCTCTAAAACCCGTCTCAGTGATATATTATTGTGTCAAATGAGAGACACCTGAGTGTTTTATATTTAACGTCTCTCTCTTCTAAATGCGAGACGCGTGTGGTGTGACAAGGTGAAATATATCGTAGGTGAAAATAACTGATCGGACTAAAAGCTTTTTTGAAGTCCGGTTTATTAATGCAAGTATTTCGGGATACCTTTGCCAACTGAAACATTCTTTAAGTAAGAGAAAAGAATCAGAGACTTTATTATTTAGAATTATTGTTATTTGTGTATGATTTAAGTATTATCATAATCATCATAGTCCGTAGACGTTCATTGTTGGACATAGGCCTTCCCCGACAAACACCAACCGGCCACCTTCTTCAGGTATTAATACCTTTAGTATTAATACCTTTATTTTATTAGTACCTATTTTTAAAAATGTCAATTTCTTTTATTTTACCTTCAATACTCTGTCACTGTCTGTCTTTCTTATTTTTCTTCTGAAAGGTTGCCCGTAAGAGATCGCTTTAAGTGATAAGACCGCCTTTGCACACTTTCCATAAATCTGTACCTATCGTTATTCTTAATTTGTGTGCAATAAAGAGTTTATATATCTATCTATACTTTTATCACAAAGGTTTATTTATCATTCTGATCTACTACCGTCATTATATCTCACCAAGGACAGAATTTCCAAAACAGGGCCGGCTTCAGCATCTAGTTAAAGCGGGAATTAAACTGAGCTTAAAGTGAATTATTGGGCACCGCGACCGCGAGATTGAACTCAGAGTTAAACTCTTATCTTGTTCTTTTCCCGTTTCGAGGCAGTTAATAGGTCGCTCTGCTCGCTTGGGGCCGGTGGCACTGTAGCTAGTTTAATTACGTGACTTTAACTCTGCTTATAAGCTTATCATTTTTGATTTCGTAGCTAGGTCAATTTTGAAACCAGTGATTATTTAAAAATAATGTTGTATGGAACCCAAATACGAACCTGGTTATAATAGTAGGGCCCTGCGCACATTCCAGCGTTTATTATCATTATCAAGGAAAAAAAATATTTAACCAGTTAATATATATTTTTTAAATAAACCTATATAGGTATGTTGATGTAGATTTCAGAATGAATAAATAAAAAAGTAAAACAAATATTTAGCTTCTTTTCATTCTATTTTCTGTTTGATTCTTGAGATAAGAATAATAAATAAGAACGATATTTTCTTGTGATTATACTAAATTCTTAATATCTCGAAAACTACAACCGACCATAAGGTCTTTAATCGCAAATAACGTCACATATTTCATATTGTAATAAACAACATGAACATACATTTCTGACTCATATAGTTCACAAATAAAACATGAACCAATAAAATAGTAAATTTACAGCGAGCTCATGAGGATTATAATTTTTGTCATGTACACAAATGAAACCCTAATTCATATTAATATTTTGACACAGAAACGTCACAACAGGTGTTTAGAGTAAGTGATCATAAAATGTCAACGATCCTATGAGATATAAAATTTATAGAGCAATTTTTAAACCAATGGAAATACAAATTTCATTTTATTTATATTATAATTTTTGTATACATATTCTTTATTGCACATATTTTTTTTAAAAGGGCATAACATAAAAGTGTACAAAGGTGAACTTATCTCTATAAGATATCTCTTCCAGCCAACCTCCACTGTGGGAAAAGCTAAAACAAGCGGTAGGTCACAAACAGAAAAAAATATGCATGGATATTGAAATTTTATAATAAAATATTGTACTATACATAAATATTATTTTATTTAAGGATAAAAACTATAGAATAAATGAGTAGGTATAGCTATTGATATATACTAATATAAGTTACTAAGTATCTTTAGTACATAAACAAAATAATACTTAAGAGGGTCGTACCTGAGCGCCTGATTTTTTCAATTTTCATAATTGCATTGAAATCTATTGATATACTTTCTGTAACAATGAATTTAAATGTACTTCAAAGCAGCTGATGATGTTTATCAATTGATATATTGAAATTATTATTCAATTTATTTTTACACTACCACTTTCAGACAATGCTCTTTACAAAGAGCGACCAGTTTCTACATAATAAGACTAGGCTGTTGTAAAGTGGCATTTTTAAACAACACAAAAACGTCAAATAAATTTAAAAATAAATAATAATTTTAGAATAAAATAAATTTAATTATGTCAGTTTGTAAGCTGCTATAAGAATTTCGTCTTATTCAATTGGAATTAAATATATATATTTGGTGTGTGTAACATTACTTCTATAAATAAAATAGTATTTTCAGATTGTAACTAAAACAAAAACACAGAGAAACATAATTTGAATGTGAAGTGCGTAACATTTTTAATTATTCATTTTTATTTATTTTATTCGCTAATGCAAAGCTAAGATATTGTGTATCACCGGGCCGTTTTCAGATAAACATAGAGCTAGTGCAAACATTCAATTAAAATGCTAAGTATCCCCTCCAAGGTAGACTCTCCAGACGTTTGCTTTCTTAACTCGGTTGAATTATTCAAACAGGGTAGGTAGAACGAAACATCAAATGCCCAATAAGTAAATATACCCATTTTACAGGGCAAGGATTTCTACCTAGTTGGTTTTAGCTTTTTAAGATTTGGATTAAAAAAAGAATATGTTTTAATTGGGATGGTTGTCTGTGGAAATTGTTAAAATTTTCCTAAATCTATTAAAATAGAAATCGACACTTTTTGGTTCTTGGTGCGTATGGAGTTGGAACAATATATTTGTGTATTGTCTGTCATCGAAATGCTGTTTTTGTACACTATAAGTATTGATTTTATACAATACTAGCTTTTGCCCGCGACTGCCTCCGCGTAGGTTTCGATATTTACACATCTTGAATTTCAAAATAGATATCATTTTTCGTTTCCCGTAGTAATGACAGGTTTTTGGGATAAAAACTATCCTAAGTCCTATTCCAGAACCTAACTTTCCTATATGAAATGTAAAACTTGGCACACATATAGATTAGGTCCTGGAAAAGGACATAGGATAGGTAGTTTTCATCCCTAAAAAATAATCTCGTTCTTACGAGAAACCAAATTAATCGTTAAAAGCAGTGTGTAAATATCGAAACATACGTGGACGAAGTCGCGGGCAAAAGCTGGGTATATTATTAACTAGCTGTTGTCTGCGACTGGACAACTTAACATCACAAATTATTATGTATTTCCCGTAGGAATGGGAGGTATTTTCGGGATAAAAACTATTCTATGTCCTTTTTAAGGACCTAACCTATATGTGTCCTAAGTTTCATTACGATCCGTCCAGTGGTTGAAGCGTGATTGAGTAACAAACATCCAAACTTTCGCATTTATAATATTATTGGGATAATATAACATTGAAAAAATATGAATATCATATATATTATTATAATTATGTATAATATTTTAGTAAGTATTTTTACATGTAGAACTCGGTTATTTAATCAAATATATATAGACAAAAATCATGGTATTTAAAGGAACATATAGTTAGTTACTTTATTTGTTGGAATACTATCACTTTCATTTAGAATTTAAATTATTTTCTATCATGAAGAGTGAATTTCTAACTTATAGAAGTGTACTGTGATAGTCTAATCTCCTCTTCGAAAAAAATACAAAGAATTTTTTCTTATACGTCTACCTTTTTTAATATTTTTTTTATTTAGTGTGTAATAAAATATATGCAATTGTGTAGAAAATAATGTTTGTGAAGGAGGTCGCATAGACCCAAAATAGGTATAGTTCTTTGCTCTAACAGCTCTGTTGGAAAACACGAACACGAAATATCTAGTAAACTCATTAACATAACCTCAATCTTTTTGTGCTAATATCATAATTAAAAACTTTGTAACTTTGCTTTGCTATTCACCATTGCGTAGTGATATTTAGTATTCTCTGCCATAGATGTGTATAAAGAAGGAGAGCTATTTCTGCCAACAAACTGTACTATACAGTTTGGCGGAGTTATTGTATGTATATTTTTTAAGAGATGAATAAATGATTTTATTATTATTATTATTATTAACGTTCACGAAACAGCGTTGCTTCCAAGCATATTTTGTGTGTAACTTTACTGAACTCAAGTCGTAGTAATGAAGACCGCTTCGTCGGTTTGAATGTAATCTTTACAAATTACTTTCATTTCCCGACGCGGCCCGATCTAGCGGGATTAATTCTAAACCTTTGTTTTAACTACATTATTTACAAACAACGATCTCTAAGTACTACTAGATGGAGCGTTCCAAACAATCGCTCTGTTCCACGCAAGGAGCCGCAACTCGTTCACATTCACTTTGAAACTTTTGCAGTTACTACGCAGAACATTTAATTATTACTAAATATTGACGCTACTTGTAAATACCGTAAATATGTACAGATAAATAAATGTCTCGCTTTAATATAATCAGGTCGCGCTGGGTTGGATAACGGTGGCTTCAAACGATTGACAAAGTGACTTCTACACAACGATTTCTATTTACTACTAGATGGAGCGTTCCAAACAATCGCTCTGTTCAACGCAAGTAGCCACAACTTTTTCACATTCTCAATGAAACTTGTGCAGTTACTACGCAGAACATTTAATTTATTTGCTAAAATTGACGCGATTTACCCGTAGCGTCAATATACGCTACGGGTAAATAGCAAAAAATTACTATTAAGAGTTCTAAGAAACGAATATAGTTATGTTTCATATGCCCGCAGATAGGCGTTGTGTAAAAGAGCTTGAGTCTATGTTTATTCTTATATATTTTTGTTCTAAAGACTATATTGACATATTCTATGTTTGCACTTTATTTTTATTTTTTAAATAAATTGCCACGTTCGTCGTATTAAACAAGCCATATCAATTTACAGCACTTAAACTGAATTCAATAACGACATTATCACGAGCTGCAGACGTGGCCCCGAGTGGGGCTCCCTGTCGTGACCCCCCGGTGGGGCGCCCCGTCGTGACGCACTACCGCCAGTGGTCACCCGCGGAACTAATGACCGCTACCTTTTGTTAAAAGGTGGACTGTGAGGACAATTTAGATATTGAAAAGTCTGTTGTGGTTAAAGGGTTGGTCTTTGTAATGAAATGATCTTGATTAAATTATTGCCTACATGGTAATGAATCTGGCCTTTTTGCACAGGGATCTCCATTGACCTATTGGTAGTCCTAACTAATATTATAAACGCGAAAGTTTGTAAGTATGGATGGATGTTTGTTACTCTATCACGTAAAAACTACTGAATGGATTTTAATGAAACTTTACAATAATATAGCTTATCCATCAGAATAACACATATGCTACAATTTATAAAGATATTGTGTGAATTGTCCAAAATATCAAGTAAGTAGGAAAAAATCTACCATCTGCGAGCTATTCTGAAAACCGCTAGAGTGCGCTGCCAAAACCGCTAGAGTTACACATATGTAATGTATGATGGAAATGTTTATCTTAAATAGTTCTACAAAAAAGCTACTCGAAATACTAATCGTGCGCAGACGAAGTCGCGGGCACCAGCTAGTATCAAATAATCTTATTTCAGAATAGGTATAATAAAATATAATAGTTTCACTTTCTTAACCTCATAAATATAAATCTAATAGAAATCTTCCACCGTTTCAGAATAGAGAAATCTATGGGGAGAAGAAGAGGCAAGTATCTAATTTTTAAACGTCACAAAATCATCATCAGCCATAATACATCCTACTGCGGAAATCAAACCTCCCTAATAGAATGTCACTTTTGGTGGGCTGTCCATTGGGGGATTTGCCGTGATCACCATGCTTTTCAGACGGATTGGTGATCGCAATAATGATCTTAATATACACAGGAGAACGCGGCTGCCCGTCCATGGTGCAAGCCCTTAGTTGTCTTGACGATACTTAAAGGAAGATTGAGGATGGCTCTATGTACCAAATGGCACAAGTTAGCTCATAATGTCATGGGCTCGATTCTGAAGGCACAACGTTAAAATTTGACAGCACAAAAACTGTTGCTATCCTTGTCACACTGTATTATAAAGATAAGAGATGCAGATGACATAAATATATTCAAAAACCCTCTTTTCAAACTTCTTGTTGACAAAGCTTATTATGCTGTTCAGGAATTCTTATCTTAAATGATGGTTTGATATATTAGTATAGGTAAATAATTAAAATTATTGACATGGGTTTAATTTGGTAAGTCTTGTATTATTTTGTTGTTGGAAATTAAGTTATATTCTATTTAAATATTGTAATGTTTGTTTTTCATTAAGATCTTGGTAATTGTAATTTATAAATTGTGTTTTACATATTTATGCTTATGCTCATAAATTGCACGCCTAACAGGCAGAACCATGAAGTTCCAATTAGCTTTAAGATCCTTTATAGTTACTGATGGTTATACAATAAATAAATTTTGAATTTGAAGACGAAACCAATTTTAACGCTGTCAAATTTTAAATGTGTGCCTTCAGAATCTCGCCCAATTGTCATCCAAAGTTTATTTTTAATTTATTATCATTGTTCGTCCAAGTTATTTATATACTTTGTCTAAAGTACCTAGTTCTTTGAGTTTCAGTATACCGCAGACATAAACTACACTAAATTCCTACCCCACTGAAAATAAATTCCCAAAATCCATAACAGGAAGGACACTAGAAATTGCTCTGGGAAACGGATCGCCGTGCCGCAGAAATATTACCGGTCGTGAGTTTAAACAAAAATCCTCAAATGTATGGGAGCGCAGCCTCCGGTATATAAACACGCACGGTCATTTCATAAAACGTCTGTGTATTTTCTATTGTGATAGGTTTCATATTTCTGACCGCAGGGGGCTGGAGCTCGTAAAACGACACAGTTTGGCTTGGTGCCCTCTCTGTGCCCCCTCAACAGAGTCGTAGCTGGGGTCTTGCGCCCAGAGTAATATTCTCATTTTGCGCCTTTAATCCATATTCGGAGACCACACTCATTAAAAATCCTAGAATAAATAAGATGAAACTATATTTGCTTTAAAATAGAGTAGGTACATAATAATTAATTCAAATACACATAAATATTGCCGTGTGGTTTCCGGTATAGTAGAATAGAACCACTCCAACTCTTCCCGTGGATGTCGTAAAAGGCGACTAAGGGAATACATTACAAAAATCAATCAGGCTTCCCCAACCCGTCTGGCCAGCGCGGGGAGTGGGGCAATCCTCCGTCTGTCTCCGGCAGATGAGAGAGGGTTGTGCTCCTGCAGTGGAGACAAAAATAACCTGATGATGTACATAATAATATCAAATGGTATTTATGACTACTTATTTGTTAGCCCTGTACGCCACAAAATCTGTAACGAAATAAAATGCGTGTTGACTCAGCCATTTACGAAGGTAAATTATAAACGTTCTTGATTGTAGTTCCTTTATTAGTCGGTATGTTTTATATACTGTTTTGCCGATCGCTTAACAGTTCTGTTACAAGCTCTAAACTCAATGCAAGCCAAAATGAATCCTACGCGCATAAGTCAATTTTACGCTAAACCGCTGAATCACGCACACATTGACAGACTTACGCGATTTTCTTGTGTATATATATTTTTTTAAATTCCTAAAGTGCGGTTTGAAACTGGCCTGCTAGAATACTCGTACCACACGTAAGTATATGTATATTTATTACATAATAACTATATTTTCAATCAAAAATTGCGCCACATTACAATTTTGCGCCACATGTAAACGGGGGTCCCTATTACAGCTGCCTCTCTGCCCTCTCTCAGTATGTTATTAACGACATCTAAGGTGGTGTTGAGGTTGGAGGTTTAATAAAATTTTAAGGGCGGTCGCCAAAAACTATTCTCATACATTTGCCCAGAGTAATGTGGAAGGGATAGTATATAATTTTTGTAAATATTTCAGCCAAAAAGCGTATTTGTGAAGGAAGTATAATTCTGTTATGTCTCTCTCATAATACTTGGTCCAAGAGGGGTAGGCAGAGGCGATGTACCGCCACTTTACGCGAACCTGACAACCGTCGCAAATCGACTTTCCTTCGTCCGCTTTTCGCCCCGTGATACCACTTGACGTGATGTGTACAACATCGCCGCCTTCGTGTTGAGGTATTCATCATCATCATCAGCCTGTAAGAGCCCACTGCTGGACATAGAGCTCTCCCAAGGCGCGCATGTGGTTTTTACGGTAGAGTAGAATAGGACCACTCCAACTCTTCCCGTGGATGTCGTACAAGGCGACTAAGGGAATACATTATAAAACATCAATCAGGCCTCCCCAACCCGTCTGGCCAGCGCGGGGAGTGTAGGCCAAATCCTCCGTCTGTCTCCGGCAGATGATAGAGGGTTGTGCTCCTGCAGTGGAGACAAAAATAACCTGATGATGATGACACACCTAGACGTAGATTCCTTCTCTGATTTAGAATTTGAAACAAAAGGTGTCAACATTTGTGTGCTGTTAAAGTCTTTCCGCTGTTTGCGTCGTATTAAAAACATGTAGAAACATTAGACTTTAAAATTTTAAAATAAAAACATTTATTCATCTCTCCAAAAAATATATATACCACTAGCTGTTGCCCGCGACTTCGTCAGCGTGGACAACTTAACATTACAAATTTATATGAATTTCCGGTAGGAATGCGATGTTTTTTTGGGATAAAAACTAATAATACATACACATTCATTATTATTATTATAAATATTATTAATTAAATCACATCAAACTATTACATATCTTAAAATTAAGGGGTGGACGATGCTGTGCAAGTGAGAGGTCCCCAACTCAGCGAAGTGCTGCGCCCGGAAGGTTCAGCGCTGGTTTTCTGGTGAGGCCTGTGCTAGGGTGTCACAGAGTGTTGTGTAGGTGTGTGTGTGCGTGTGTTAGAAAGTGATAATGTGGAGAATATATAAATGTAATGGAAAATTAACTGAATAGGCAATAGACAATATAAGTAATAATAAGTAAATAAATAACTAATGCTATGACCTATTCCAGGACCTAACCTATATGTGTGCCAAGTATCATCACGATCCCTCCAGTGGTTGAAGCGTGATTGAGTAACAAACATCCAAACATCCAAATATCCAAACTTTCGCATTTATAATATTAGTAGGAAGTAGGATAACTCCGCCAAACTGTATAATACAGTTCGGCACACTCACCTCGTAGGACATCTGACAGAATACATAAGAGAAGAAACGCAATTCTAAAGTCATAAAAGTCAGTGACAGTCGCAATTAATATAAAATCGGTAGAATATCGTCCCGATTGAACTCATAAATATCTCACACCATTATCGTCACATAAAAGAATTTTTTACAGCTGTCCCGCTATTTTATAAAGACTGTAACTAAAAGTACCTCAGTAGTATAAATTTATAGAGCATTGTCTACACTTATTCATTACGAACTTTCAGACTGTAAATAAAACGTAGCGAGGGTACCATTGGTCATGTGGTACCCTGCTTGGAATAGGGCCACCTCAAATCTTCCAGTGGGTGTCATCAAAGCGACTAAGGGATTGCACCAGGGACGGGCAGAAGCGTTCTCCTGTGCGATTACCAATCCCTCTGTCAATCGTGGTGATTATGACAAATCCCTCAATGGATAGCCCAACAAAAGTGTTTTATTGGGGAGGCTCTGTCAATCGTGGTGATTATGGAAAATCCCTTAATGGATAGCCCAACAAAAGTGTTCTATTGGGGAGGCTCTGTCAATCGTGGTGATTATGGAAAATCCCTTAATGGATAGCCCAACAAAAGTGTTTTATTGGGGAGGCTCTGTCAATCGTGGTGATTATGGCAAATCCCTCAATGGATAGCGCAACAAAAATGTTTTATTGGGGAGGCTCTGTCAATCGTGGTGATTATGGAAAATCCCTTAATGGATAGCCCAACAAAAGTGTTCTATTGGGGAGGCTCTGTCAATCGTGGTGATTATGGCAAATCCCTCAATGGATAGCGCAACAAAAGTGTTTTATTGGGGAGGCTCTGTCAATCGTGGTGATTATGGCAAATCCCTCAATGGATAGCGCAACAAAAATGTTTTATTGGGGAGGCTCTGTCAATCGTGGTGATTATGGCAAATCCCTCAATGGATAGCGCAACAAAAGTGTTTTATTGGGGAGGCTCTGTCAATCGTAGTGATTATGGCAAATCCCTCAATGGATAGCGCAACAAAAGTGTTTTATTGGGGAGGCTCTGTCAATCGTGGTGATTATGGAAAATCCCTTAATGGATAGCCCAACAAAAGTGTTCTATTGGGGAGGCTCTGTTAATCGTGGTGATTATGGAAAATCCCTTAATGGATAGCCCAACAAAAGTGTTCTATTGGGGAGGCTCTGTCAATCGTGGTGATTATGGCAAATCCCTTAATGGATAGCCCAACAAAAGTGTTCTATTGGGGAGGCTCTGTCAATCGTGGTGATTATGGCAAAGCCCTAAATGGATAGCGCAACAAAAGTGTTTTATTGGGGAGGCTCTGTCAATCGTGGTGATTATGGCAAATCCCTCAATGGATAGCCCAACAAAAGTATTCTATTGGGGAGGCTCTTTCAATCGTGGTGATTATGGCAAATCCCTTAATGGTATCCCAACAAAAGTGTTCTATTGGGGAGGCTCTGTCAATCGTGATGATTATGGCAAATCCCTCAATGGATAGGCCAACAAAAGTGTTCTATTGGGAAGGCTTGTGTTCAGCAGTGTACATATCTCGGTTGATGATAATGATGATTTATTTAAAAATCAATAGGTAGTTAAAAATAAATATTGTATTACATTATTAAAAATAGCTACCAATAGGTATTGTGTTATAAAATCAACTAAAAAAACCAACAAGTCGCTAATACTATAATATACGATGTACATTAAAATGTTGACAGGCCAAAATGGCGTCTATAAAATATCAAAGCAAGTTTTACGACTCTAGGTGAAATAGCGCCAAAGAATAAATAAAACGCTTTGAGCATTATCAGCGTTGAATATTTTTAGTTTAGTATTTTTTAAAGTGTTTACCGGTGTCTGATATTGAGCCTATCTGAAGTCACACTTTAATTTTAACAGCAGCGAAAATTACAGTGGGAACCGTTGGTTCTCGTGTCAACAGCCATCACGAAAGCAGTGTTGTTATTTGGCTTCAGGTTTTTTTCTTACTTTTAGCGATATTTAGTCAAAGTCAAAATCATTTATTGCATATTAGTACACTTGGTACATTTATACACGTCATTTTTTTTATCGACTACCGCTTCCTAGGTGTTAGCGCTGTGAAGAAGAAACGGCGCAACAAACTTCACGCAACACATCTTTTAAAAATCAAGTTTGCATACAATTAATAAAGATTTTGCGAAGCTGGATTAACATTAGTACCAGGCATCTTTGTCATTCAAATAATCGTTTACTTTATAATAGGCTTTCTTACAAAGTTGTTTTTTAATGTGAATCTTAAACTTTCTGTCCGTCATATTTAAGATTTCCTCTGGTAGTTTGTTGTAGAAGCGTATACATTGCCCCGTGAACGATTTACTGACCTTACTTAGTCTTAACCCTGGTAAAACAAGTTTATTTTTATTTCTTGTAGTAATGATCACCACAGTACTCGTTAAAATTTGTGGATAGAACTAATGTTTCGCTAATTCAAATAACTTCGTGCAATTGCAATGTCCTGACAATGAGTGGGATAAGTCCGCCTTTGTACAC
The DNA here is from genome assembly GCA_947086405.1 of Esperia sulphurella. Taxonomy (NCBI): domain Eukaryota; kingdom Metazoa; phylum Arthropoda; class Insecta; order Lepidoptera; family Oecophoridae; genus Esperia; species Esperia sulphurella. Next base: position 16,350,255 of record OX352266.1, read on the forward strand.
AGTTTAATTCCTTTTTTATTATTGTTGCTGTTGTTATTTTTGGTACAATAAAGCGTTTACATACATACATACATACATACATACATACATACATACATACATACATACATACATACATACATACATACATACATACATACATACATACATACATACATATCTGATTCAAACTCATTGTAGTCAATTTTGACATTATTTTAGTTTACAAAAAACTGATAAATAGAAAAGTAGTTTAATGTCAACAATTTTCTATTGAGGAGGCTTATGATCAGCAGTGGACGTATTTCGGATGATGATGAAATCTAGGATTACGTAAATATTTTTTTTCACAAAAATATTGGTTTAACGAAACAATGGTTCTGCAATAAAATTATGCACTTTACAAAGCTCGCGTAAACAAAACAGTATATTTCTGAATCAATAAACTATATTTTCTAACATCAAAGGCCTTAAAGGGATCTCACTCGTCGCGGCCCACTGGCAAAACGCGGTAAGTAAGATTTCCGCACCTTCCCATCAAGTGGCGCCACCACCGCGGCGGCAAGTCGCAGACATAACAACACTCACGCGCTAAAATAAAACACTTAAACTGCGATCTATCACGATTTACGGATGTACGAGGTTTCGTGATTTTTAGGGTACCGTATGCAAGGTTTTATTAGTGGTAGAACTAGTACCTAAATATGGCATGAATGATTAAATGGAGTTGTTTGGAGTTTTATTTACTGGTTTTATTAGCTAGTCCTAAAATTTAAATAAAAAAATTCTATTCTATTTTACTAGTAAGCGGGATGTGGAAGTAGAAGTATAGATTATTAAAAGAGCAAAGTAAAATGTCCATATTTATATACTAATTAGTTTATACATAAATTAATGACAAAAAAAATATAAAAAAAAAACATTATAATAATAATAAAGATTAGATTAGATTAGATTTATTATTTCAGTCTACATATTAAATATAACTATATACATTTCATGTACAGTGCTATACAATATATAAAGTGATCGTCGTATTTTAACAAATTATCAATATAAAAAATAATAAAATTAACACATTACATACAATATAACATATACCTTTGCTTTGTGTCTGGATGTAATTTAACTTGATATATGTGTCCGAATATATCAGCTGTCCGAAACTCATAGTACAAACCCATACCCATATTAATACCCAACGTTGAATTTCAGTAATCTGGCCCAGGCCGCATTTAGTATCCAAATTGAGATCAGATCAGGCTGTGTTAGATTATCTCACATTTTTTTATATTTTATATTATACTAGCTGTTGCCCGCGACTTCGTCCGCGTGGATAACTTGACATCACAAATTATTATATATTTCTCGTAGGAATGGGATGCTTTTTCGGGATAAAAACTATCCTATGTCCTATTCCAGGACCTGACCTATATGTGTGCCAAGTTTCATTCCGATCCGTCCAGTGGTTGAAACGTGATTGAGTAACAAACATCGAAATATCCAAACTTTCGCATTTATAAAATTAGTAGGATAGGATAGGAAGTAGGATTAGTAGGATTACAAATGTTCTTTTTCCTAAACCACTGGGAACCACTGGGTTTATTTGTAGGATGGTTGGTCGCTACCTGTACAAAACTTTTTCTGTTGCCAAAATAGGTATTTGAATGGAGAATTTTTATATAAGGGAATTATTATTCTCTAATGGAACTTAAATTCAAAATATGATGTGGCTCATCGAGCAAACTTTCTACAGCTTTGATGAATTCATAGAAAATTGTAAATGTAATTAGTAGTGTTTAATGTTTGTTTATTATTTTATGAGACATAATCATTTTATATAATATTTATAACTATGTTATGTTATAGATTTTAAAATTGTATGACCTGTAATTGCCGATTACCAATAATAAATGTCTATGTCACTAAACTCTTTATTAGCTTTTAAATTAAAAACAAAATAAGGTATGTGCAGAACCCTTAACATTTCTCAGTGGCTCTTATTGGCCTGTATTGTTTTTTATTTCGGCATTGTGGCGTCCAAGACTAACAATATTATGTAGAAAAAAAACCTAGCGTAGGAGGCGACGTGTCAAAGATTAGTTTGGTTCATAGCTCGAAATAGTCGACGATTAGTAGACGTGTCGGATTTTGGGAATTTGCGGGTTACTACAATTTGTAACGGATGTTGAATAAATTACTTTCGAAAAATTATTTTTGTCTAGATAGGTAGACAATAATAAAAAAAAAGCGGCGTAGTGCGAGTCGAACTCGCCCATGAAGGGTTCTGTAGCAGCAAGTAACATAATATAGAAGTTATTGTAGTTCGTTGTAACTTTGATCGATGTTTTAATAGTAGTATTGTGGTTTACGATTTATGACGTATTAAAAAAAATGGAAGTTTGCATGGCAATGTACATCATATATTTTTTTAGTTTTATCATTCTCTTATTTTAGAAGTTACGACAGGGGGGGGGGGGGGGCACACATTTTACCACTTTGGAAGTATCTCTCGCCCAAACTATTCAGTTTAGAAAAAAAATTATATTAGAAAACTCAATATCATTTTTGAAGACCTATCCATAGAAGACCCATACGTGTGGGGTACACGTATGGGTTTGGGAAAAAAAAAAAACGTGAGTTTTAGTTCTAAGTATGGGGAACCCCCAAAATTTATTGTTTTTTTTTTCTATTTTTGTATGAAAATCTTAATGCGGTTCACAGAATACATCTACTCACCAAGTTTCAACAGCATAGTACTTATAGTTTCGGAATAAAGTGGCTGTGACATACGGACGGACAGACAGACAGACAGACATGACGAATCCATAAGGGTTCCGTTTTTTGCCATTTGGCTACGGAACCCTAAAAAACGCTACAATTTGAATTGTCGGCAATCGATGCCTATTTGTTATGGATCAGAAACCTAACGCCGGGCTTGATACACAAGTTTCAAGTCACTCAGCGAGCTATGGAAATGTCTACGCTCGGGGTTTCCTTGAGGGTTATGACTTATGATTCGTAATGAGGAGATTCGATGAAGAGTTAAGGTGATCGACATAGACGAACGGATTAGTAAGCTGTAGTGGCAGTGGGCGGGCCATATGCGACAGAACCGATGGCCGTGGAGCAGACGAATTCAGGAGACCCCGACCGGCGAGGGACTGACGACCTGAAGAATGTGGCTAGAAGTGGCTGGTGGCGGAGGATTGGGTGTGGTGGCGTTTATTGTGGAAGGACTATGTCCAGCAGTGGACGTTTAAGGGCTGATTTGATATGATGAGTCATAAAAATACTATTAATTGTGTAAATAAATTAATCTGTCTTTAAGTCTTTTTTGTCCTAAATTTACAACAACAATTACAAATTGGCATCAAATAGAGTACAAATGTGGACTTATCCCTCTGAGAGATATCATCCAATTATATTAGTCAAAGGACAAAGAAGAAAACAAGGAAGTTAACCCCTAAAGAGGCATACAACATCAGACGATGCAAATACCAAACTCACCTACTCGCGAATTCCAATATTCCAACTGTGGACGTTAATAATACATATTTCATACTCGTATATACACTTGTCTAATCCCAAACAACAAAGGCGAGGTTACCTCTAAAAGAGTCCTCTTCCAGCATTTGTTTCCTGATTTCTTCACAGGAATATTCCTATATCTAGCCAACCTGTTTGTCATACATGACAGAAACGTATGAATGGGTAATGTAGGTTACAGCCACGTGGTAACCTCACCGCTGCCCGCGGGCGGGGGAAGTGAGAGGGGGGGGGGGGAGGCGGAGGTAAACAGCCGTCACGTCACTCACGTGTCGGAGCTTTTTAACGGACCGGAAATACGTGAGCGCAACGAATAACCGCGGGAAATGGACGCGATACAATGGTATCAATTTTCCTGTAATTTCTTAATTTTTTTACCATAAATTGTAGGTGTAAGTACAAAAGTTTAACATTATTAAAAGTTCCTTACATTTTACCCATGTAGCAGCTTAAAACATGCATTTTCAATATAAACCATCAAAATAATAATTAAAAGAAAAGAAAATGTCATTAAAAAATCTACGAATATGTGTTATTTAGTACCCTACGACTACCTATGTAATATTTTTCGACTATCATCATCATCAGGTTATTTCTGTCTCCACTGCAGGAGCACAACCCTCTCTCATCCGCCGGAGACAGACGGAGGATTTGGCCTACGCTCCCCGCGCTGGCCAGACGGGTTGGAGAGGCCTGATTGATGTTTTATAATGTATTCCCTCAGTCTCCTTGTACGACATCCACGGGAAGAGTTGGAGTGGTCCTATTCTACTCTACCGGAAACCACACGGCAAATTTCGACTATAGGTATACTAAAATATTGAGACGATGCTTAGTGTTTTAGTAAGGCTACTTTAAAAACTCATCAATACTGTACGGGCACAACTCAAGTAAAAGGTTTTTTAGTTTAATAAAAAAATAAATTACAGCGACGTTATATCTTCGGGCAACTTATTGTACACCCTAACAGCATTTTATGTAGCTTTTCTTTGCATTAAAGCTGTAATTTGTTCATCATACTTATAACCAGAGGCCAACTAGAGCCTACTACATTGCATGTACTCTGTAAGAGGTCATATGTCACATTCTGGTAAATATATGGCATTAAACTACGATATTTAGATGCCAAGAGCTTATCTCGTTAGAGAGTACTAAATAGCTTTGTTGTTTGACGGATATTATCCGAAAGGCTTAATTATGTCCCCAGATATCAACGCAAAAAAGTATCATCATCATCAGGTTATTTTTGTCTCCACTGCAGGAGCACAGCCCTCTCTCATCTGCCGGAGACAGACGGAGGATTTGGCCTACACTCCCCGCGCTGGCCAGACGGGTTGGGGAGGCCTGATTGATGTTTTATAAGTAAAAAAGCATAAATGCTGTAAATTACATCGATGTAATTTTTTGTTATTCCAAATTCGGAATTAATCTTTTTTGGAACATAAATATATCTTTTTGAGGCACGTGACAGTTATGATACAATAAATAAAAGTAAACTTATTTTACCAAGGTTAAGACTTAGTAAGGTCAGTAAATTGTTCACGGGGCAATGTATACGCTTCTACAACAAACTAGCAGAGGAAATCTTAAATATGACGGACAGAAAGTTTAAGATTCACATTAAAAAACTACTTTGTAAGAAAGCCTATTATAAAATAACCGATTATTTGAATGACAAAGATGCCTGGTACTAATGTTAATTCAGCTTCTCAAAATCTTTATTAATTGTATGCAAACTTGATTTTTAAAAGATATGTTGCGTGAAGTTTGTTGCGCCGTTTTTTCTTCACGGCGCTAACACCTAGGAAGCGGTAGTCGATAAAAAAAAATAACGTGTATAAATGTACCAAGTGTACTCTAAATCTTAAATATGACCGATTGTTCAGATTTTTTATAAACTTAGAGGTAACTATACAAATGTCAAAGTGATGCAAAGAACCAGAATAAAGGCTATTTTTATTTTATTTTATTTATTAAATTAGTAGAAATAAGGGCATTGTATATAATTGAATTACTAAAGTAATTTACGTGTATAAATGTACTAAGTGTACCCCTCTACTCATGTGCAATAAAGGATTTAGACTTTTAAAGCCAAAGTCACAGCCTTTAATAAAATACTGCTATGCAATATGCGTCCATTATAGAACGTCTCAGTAACGTAATCGGACATATGTTTACGGAGAGCGATTCGCGCGTTTTAATTTACCTTTCGGCTAAATGCACCTTTCATATCCAACTGTTTATGAGTTCTGGCTACCGACGTACACACACGTACACACACCACACGTGTACCTGATACACTTCCGATGCTTTGATAGTGTTGCGCAAATGAAACTACTCGTTTTAATTGGAATTTTATAGCTCTGGTTTAAGTAAGTTTTTTTTACATTAGAAATTGAGGTGATCCGCCAGAGAACTAATGTCCTGAATATAGCTAAAAAAGTTAGTATGTTGAAGTGGCAGTGGGCAGGTCTCTTTTGTCAGAGAGCCGATTACCGTTGGGATAAACGAGCGACTGGGCAGGCGTAGCGTGGGACGTGTGACAGGATTAGAAGAGCCGAGGATCGGGTTCAGTGGCGCTCTGGGAGAGGCCTATGTCCAACAGTGGACTCCTGCAGGATGATCTGGGTGCACTCTGCTCACAGTGAACAAGAACCTGTTCAAATCAACCATTATTTTTCACTAGCTGTTGCCCGCGACTTTGTCCGCGTGGACAACTTAACATCACAAATTATTATGTATTTCCCGTAGGAATCAGATGTTTTTCGGGATAAAAACTATTCTATGTCCTATTCCGGGACCTAACCTATATGTGTGCCAAGTTTCATCCCGATCCGTCCAGTGGTTGAAGAGTGATTGAGTAACAAACATCCAAATATCCAAACTTTCGCATTTATAAAATTAGTAGGAAAGGATAGGAAGTAGGATTATTAGGATTACAAATGTTTTTTTTTTCATAAACCACTAGGAACCACTGGGTTTATTTGTAGTATGGTTGGTCTCTGCCTGTACAAAACTTTTTCTGTTGCCAAAATAGGTACTTTAATGGACAATTTTTGTCCAAGGGAATTATTATTCTCTAATGGAACTTAAATTCAAAATATGTCACTAAACTCTTTATTAGCTTTTAAATTAAAAACAAAATAAGGTCTGTGCAGAACCCTTAACATTTCTCAGTGGCTCTTATTGGCCTGTACTGTTTTTTTTTATTTCGGCATTGTGGCGTCCAAGACTAACAATATTATATAGAAAAAAAGTCTAGTGGTTGAAGAGTGATTGAGTAACAAACATCCAAACTTCCAAACTTTCGTATCTAATAAATAAAATCGTAAACATCGCGTGTCTGTACATTGAAGATATTTGCAAAAAAAAAATTGGGGGGTCTAAGGATAAGCAACAGAACATATTTCGATCATTTTTGAAATTTTTGTCTGTTTATATGTTTGTCTGTGAGTTTGTGCACGCATCACTTAAAAACTACTGATCGGACTTTGATGGATTTTTCTCAAAAATATGAGGATTAACTTAACTTAACATTTAGTCTTTATTTCATCGCAATCGGCCAACTCAATCAAAAGTTATAGACATTTTTAGTTTTCAAATACATTAGTAGGTAAGGTTAGTATGCAATATATTGCATAGAATAGTATTTCCATACTATTCAGATTGCGATGAGTTGGGACTACATTTGGAGCTGGTAGTGGGAATGGGAGTGGGAGCGGGAGCGGGAGCGGGAGCGGGAGCGGGAGCGGGAGCGGGAGCGGGAGCGGGAGCGGGAGCGGGAGCGGGAGCGGGATTGAGAGTGAGAGTGAGATTGAGAGTCTAAGTGGAAGTGGAAGTGGGATAGGGAGCAAAAATGGGAATGGGAGCGGAACCTGTAGTCCACGCGAGCGGAGCCGCGGGCACAGCTAGTTTATAATATTAGTAGGATTGTGAGACAGTCTTGTAATTACATTACAATTAAAAATTACAAATCATTCTAGTAGATACAACTAGATATTTTTTTTGTGTGTATCACGTGTGTGTAGGTGGTAACTAATGAACTAGGTATTGTCAGTGGCGAGGTATAGGTTTGTTTAATTCATTTGGCACCAGCATACGTAATAAGACCAACTCTGCCTTACCATCAATTCGATTAAATCGTATAATATCCTCTAAGTGCCGATAAATCTAGCAAATTAACATTCTTTTATAAATAAACAAAGAAATTAGGCTTGTAACCTACGTAGCGTTAATTTAGAACGCCACAAGCTATATTTAGACACGGAATGTGGGTAAGCGACGCCGCGATGGCGATTTATGGCTCGTACCTGACTTCTATTTGAGTACGTTCCTAATCTGAACGAGTTAACCGGTTTATTCGTGGCGGGATTGGAGGGGTGCTCGTTTTACTAAATGTAGGCATCCTGGAACTGCCTCTAAGAAGGGGTTATTTACGTATGGCGCGATTTTGTGCACGAAAGGACGAGTTGATTGCTGGCGTTATGGCAATATTTTTAATATCCGCTTTTATGCCCAGAGGTGAATATAGTCGACAGGTTTACGATTTATGGCTCGTACCTGACTTCTATTTGAGTACGTTCCTAATCTGAACGAGTCAACGATCTCTATGTACTACTAGATGGAGCGTTCCAAACAATCGCTCTGTTCCACGCAAGTAGCCACAATTCCTTCACATTCACAATGAAACTTGTGCAGTTACTACGCAGAAAATTTAATTATTACTAAATATTGACGCTACGGTTAAATAATGTCAATAATGTGTATTGAATGTGAAGGAATTGTGGCTACTTGAGTGGAACAGAGCGATTGTTTGGAACGCTCCATCTAGTAGTAGGATGCGCTTGTAGATGGATTCCACGCCATCCTGCGCTACAGAGTTGCCTCCCTGATGAGCCCAGCTTCCTGACCACTATACGGGAGAAGGTGGATAGTCCAATACTCAAGTACTAGGTGACGGTCCAGCTTCACAAACAAAACAGGCTTTTATAATTATATTTTCTATTTACTAACATAGTCTTACGCCAAGTGGTATCACGGGGCGAAAAGCGGGCTAAAGGAAGTCACCTTGTGACGTTTGTCTGGATCGTGCAGAGCAGCGATACATCGTCTCAGCCTACCACTCTTCCAAGGCGTGAGCATTATGTATGTATGTATTCTGTATGTCTGGCAGTGAATTCTGTTTGTCTGGCAGTGAATTCTGTATGTCTGGCAGTGAATTCTGTATGTCTGGCAGTGAATTCTGTATATCTGGCAGTGAATTCTGTATGTCTGGCAGTGAATTCTATATGTCTGGCAGTGAATTTTAATTTGAATTTTTCTGGTCAAAGGATTATTAAGGTATCCCTTAAATTGATAAACTGAAATTGATTAGGTTTCATTGCAATATCTCTACAGTAGGCCTAACTATTCCTTTCAACTAAAATGTACTAAAAGATTCAACTAGACTGTTGAATCTTTTCTATTCTTGGTGTAAGTAAATAGTGTATGTATGTATATGTTTTTTTATTTACGCACACACTATGTCTGCCTCTCTCATTTCAATTATCTCTCGCGGGTCTGCTGGAAGAAATCTCTCTCAGAGATAAGTTCGCCCTTTGTACTTGTGTTTATTTTTAATGTATTATTTTTGTTTTATCTGTGTGTGTGCAATAAAGAGTTAAATAAATAAGTAAAACACCCCACGGACAATTATGATATTGAGAGGGAGCGCCGGGTGTTGCCTGTAGATTCGCACGGTGCACTAAAGCAGTGAAGATCTTTTAAGATCTTTTGCCAGTCTTTTATACGTACAGTCTGTGGGTCAACTATACGCAGAAGCCAGTTCTATATAAGTACAGTAAAGTGCTCAGAATGGCGAGTCGCGTAGATTAGATTAGATTTATTTATTTCACTTTTACATCTTAAAAATTCAATTTTACATGTAATAAATAATAAATAAATAAAAATCACAGACATTCACACCAATCATCCAGTCCCAAACTAGGCAGAGCCTGTGGCATGGTTACTAGATAACGGATAGACATACTTAAATAAATATATAAACATTTAATACATTTCATATTCATCATATGAACATTTGCCCCTAGCGGGATTCGAACCCGCAACCTCCGGCGTGGCAGTCCGAGGCTTACCCGTTCCGCCACGGAGGTCGTCGGAGGTATGTCATTCTAATACGGTAAAAGGGACCGTCATAAAATAAAATAATGTATAAATTACAATGTCAACAATTCAAATAATGTCATAGTATATAACATACTATCTATGTCACTATATAATATTAAAATAAAAATTTAAAAATACACTTGGTATTAAATTATCACAAATTAAATTAAACGTCAGAGCCCACCAATTTCATTTTTTAGAAAATTCATTTATGGAAAATTCATTTTCCAACAAAAGGTTTTTCAGTCGTCGACTAAACGTTGGTCTCATTACGTAGATCTGCGGGCAGGTGTATGTACTCTAACCGCGACACGGTCCATTCCAAAAGACCTTTGCTGACGACTTCAAGACTGACTTGGTGTTGAATATGTTTACAGACAAATAGGTAAATCGCGTTAACTATGGACGTTAAATCGAGGTTTACGCGTGTAACCAGGTGTTACGAAGGTGTAACCGGTTTTACAACCGCTTTATCGTTCGACGCGCGCGTAAATTCCGCTTTGATATCCCGTAAAATGCAAACGTTTTTCGTCATTTTGATTTATTAGTTAGGGATCTTGTGTTAACGCATTTTTATTTTCTATCGGCTTTATTGTAGCGCTGCTCCAATTAAAATCTTCCTACTAGATTTGTTTTTATTTTAATATGTTAGAACGGTCGAAATATTCTCCGCTCTAAGTCTATCTCACTTTATAAATGAGCGTTTTAATCGCGGTCAGTTCAATGCAAATCAGTAGTAGAAGAGCGTAACTTGTAAGGAACAGTATTAAATTTCATTGACTGTACAATCAAAAGTCATTGTTAATTTTTCCGCCTTTCCTAGAAATAGACTTTACTAGATTGATAGATGCGGTTCACATTTTTTAACAATAATGAGTCAAAGTCAAAGTCAAAATTATTCATTGCATATGAGTACACTTGGTACATTTATACACGTCTATATTTTTTTATCGACTTCCGCTTCCTAGGTGTTAGCGCTGTGAAGAAGAAACGGCGCAACAAACTTCACGCAACACATCTCTTAAAAATCAAGTTTGCATACAATTAATAAACATTTTACGACGCTGAATTAACATTAGTACCAGGCATCTTTGTCATTCAAATAATCGTTTATTTTATAATAGGCTTTCTTACAAAGTTGTTTTTTAATGTGAATCTTAAACTTACTGTCCGTCATATTTAAGATTTCCTCTGGTAGTTTGTTGTAGAAGCGTATACATTGCCCCTTGAACGATTTACTGACCTTACTTAGTCTTAACCCTGGTAAAACAAGATGCAGTTATGTAAACCGCAGAAAACTGTATAGACTACCACCAACCACCACCTTACAATAGCAAAGGGACTGCAAAGTTAACGTGGTAATACAAACTTGTTTTTGCTGCTAGTACCCCTTCCATATACATGTATATTTTGATTCCGAGACGCAAATAGCGTTTGTTTTCATATATATAGAATGAAATATAGACAAAAGCAATAACAACGATCTTCCCAATCTACGGCCGTCCGCCCGCGACATCTAAACGAGATCTCAGTCCGTCTGTCTGTCAACCTGACATCTCTATAACTGCAGGTACGCACCGAGACGGGACAGATTTTATCTTTTGAGTTAAAGAATAATGGATTTTTGTCTGCTTCATTTGCTTCAGCTTGAGCCAGATGAACCGATAGCCTGAAAAAGGTAGCCGTTAGTGTCTGATTAGGACAGGCCTATCCACGTCCAACAGTGGGTTGAACACATCCTGCTCACGGCTTGATCCCAGCGGGGTAGGCAGAGACGATGGATCGCCACTTTGCGCGATCCTGACACACCTCACCGAGCCTCACTCACTTCCATCAACCTTTTCATGCACCTCCTTTTATTCTTCTCACTGGCCAGACGGGTTGGGGAGGCCTGATTGATGTTTTATAATGTATTCCCTTAGTCACTTTGTACGACATCCTTGGGAAGAGTTGGAGTGGTCCTATTCTACTCTACCGGAAACCACACGGTAAATAATTGTCCACCTCAGCCTTATAACCTAACGTAAAATACAACTATGAGCAGACCATAAAAAATAAAAACAAAGGAGTTTAGAGATAAAGGAGTTGCGCACAGTTTTACCGGTAAATATTCACTACTCAATCATTTCCGGTCGCGTTCCGTACCGTTCGAATTTAAATTCGAAAATAGAACGACAGATAACGAATAGCCTGAGACGAGCGGACATTTAAAAAATAAAAAAACTTACACCGGTGCACGATTCAAATGTATTTGTAGCTGGCAATATATTTAAATCTTTCATACATAGGTTGTTCAGTATGAGTATTTTATTGTAACTGGAAAGCAGAAAGGCAATGGACGTGTAGCAATTTGATTTAACACTAAAGGTAAAATGTCGAGAAGGCAAAGGTAATAACATATTCAGCCCACGTATACAAACTCTTTTGACTTGTTACTTTGTTTGACAGTCCGCGAAATTGGGTGAAAAATAATTAATATGAGTATGCTTTGGAAATATTTAAATGCAAAATGGCGGCTAGGTGTCGGGCGAGATATGTGTTATTCATTATGGCAAGGTTAATGTATTGTTTTGAAAGTTAATGCGTAGAAAAATAGTTATGTGTTTAAAATGTCAGTTGTATCTAATGGTGTAAAAATTATTTTCTTAGCTGGGTATTTGATAAGAACCCACATTTCTTAAGTAACTAGATTTAATAAATAATTTATTCATTCGTTCGTTTGTTCGTTCGTCCGTTCAATCGTTCGTGCGTCCGTCCATCCGTCATACATTCATAGATTATTTTCTATAGTCAATGGGCCCGATTCTGAAGGCACACATTTAAAATTTGACAGCGCTATATTGGTTTCGTCTTTATCTTCATAATACTGAGTGACAAGGATAGCAACAGTTTTAGTGCTGTCAAATTTTAAAATTGTGTCTTCTAAATCAAGTCCTTGCCAGACAAATAACCAAGTTCGTTCTAAAAAATCCATTGTAGCCTATATGTCGTAGGTTCACACCCAGCCCAACCAATGAGTTTACCGAAACTTAAGTACGGTTTACTTACCACCAAACCGATGGTGGACAGGGGTTTGGCTGAAAAGATCTTGAAGGGACGAAGTATTGCCTGGTCTTCTTGGCCTCACAGGTCTCCTACGAAGTTAAAATTTTTTGGGCCAATGAAGCGGTTAAGTCTTGGAATCAAACTACATACCTCCAATTATACAACCAACCTCGTAGCCTGCAGTCATCGACCTCCACACGTGCTCCATATAATAATTCCCTAACAAATTGTTTTTGATAAGCTCCAAAAAACCCCGGTCGTCCATAACGCCCACGCGCATCCAATAGATCCCTAATCTTTTGGCAAATTCTCAACTGTTAGCACACCTAGCGGTTTACACCTCACGACTTACATCGTAGTCGTATCGTTACTTGCCATAGAGTAACAAACAACACGTATAGATAAAAAAAACTTAAGAGAGAATAATGTAAGTTGGCAGGATGTCTATACAGACGATATGTCTATACAGACAATAGGCCCGAATCTGAAGTCATACATTTAAAAATTGTCAGCATTGAATTAGTTTCGTCTTTAACTTCATAATACTGTATGACAGGTATAGCAACAATTTTAGTGCCGTATAATTTTAACATTGTGCCTTTAGAATCGAGGCCATGTATAAAATTATTATCATAATCACTGTCTAGTCTTTTTAAGATTTCCTGTATTATTAGACAGATTTCAGATTTCAGAATTGGTACACTTTTGACACACTTTTTTTTATCTATAGCTGTATACATAGACGCATATAAAATACAATAGATTACAAAAACTACTTGTTCCAAGCATGTAAGATTGACATTTGTGGATAAATTAAGTATTTGAATATATATTTTTTTGACATTTCTCTGTTTTGTATTTTATTTATTTTTTGTATACTTACAAATGGTAAGAAATATTATTTTTAAGCTAAATTACATGTAATAAATATTACCAATAAATTATGTCTATGTAATTTGGTGATATGGAACAAGCAGTTTTGTAAACCTTCTATTCTCTTATTGCCTCTATGCATCTTATAACTGACCTATATGAAGTTTTGAATGCATGTAGTAAAGTTACATTGACTAAATATTTTCTTACATATTTATATATTAACATAAGACTCATTGGCATCGTCATAAGACGAGTAGAAAGATCATTAATTATATCACAGAACTATCGTCATATATTTTTTTATACGTTACTAATTTATAAGCATTAAGTTGGGATTAAGAAAGAAATCTAATTTACATTTAGAGAACAGATATTTATTAAAACACAATGACAATGGGCCCAATTCCAAAGGCACACATTTAAAATTTGACAGCACTAAAATTAGTTTCGTCTTCATCATCATAATACTGTGTGACAAGGATAGCAATTGTTTAATGCTGTAAAATTTTAACCTTGTGACTTCAGAATCGGGCCCAATAATTACCTATTATTAAATCGGATCGTGCCGTGTAAGGCGGTCACACTTGAAGGAATTTTCATGGGTTATTGTAAGTATTTTTATTGTTTTTTCTATCGGTTTTGCGCAAGGTTTACTGGCCGTAGGAATTATCTTGTTTTGATGGTAGATAGATGGATATAAATTGTTTATTTATGGCATTTAGAGAAACATGAGTACTACCTTGAAATTCTACTACCTTGTACCAAGTGTGGTACAAGGTACAGAATAGAATTTCAAGGTACTCCTTTTCCCTCCCTAACTCCGTCCTTTGTCGGCCCCGTAACCTAGTCGGTAGTAAACCTACCTGCGAAGCTCAGGTTCGCAGGTTCGAATCCCGCCCAGGGAAAACATTCGTGTGATGAGCACTTGTGTTTGCCTTGTGATTTATATATTATATTATGTATTTATGTATGTATACCAGCTGTCTGATACCCATATTACAGGCTCTGCCTAGTTTGGGATCAGGTGGCCGTGTGTGAAATATCCCCACATATTTATACTTATACTCCTTAAAAGCGATCATCACCTAGGTACCATATAGTCGCACCAGCCAGTCCGTAAACGTGCGTGTGGACTACCAAGAGAAGGCTAGGTGAAGGTTTTCTAGGTTTTCGGAGTTGCTGGATGCGCGGGGAGTGTAGGCCAAATCCTCCGTCTGTCTCCGGCAGATGAGAGAGGGTTGTGCTCCTGCAGTGGAGACAAAAATAACCTGATGATGATGATGATGATTAGTTTTGGAATCCAAGAATGGAATGTGTAAGAAGACACCTTTCGTGACCTGTAACAGAAGTATTTAGTGCCCAGTACTAGCACACTAGCAATCATCATCATGTCAGCCCCTAGAAGTCCACTGCTGGACATAGGCCTTCCCCAATGAATCCCACCACACCCGGTCCTCTACCCTCCGCATCCAGCCGCTTCCGGCCACCTTCTTCAGGTCGTCGGTCTACGCCACTGCACTCCACTGGCAATATTAACAGTTTATTTTCTAGCTTATCATAGTGGGGGTATATACCCCCTTTTTGTAATCTTTCGGGAGTGGTGAATCCTAATTTCACGTTGATATGGAAATCCAAAATGGACGCCGTAATATTTGACTCTTTTTTCGAAGAGTGTCATTTTTTAAGATTTCAGAATTGATGGACACGAATTGCTGTTATTTTCGTAATTCAAGAATGTCATCATCATCATCAGGTTATTTTTTGTCTCCACTGCAGAAGCACAACCTTTTCTCATCTGCCGGAGACAGACGGAGGATTTGGCCTACACTCCCCGCGCTGGCCAGACGGGTTGGGGAGGCCTGATCGATGTTTTATAATGTATTCCCTCAGTCGCCTTGTACGACATCCATGGGAAGAGTTGGAGTAGTCCTATTCTACTCTACCGGATCGTACACGACAAGAATGTAAGGTGTAAGAACACCCCCTTAGTGACACTAATTATCTTTTTTAGAGGGAGGTTGTAGTGAGAAAGGGAGAGACGGTGGAAGGGATAAAAGTACAGTGAAAGGGAGGATGCGAATTGGTACGTTAGTTTTTTATTTTTCGTCAGAGTAGGCACAGGCGCACAACAGTAGTGTAAATTGGTCCATATGTTGTTTATTATTATTATATAATCATCTCATATTTAGTTTATTTAATATTTACTGTCATTGGTATATATATTAAATATATAATGTAAATTTATATTCATTTTTATTTTTTTATTAATTTTGTCCCTAGTCATATTTACTCATCATATTTATGTATTTGGTGTGATTCTAAGTGTTATATTATATTATCTAGGTACATACGTATTGCAATTACACATATCATATTTATTACTTCTTTGTTTGGCACTGTAGACAAGCTTGTCTGCACCGGGTGCGACTGAAAATCAGCGCCTAGCACCTTACTTGGTCTAGGCATATGCTGAGTCGTTTGCCCTTTTGCTGCCACGGCACACGCATACTATTTTAACTATGTTAACATTTTTAAATTCTTTTCTCTAGTTCATATTTGCCGTGTGGTTTCCGGTAGAGTAGAATAGGACAACTCCGACTCTTCCCGTGGATGTCGTGCAAGGCGACTGAGGGAATACATTATAAAACATCAATCAGGCCTCCCCAACACGTCTGGCTAGCGCGGGGAGTGTAGACCGAATCCTCCGCCTATCTCCGGCTGATGAGAGAGGGTTGTGCTCCTGCAGTGGAGACAAAAATCCTTTTTCTTGCTTTGTTGGTTTTTTCTTTGTTTGTGCCAATTATGGTAGTAAATAAATGTTTTTTTCTTTCTTTCTTTCTTCAATAGTTACATCTAATAAACAAATCTTACGACAAAACAATCTTTTTCCTGTGTTATTCCGGCTAACAAATGTACCTACGCTAATCGCGCGTCGCGCCGGTGACAGGTGTGGCGCGACGGGAATAGAACCCGAAACTGTGACGCCCCAGCCGTCACAATGTGGAATTGTGCCGGTTTTTTCTGTCGCAGACCATTAGGCAAATCCTTTTGTTTTACGATGATGGGGAGTTATTTGAATATGTGCCATTATTCTCTGAGGTA
This sequence comes from Esperia sulphurella, assembly GCA_947086405.1. Taxonomy (NCBI): domain Eukaryota; kingdom Metazoa; phylum Arthropoda; class Insecta; order Lepidoptera; family Oecophoridae; genus Esperia; species Esperia sulphurella. The sequence continues at coordinate 16,366,971 of OX352266.1, forward strand.
TATCAGAAAGAGACGATGCACTTAGCGTTTATTATGATATGAATAAACTATAGACATCTTTATCTAGTTGTTATATATACATAATAACTGTTACAAAACGAGGTTGGTTCTTACGATTAACGCTTTCGATCGATATCATAAAAATACAGGTAATATAATTACATAAAATACTCGTATATATTACCTGTATTTTTATGATATCGATTTGTTTTGTAACAGTTATTATGTTTCTTAGGAAGTACATTACTAGTAATGTAACTTCGTTATATATGTACGAGAACAAGGGTAATTTTAACATTTTCATAACAAAACGATTAAAAGGTATCCCTAAAAATTTTCAGAAAACAAGATCGGAATTTTCAAATATTTTTTGGTTTAACTTTTATTTTTATGTTAAATTTTATGACATTTCTTTAATTTAAGAAACTACCTATGTTACGTAACTTTAAGTAACAAGTTACAAAAATTTGAACCATAATAAAAATACGTGTTGGTTAATATTTGACACCAATTGCCCGCTCACGCTTCACCAGGAGTCATCATCAGGTTATTTTTGTCTCCACTGCAGGAGCACAACCCTGTCTCATCTGCCGGTGACATACGGAGGATTTGGCGTACACTCCCCGCGCTGGCCAGACGGGTTGGGGAGGCCTGATTGATGTTTTATAATGTATTCCCTTAGTCGCCTTGTACGACATCCACGGGAAGAATTGGGGTGGTCCAATTCTACTCTACCGGAAACCATACGGCAAAGTTCACCAGGAGTGTTGACCAACAACTTTTTTTCGTGCCAAGACTCTGCAACTATTATAGTGAAGGAAGAAGGCAATATTTGGTACCCAAAATTGTTAAACACTATCGCACTAGGTATCAGAAGCAATTTAATTACACTTTCAGAATTAAATATAAGAAATATCTAGTAAACTCATTAACGTAACCTCAACCTTTTTGTGCTAATATCAAAATTAAAAACTCTGTAATTTGCTTTGCTATTCACCATTGCATAGTGATATTTAGTATTCTCTGCCCTAGGTGTGTATAAAGTAAGAGAGCAATTTCTGCCAACAAACTGTATTATACAGTTTGACGGAGTTATTGTATGTATATTTTTTGGAGAGATGAATAAATGATTTTATTTTTATTATTATACAATACACTTTTTGCACAAACAACTACAGTTACAAGTTATAGTCTTATGTTCGGTAACATATCTTAAAACGACTCCTGTACTTTGCTGTGCTCTGCCGCGCTCTGCCGTGTTTTGCTGCTCCCTGCCGCGCTTACTCAAGATTTGTCCTTAAAAGCAAGCAAGTCAAACAAGCGCCAAGTGCATTTGCGCCGCAAGTTGCAATTGTGCGTAAATTATACGCCGATTACAACGTTTATGAGTGAAATGGTCGTGCGCACGTGTACGAGCATATTGATTCCGAATTATAAGCAAATAGCGGCCGGAGTTGGCGCCGCGCCAGTCAACGAGCCAAACTATACGGTGGCCAGGAGTTCTGTCAGTCTAAGGAGATATTTTTTGTACCTCACGTTTTTGTCCTCTGACATGGGTTAGAGAGATTTTTATAAGGTGTTTGCTGTTTTATACCTCGAGCTCGTGTAGTATTGGAATACACAAGAAATTGAGACTATAGAGAAAAGGGTTTGTTTCGAAAGTTACTTTGTAAACATTAGGGTTATATTTACAAAGTTATATATATATATATAATTGCATAACAGTCAAAATGGAGTTTGGATGATAACACGTAAGTACTTACCAATTAATTAATTAAATTCATGTATTCACATGTCAGTGATCCACAATTCTTATGTGACAATGAGTGGGCATCCGATACTTACGATCCCACCATAATGTCAAATTACCCTCCTGTCCCGTACTCCGGCGACCGCCGTCTCATCGCCGCAGTGCGTACCGAGCCGCGAGGAAATACGACACGATTACGGACTGCAGTGATTATAACAACTGTGAATTCCTGGTTTCCTAGTGAGTGTCTCTAGCCACCGTTGACACTGGCTAGATCGTCGTATATAGACAATAACGGGCCCGTACGTCGAAGGAGCTGCGACAATAGCTTTGAGTACCTTCATCTCCTTTGTGACTCCTACCCCCCATTCATTGTCACACTTATATGACTACGTGTTAGTAACATATTTACATATAGTTATATAGGTGTGCGTACGTGCAAGTGGCAACACCTCCGGATGTACGGACAGTCGAGCCTACTCGCCACCAGTTGCAGTATGCTGTTGGGGCTTGCGCACCAGGGATGCGGATCGCTTGCGCTGCGTCGCGCAGAAGCAGTCCACGCGCGCCTCTGCAAATATCCCTGATGCGCTACAGTAGCGCGTCAACCCCATCATGGCGACGGTTTATTTGTTTTTATTTTTGAAAGCAGCTTCGGGAAATAAGGTGAGGTGAAGTAGGAGGAACAACGTCAAATCATATAATGCCAATTATAATATTTTCTTCGCAAAGGTTATCTGTAAGGAACCGCTTAAAGCTGCCTACATTTTTGACCTCTAAAACTTGTAACTGTATTTGATTATGCAATAAAGTGTATTGTATTGTAATACCTAATGTCATACTTCCAATTACGCGCAGGGTGGGACTCCCCAGATGGACCGACGAACTAAAGAAGGTGGCCGGAAGCGGCTGGATGCGGAGGGCGGAGGACCGGGTGTGGTGGCGTTCATTGGAAAAGGCCTGTGTCCAGCAGTGGACGTCTAAGTCAAAAAGTCAAGTCAACGTCAAATGTCACATATAGTTATGATAGTTTCTTGTACTCTTATAATACTGGTTGGTGCATCAATGTAACAAAAAAAATTTAAGTATTGTATGATTGTAATGTTTGTTCCACAATTTTTATTTATATACCCGCGTAGTTTTTAATATTGAAATGCCATATTTGTACGCTTACTTTACATACATAACCTTCTGGGTTATAACAGCATTTTTCATGTAAGTGAATTATTTAAATTCTTAACGAAAATCAAAGATCTTAAACATAATCGCACAGGGTTTCTACGGATTCCTGGCACCTTTTGTTCATAACATAGCTTTGAAAGAATTTTACTATAATGAAAGAGACTTAACTTTATCTGCAATTTGAGTTGAGTGGCTTAAGTGCAAAAACTACGACGACACAGAGCGGTTATTCGAAATTCTATATTAGAATAACAAATAGAACATACTGCTTAGATAAGCGCGTGTCTTGAACAATTAGTTGAGAACAAACAACACACCCACACATACCCCACACACACACACCACACACACACACACACACACACACACACACATACACACACAACATACACACCCTACACTTCAAACACCTCCGCAAACACACCCCCTCGCTCACACACACACACACACACACACACACACACACACACAACCATTTCTTCTACGACCCTTATTTTCATGAATGTTTTTATTATTATATAATTTGTAACTCTTCTTTTTAATTTCATTTTTTTTTTAGCTTAGACCTTTTTTTTGTTCTTTTTTTAATCTTCCAATACTGTAATATTATACAGAATATTTCTATGTACACCAAATAATTAATTACCTGTTTTATATCTCGCTATACTGACTACTGTGTTACGGCCTGTGGGTCAGTGCAGTAGCTCAGTTCTTACTTTGTTGCACAGTGCTAAACCTGTATGTCTACTTGTAAGTTATTTATAAACTTATTGTTTAATCAACTACTAGATTAAGGGTTTAAATAAATAATTTTTGAATTTGAATTTGAATAAACATAAAGGCTGACGTGATGATGATGATGATGATACTTCCAATTACAGTGCCGCTATATGTAAATGTATCATTACTCCGACGGTCATTAATTATGTTCCCTACTGTTGGTAGGTATCTCATCAGATGATGGAATAACTCTCTGGAATATTTTTTAGCCCTTCTGTGGATATAAATTATCATTCGTAGAATTCGTCACTTCACTTATTATAAAACTGTACATAGTTATAGTTTATTTTATGTCATTCTTAGTTTATGTCATTATTTAGTATGAATAAGTTAATGTTTTTATTTTTCAGGTAAGTCCTTCGTCACTACAGATAATCCCATTCATATATTATGATGCCTCTGGAATAAGTCTCTCTTAATTCGTCCCTCATGGTCACCCTACAGAAACGTAAATCTGTACAGTTTTGCTATAGACTGTAACTCACAGGTAATCTTGTTTATGATTGTTGGATATTGCCGTCCGTTTAACTGCCACTTTGATATCGCACGATATTCCGAATAACGCCCGATCTCCAGAATAAGGACGTATCTCGTCGCTCGAGGTCGTTTCTAGTAATTTGTTGGCGATTTTGAACTACAAAGCGAAGATTTCGCTTTTACATTTTTTTTATAGGTTTATGGATCATTTGATTTGAGATATTGTCTCTTGGCCTAATTATTAGGTAGAAGTCGGTCCAGAAATAATTTTATTACTGTGTCATATGTTCGTGGTTTTTTATAACTAGGGGTCAAATAGGTCTATATGATGGTAAGTGGTCGGCCAGAATTCGTCTCATAGTCGGACGAACAAAAGTTTCAGTTTGAAGCATAATCAATCACAAATATATGACTTATTAGCAGTGATCGATATTGCTTGATTTGTTGACATTTTAATTCAATTCAATTAATCTTTATTGCCGTGTGGTTTCCGGTAGAGTAGAATAGGACCACTACAACTCTTCCCGTGGATGTCGTACAAGGCGACTAAGGGAATACATTATAAAACATCAATCAGGCCTCCCCAACCCGTCTGGCCAGCGCGGGGAGTGTAGGCCAAATTCTCCGTCTGTTACCAGCAGATGAGTAAGGGTTGTGCTCCTGCAGTGGAGTCAAAAATAACCTGATAATGATGATGAATCTTTATTGCACTAAATACAAAGGTTCAATATTAAAGTAGCTTACACATGTACATTTGGGCGGTGTTATCACTAAAAGCGATTTCTTCCAGACAACCTTTTTAAAGTTACTGTGATGCCATATCAACATGGATATGCCTGTGAAAAAGGAGAGAGGTTTAGTTTTTTTTGTTTTACGGAATAAAATTAATATTTCTTTTTCCATAAGGAGTATTTTATGTAACTTGAAAAAAATACGATTGTATAATAACTGCTTAATTATGTAAAACAAAAAATCATTATAGGTCTTTTATTTTATGAGAAACTAGATGTAGCTTTAGCGAAAATCACCTGAAAATAAAAAAAAAATTGTCAGGTAAAAAACGATATACATACACGGATCGACGCAGAAAAAAATACAACTGAATGGTATATATATTCGACCACTCATTTTCGACCAATGTGTCGCTTCAGCGTTTTTAACTTTCCACTGACGATATAATAATTAAAAGTCGGATTCCAACCCCATCGGCAACGCCACATTATGGCCCTCCCAATAAAATATAATTACATATCTAATATTTGAATTTTATTTATAAGGTAAGTTATCTTTTATATGATTTATATAAATCAGTAAAAACCTAGTTTATGTTTACCTTAAAAATGTTTACGCAGTATTACTTATTTTATTTAAAAAAAAAGCTAGGGCATATCCATATTTGATTTCACACTCATATTCATATATATACATATATTCATACACATCTGGTATCACACATTTATATATATACATATATTCATACACACGCGCACACACACACGCACACGCACACACACACACACACAAACACACACCACTCACACAAGTTGATTAAATTTATATAATAAGATATAAGTATGGAAGAGCGAGGTCCTCTGGCACAGATATTTTTATGTCTAAAAGAGGGCCCCAACTATCCTCTGTAACCCCCTAAGTTTGGTAATAAACATTTTTGTATTTTTTTTTTTTTTTGATTTCGTATTGATAGTGACGTCAACATCTCAAGCATTTCCTATCATTGCTTATTAGAAATAAATGAACTGGTTTTAGAAAAATAGGCAGTTTATTTCACAACGCTGAGGAAGTTTCGATATCCCGTGGAAAATTTTAATAATGCTAAACAACAGACTGTCCGTATATCCGTCGCAGTGAAACTGATTAATTCTGTATTTTGTAAAACGCCCAGATTAGCATCTATTCTTGCAGTAACTATATCCGCAAACAAATATTATACCGTCTCTGCTTTCTGCACTGGTCAGTTAAGCAATTCGCAAGAATGGCAAAAAACTAAGGAATCAGGTAGCTCCCACAAATAATCAAAACAAATCATTATATCAGTCCTTAGACGTCCACTGCTTGACATTTTCGGTCTTCCGCCCTCCGCATCCAGGCCCGCCTTCTTCAGGTCATCGGTCCATCGGCGCGTGCCAAGCCGCAGTCTCCACCTCAAAACTCATCTGCCCCAACGGCTATCCGTTCTGCGACAGGTGTGGCCCGCCCACTGCCACATCAGCTCGCTAATCTTTTCGGCTATGTCGGTCACCTTCGCGGATCGGATCTCATCATTACGAACCATATCCTTCAAAGATTTAGGCTCTTGTGTTTTAGCTATGTTTACAATTTCTCAAGTACCCAAATAATTTACTGACTGCTACATTCCCTCACGGGCTTTATTGCAAAATCCTCCTGATGCTATTTCCTTTCCTCTCTTATTGGAAAAAATATCCACTTTAGTATAAAAAAATCAGACCTACTCACCTACTTTAATATTAATATAGATAAATAATAAATATCTCGGACATTCACACCAATTATCCAGTCCCAAACTAGGCAGCGCCTGTGATATGGTTACTAAATAACGGATAGATATACTAAAATAAATATATAAACATCCAAGACTTGGGTACAAACATTCATATTCTTCATACGAACATTTGCCCCTAGTCGGATTCGAACCTCATACGTGGCAGTATAAGTTAAAACTTGATTGATCCCCAATATTTTAGTAAGTATACTTAGCCGAAAAATGTGATATAGGTACTCGAAGGGTACTAAATAACATTTTATTTTATTTTGATGGTTTATGTTGTGATTGCATGTTAGTATGTAGTTAGATAATTCTTTTCTCTAATAGACAAAAGTAGACGACATACATACAAACACGTTGCCATCCATGATTATGGATTATTAGTTTTAATTTTGAATTGTTAATTCTTTTTTGACATTGACTAAATTAATGTTAGTGGTGACTAACACAAAAAGTTGGTTTTCGCTAAAATATATATTTTATCTAGAAAAAAATGTTGTGGCAAAATTTGGTATATTCAAAATGTTCAATATATTGTTTAACCAAGTGAAACTCTGTATATTTCATTCCAGATTCATAGTCCTATGAAAACCAACGCTATTTACGTCTCGGTAACATATACATGAAAGGGTCACCAGCAGCAAAAACAGGTTTGTATTACCATGTAAACTTTGCAGTCCACTTAGGAACACCATCTATTGTGTATTTTGTTTTCGAGACGCAAATGCGTTTGTTTTCATAGGACTATTAATCTGGAATGAAATATAATTATCATTATTTATTTTTATGAGCACCTCACTTACCAACTCTCATGAAACTTGGTACGATAGTCGACGGAAACTTAAATTGGCGTAAGGAACAAAATGCCAAAACCGGTTTTTTAGCTCCCCGAAATCCCTCGGCAGTGTACCTTTAGCGAATACTTACTCCCAGTCGAGTGAAGGTTGTCCTTTAAAATACTCGCCAGGTTCCAAAAACAAGCAATCAATTCCAAATACAATAACTGCAGCTAGAGGTCGTCCTACTCGTAGAAGGACGTTAATTATCAAATTAGTAACGTTCTCAAAAAGGTTGGGGTCCGCAGTGAGAAGAATAAAAGGAGGTGCGTGAAAAGGTTGATGAATGTGAGTGAGGCTGGTGAGGTGTGTCAAGATCGCGCAAAGTGACGATCCGTCGTCTCTGCCTACCCCTCTGAGGCCAAGGCGTGAGCATTATGTATGTATATCACAGCAACATCTGTATCGAGTTTCATGAAAATCGGTGAGGGATAAACTCGGTATAGCAAGTCTTTAGGGATTCCAGATTACTTCAGAAATATATCTAGTTACAAAGGTCACCGGCATAGCCGAAAGGATTAGCGAGCTGAAATAAATAAATAAATAAAATAAAATATTTTTATTTCACATATTCATCCATATATTGTTAGTAAGAAACTTAAGCTAAGTGTTAGTAATACAAGCATAAATTGCAGCGACAAGCACATAAAACAAATATACAAATAACATACAAAAAAAAACAACATGAAAGGCGCTGGAGATGGACCAATCAAATGGAAGTGGTCGGGCCACATCTGTCGCAGAATTAAAAGATCAGCACGCTCTGGGTGCTCCTCGCTGCCAGATGCAACGAAGACCTGAAGAAGGTAGCCGGAAGCGACTGGATGCGGAGAGAGGAGGACCGGGTATGGTGGCGTTCATTGGGGAAGGCCTATGTCCAGTGGATGTCTGTTGGCTGATATTATGAAGATTGCTGGTTACATATCCCTTACATCATATATTTCTTTGAAGTAACCTGGTTAGTTCATATTGTTCCCTATTACTGCATAGAGAGTTCTCCTCTTACCTAGCGACGTTAATTTTCGTATCGAAGTTTCTCACAATCAGTCAGCAAACAACAAGGAATATTTACTTTACTATACAAAGGCCATAGTATAGATTTCGAGTAAGGAACCACGTCAAGTATTCTGATTCTAGTCAATCTCCTTTTATCCATTTTAACATTGGTAAATTGTTCTTAGGGCTAACATATCGGATTTTACTAAGTATTTACCATGCAAGAAAGAGAAAACGAGTGCCCAGCCCCATGGAACCCTTACCATGAGACGCGACTGATGTCGGTCGCATCTCATACAGACCGCCCACTCCGTCATAAGGTTTTGAAACTGGGTGTATCTGATAATTGTGATGTATAAGTGAAGTTATCAGAATTCAGCAATCTCAAGTCATTTGGTATAGGGTTAGCCTAACAGAAAGATTAGTAAAATAAATTTCCAGAATAACTTTGTAAACCTTGTAAGCTCTATCATGATGTCATCATCATCATCAGGTTATTTTTGTCTATAGTTAGTACCTAAAGATGAGACCACCGCCAGACCCCCGGCACTGCAGCGAACTGATTTAAGTATCTATTTATTACAGGAACACCAGCCTGGCCTGTGCGTTTGTGAGCGTGAATTATTGTAGAGCTGCTACACCCAGCGCGCGAGCATAGTCGATCATCATCAGGTTATTTTTGTCTCCACTGCAGGAGCACAACCCTCTCTCATCTGCCGGAGGCAGACGGAGGATTTGGCCTACACTCCCCGCGCTGGCCAGACGGGTTGGGGAGGCCTGACTGATGTTTTATAATGTATTCCCTTAGTCGCCTTGTACGACATCCACGGGAAGAGTTGGAGTGGTCCTATTCTACTCTACCGGAAACCACACGGCAAACTAATACTAGACGTAATTCAGAGTATTCCTACTGTATCTGAGTCTACGGTGCGCGAGGTAATGCTCTACAAGCGATATGCCAGCCAATCCAGTTTTATGAGCTAGCTTGATACAAACAAACACACACAGCATCCGTTTATGGTGAAATGGTTGTACAACACTATACAATACTCATGCAATTGTTTTGATAGTCTTCACTTGGTGTTACCAATAATCCTGTCGATGGTAGATTAGCTAAATAAGGAACCATCAAAGAAACGACTGTTATGAAAGGGAGCTGGAAAGAGGAGAGAGGGAGGTGAAGTGGAGGAACATAGAAGGAAGGGGAAGAGAGGGCGGGAAGGCGTAGGGAGGGAGGGAATGGAAGGTAGGGAGGTATTCACTTACATATCTAAGGTATCTCTATATATCTAGTACCTCATGTTATAGTAAGGGGTATCTTGGAGCGTTAAATGTGCGAAGGAAAGTCGCTTTGCGACATTGGATTGCGTAAAGTGGCGATACATCCTTATGTAGTAGACATACCACGCTCTCGCACGAAGCGTTTTGCTTCCTCTTTCATGATGCAAACTGCTAAGGAATGAAACTCCCTACCAGCTTGGGTATTTCCGGACAAGTACAATTTGAGTGAATAGGCATCTTCTGGGTAAGCGCGCTCCACCTTAGGCCTTATTATCACTTACCATCAGGTGAGATTGACGTCAAGCGCAAACCCACAATAAAAAAAACATAGTCTCTGCCTACCCCTCTGGGACCAAGGCGTGAGCATCATGTTATGTATGTACGTTGTGTTTTTATTGTCCTTGTGTTTTAACTTATGCTTTATCAATAGTTTTATTTGCAGCTTTAAATTACTCAGCTAACTCCGGTTTATGTCCACGGGTGGTCCAATTTTACTGTCGATTAATGGCCCCCAATGTTTGCGAGTTGAAAGCACGCATGCGCCTATGCCGCCATTATATCTAGAGTTAATGATCAATCAAGTTTCTAGCAAGAGATGGTAGCGCTGTGGAAAATATTTGTGGAAATTGCAAAAAGTTTCAGTTGCGGAATGACAGAAAATTCCGTTTTCCCCGAATGTCCATTAATTTCTTGAACGTCCATTTCCTCGCACGTTCTTGTAGTCGGGAATTTTCTTTCAAAAAGGTGTGTCTGTGAATGAAATATTATAAGTTACTTACTCATTCGACCCTGTAGAATTCTAATCTGCTCTGTGTCTATCACTGCCCTGTTGAATCACTAAAACCTAGTAAAATTAATATGGTGTCTAATACTACGGCCTTTAATGTAATTTTAGGCTGTATAAGGTCTCAAAGCAGACTAAAATGCGGTCATATTAATAAATAGATACACAAGACATAAAACTTAAAAGCTCTAAAAAACTAGAGTTCTATGTTCGCATCTAGAATGGACGTTCTAAGAAATGGACGTTCGCGTCTAAAATGGACATTCGGGGAAAAAGTCGTAAACGAACTATTCAAAGTTTTTCGAGCCTAAAATATAAGTTCCCTCAAGAATATTCTATTGAATATTTTATACAGTTCTGTATATTCCAGGTTCATTCCAAGTTTTACTTGATTTATTCTTATCGTTAGTGCATTGTTTTTGTCTTCTTCTCTCTGATTTTCGCTAATTTAGCACACGTTTGGCATGAATCACCGCTTTTAATTTATTTTATAATTAATGGCCTATCTGTCTGTTGTATTATCCGTGTCATACGATTTCTGTCTATTATTTTTGATACTCTAGAAGATAATATCTCTACAAAACGTAATAAGTTGAAGTGGCAGTGGGCTGCTCACATTGTCAGAGAACAGATTACTGTTGGGGTAAATGATTTCTGGATACAGCGACTGGGCAGACGTTGTGTGGAAAGCCCTCTAGCTAGATGGAGCGACAATCTGCGTAAGATGGTTGACGACTGGATGAGAAGAACCGAGGATCATTGGGAGAGGCCTATGTCCAGCAGTGAATCCTTTCAGATAGGGATACGCAAAAAGTATCGATACCTGAGTAGTATCGATACTATCGTTACGATACCAAGTATTTTTGTACTCGATACTTTTGTTACCATACTTTACTAGGTATCGATACTCGATACTTTTTGATATTACGATACTAGACCTGCGCTAGCTCCGTACGCGTGTGTAAATGCGGCAAACCACATTGTATACTCATAGAGTGTCATCTCATTACCGCTCTGTTCTTTCTTGCTTTGCTGATGTATAATTACGCTCTCTGTCGGGATAAATAGATTTAGGGGAAATCCTTATTAAAATATGATATCGTTGTATGGAGACAAATTACTTCTTATGTCTGATTTTGGTCTGATTGAAGATTAGGGGTTTAAAAATAACAATAAGTATTTACATCTAACATTAGGTCAATGTTTATTGTAATAAATAAACAGAGACGGAATATTATTATTGGTATTATACATATTTCTATTATTAATTTTGAGACACAGTTTCTAAGGTTATGAAAAAAGTACTCGATACTGAGTAGTATCGATAGTTTTGATTCGATACTATCGTCGACATCGATACTTTTGATGCGATACTGGTATCGAGTACATTATCGATACTTTTATTTATTTGCGTATCCCTACTTTCAGGCTGATGACAAAAATATACGAGTTATTTAAATCTGAGAGCCCAAGTCCTACATTGACATTTAAAGATCCTTCTTTGATTGATATAATGGACTCGCTCAAGACGCATCTCTTGATTGCGCAATTCGAAACTATGTAACGTATTTGATATTCCTGTTGGTACGTTCCAGATAACCATTACTTAGTCGCGTTTTATCACAGGCGGAAAGCTGTAAATTATGAGTATTTACAAACGCGGTTTGATGACAGGATGGAGGTAAGGAACGCTGTAATGAAGAAGATATTAAACGCTGCGAGAACTTTTATAATATGTTTGTGGAATCTAAAATTAAAGTGGAAAGGACTGTATTCTATCAGAGTCAAGACGATTGGGTGTGAAGAAACGAAAATTTGGGTTACTGAGGTCATGCAATACGGGGAGAGCGCTAAGAACATCTTACAAAATCGACTGTCAAGCAATAATTAGTCATCTGAAATGATTGTTCTTTTGACACGTGACTTCCACAGAAAGTATGATTGGAGAACATAAACATTTATTAAAGAGTGCTTTTCACTATGGTGACGCATCAAACTTTCATCAGAACAATTAAACAAATTATACCAGTTACGGAATTGGATTTAATTTCTCACTTTGTAGCCAGTTCCAGTTTAGTAGTAGTAGTAGATTTAGGCAGAATTTGACGTCAAAAAGAGAATAATGTATTCCAATTTTGAAAAAATAAATATTTTGATTTTGATTTTTTGATTTTAGTTATCAATCAAGTAGGACCTCGCAATTTCCAATCGGTAACCGGTTACGAAATAGGAATTAATGAAGCCAGTTACGAAATTTATTTACGAAATGGGACGAGAGGTAAAAACGTTTGGTTTTGAGTAAGTAATGCATCGCTTTACGTTAGCCGGCCTTTACCAGTTCAATAAGACATCTTAAATATCTATTACTATAACATACAAACATACTAAAACCATAGGAAAACTACACTCATTTGTATGAGAACAGTTTTTATCGAGTTGTTAAGTTTTGAACCGACCGATAGATATAACGATTACCACTATAATATCATCAGCCGAAATACGTCCACTGCTGAACATAAGCCTCCTCAATAGAATGACACGTTTGGTGGGCTGTCCATTGGGGGATTTGCCATAATCACCACGCTTGGCAGGCGGATTGGTGATCGCAGTAATGATCTTAATATACACAGGAGATCGCACACCCACGGAAAGGAGAATGACCAAAAGTGGGCCTAAGATGCGTCTTTACCATTCATGTACCAAAAATATTGGTCTGAATTATGAATTCCTTCAAATTTTTTTTAAAGCCAATGGAATAGGGAGTTTAAAAATAACATATAATATAAACGTTGATTGATTTCCGCCGGCCGACCGGCATCTTTTCAACTAGAGTAGTGAAAACAGAATTAAAATCGATATATAGTTATAATCGATATTTGTCAACATTATTTGATACTACCTTTCAGTTACTAGCGCGATAATACACCCATCATATTTTTCATTTACTGACTGGAAATACACTATTTGTACTGATTTAAAGTGATACACACGTTCTTAAAAGATATTTATGAAAGTATTGTTACGTAACCGAAATATCGATTATTCAAGTTGTTAAATCGATGTAGTTGAACCTCACTATTGATATGCACTATGGTTTCGTACTGTGACGTCATATCCGATATGATTTCAACACTTGTTTTGGTCCGTTTGTTTACATTATGTATTTGGGTGACAAAATCTATTTTAACGAGCCTAATGTAGTGTCGAATGCAATATACCGTCGTCGACTAATAACAACACTATGACATCAATATCTGGAGCGGTTAATCGTGGTTTTGTGAAAACTGCATGCCAACGAAGATTTTATTCCAAGTAAGATTATTGAATTTTCCCACTAAATATTTAAACGATTTTCTTTTTATAATGATCCTGAGTATTTTGCCTGTATTGTGACGACAATTTGATCCAGACGCAAGGTTAAAAGTTCAAGGGCAAACTCCCATACAATTTTGGTCATTCTCCTTTAAGAAAAACACGGCTTGTATTATATTAGAAGCTAGAAATCAGAAGACATTACCAGCTCCACAATCCAGCTTAAAAATCTCTCTAGCACTAAACTCCAGACGGAGAGATGTCATCTTACGTCACATCAAAGACCTCGATGTCCCGCAAATGCTTCCGTACTCTATGAAACTCTTCTACTGATCGAGAAACTCTATAACTACTCATCTGACCGTCTTATTGCCGTATAAATTCCCCGGCCACTAACTCCGGAGTGCATGAAGTCGTTCAGACGCGCATACCACCCGCTAACGACTCAAAGAACAGTGCATCTTATTGAGCGCCCGCGCACCGGCGCGGCCATCCGGCAGCGGTCTTCCTGAACGCCTTTCTATGATTTACGCCTAAACGTCTGCGTCTGCGCAGGTGACCTTGATACTATTTGCATAGAGTAAAGTTATCGCGTACACAAACGTAAATCAACGTGTGTCAAAGTATTTTTATGTTTCGTTGCTGTGGTGCTATTCTGTAAAATACAAACTCACATGCGAGTCTCACTCGAGTGACTTCACTCACTTTGAAACCTATTCTATTGGAATTCTGTAAAGATTCTAGAGCACTATCCACGTGAAGTGAACAAAGAACTCGCTTCACTAATAATAATAATAAAATCATTTATTCATCTCTTAAAAAATATACATACAATAACTCCGCCAAACTGTATAATACAGTTTGTTGGCAGAAATAGCTCTCTTACTTTATACACATCTATGGCAGAGAATACTGAATATCACTACGCAATGGTGAATAGCAAAGCAAAGTTACAAAGTTTTTAATTTTGATATTAGCATAAAAAGATTGAGGTTACATTAATAAGTTTACAAGATATTTCTTATATTTAATTCTGAAAGTGTTTTTGTTGATTACATTGCTTCTGATGTCTAGTCGACAGTGCTTTAGAATGTTTACAGAATGCCAATGGATTAGGTTTTGAAGTGAGTAAAATCACTTGAGTGAGACTCGCATGTGAGTTTGAATTTTACAGAATAGCTCTATTGTTCAGCTTTGAATTTTAGTTTCACCTGACTTAAGAAACAAGTTTTAATGGAGTAATTTCCGAAAGTAGCGTTTTATCCTGTCACAGAAATATGAAGGGATTGACAATACGATCAACGATCTCTATGTACTACTAGATGGAGCGTTTTAAAAAATCACTGTGTTCCACGCAAGGAGCCGCAACTCGTTCACATTCACAATGAAACTTGTGCTGTTACTACGCAGAACATTTAATTACTTATTAAATATTTACGGTATTTACAAGTAGCGTCAATATTTAGTAATAATTTAATGTTCTGCGTAGTAACTGCACAAGTTTCAAAGTGAATGTGAACAATTTGCGGACCCTTGCGTGGAGCAGAGCGATTGTTTGGAACGCTCTGTTCTAGTAATACATAAAGATCGTTGGTGTAAAGCTCTTCCTTTTTATGATACCTTGGTACTAGTTACTCACTTTACAATAAAGTTATTCCAAGCGAATGTATACCCTTAGTAACAAAGCCCTAACCTAACCAAACTGAAAATATACCATGAGTCAGATACGCAGGAACGCCGAGGGGAGGCATACCTCTATTACAGTACCTGGCAGAAATAATCACAAAGGATCGCACAAAGAAATAACTCAACGTACGAGAATCAACGCTGGTCTCCACTGACTCATGTTCATAATAAAACTACAAGAAACATTTGGGAGCGACAAAAGGATCGTTATAAATTACTAAAGAGGACAGACAGAAGAAAGGAACTGCTTAGAGTAGAAGTCACAGGTTTGAAGCAATGTGACACAAACGACTTACACAGTTTAATTTGTCCACTCTTAAGGTATTTTTCGCAGTAATGCGATTAAAGAAACTGAACTGGAAAAAAAACTAAATAAATTATGAACCCTAAAGATACCTGCCTAGCAGGTTCAATGATTTGCACGTTAGTAAAGGGGTGAGCCTATCAGGCTTGACTTAAATCTTTTAAATTTTTAATTACTTACAAAATATAGACTTTGCGTCTGAATTACATCATCATATCAGTCCTTAGACGTCCACTGTTGGACATTCCATTCCCAATGAACGCCACCACACCCAGTCCTACACTCCCCGCGCTGGCCAGACGGGTTGGGGAGGCCTGATTGATTTTATATAATGTATTCCCTTAGTCGCCTTGTACGACATCTACTGGAAAATTTGGAGTGGTCCTATTCTACTCCACCGGAAACCACACGGATACAAAATAGTACATATTCCAAGGTCAAGCCTAATGTAGTCAGAATTTAAGTACGTGTCTTAGTTCTAGATGTCAATTTCAATACCCCCTTTTTGATCAGTTCAAGTACAAATCTGGAATTTCAGTACAAAATAGTACATATAGGGTAGTAAATCCTGCCTGGATCAGATTACTGAATATCGACTTTGCGACGCGATTTTCTAAACTATATAGAAGAGACGGTGCGGTTTTATATATTTTGTATGAAAGTACATGGAAGGTCGCCGCGCTTCCGCCTTGGCTTGCCTAACGTCTATTATGTTTGGCTTGCGCCTAAGGTCATTTCGTTTTCTGACTGAACCTAAATTTGACACCATATCATATGAATTGACAACATCAAACTAATTCCCGTTGACGCGGAAAGATCAAATAGCAAAACAGAGTGTACAAACCTCTGCTCGTGGGCAGTTTTATTTGGCGCACCTCGGCGGGAGATCAAAGGCCGCGACGAGCGGGGCGTGCCTAATCGCATCCCACTCGCTCCCACTATCCGGCCGAGCCGCGTATTATTTTTAGTGCACAGGTAACAAGAATGCCCCTTTGAAATGCAACACTTCCGCTCGTAACGTCGATCGTTGGATCCCGCAAAGAGGATAAGGAATAAGGATTTTGTGCCTACGTGTTAGAGTACTCTGTGAGATCATCATCATGTCAGCCTTTAGACGTCCACTGCTGGACATACGCCTTCTCCAATGAACGCCACCACACCCGGTCCTCCGCCCTCCGCATCCAGCCGCTTCCGGCCACCTTCTTCAGGTCGTCGGTCCATCTGGCGCCGGTGCGTCTCACCTTGCGCGTGCCAATCCGTGGTCTCCACTCCAGAACTCGTCTGCCGTTGTTAACCGTGAACGGTCAGGCCGTGGGGTCCTCGCTTTGAAAAGGACCACAATCAATCTTCCCGTGGATGTCGTTAACGCGACTAAGGTATATTACTACTCCTGTGTATTTAAGATCATTATTGCGATTACGTATCAGACTACCAAGCGTGGTGATTAAACATAAACATAACTTTATTCGTTTCAAAATGATACTTTATTTATGAGGCCCTGACTCCCAAACTAGGTAAACTATATTTCAGGAGTCAGCGTCTTCCCCACAACGACTAAGTTGAAGTAATACTAACCTATAGTAGAGCAAAGAGTTACCATTTTGAAAAATTAACAATTAAAAATATAAATTTTTAACTTAATACAACCACATAAACAGAAGAATCCCTTATCTTCACCGCAGGTTAGCTGGAAGAAATTTCTTTAGAAATAAGCTTATCCTTTTGTATAATTTTCTTTTCTTTGTGTTGTTCTTTGTATATTTGTGTGTACAATAAACTATTAAATAAATAAATAAATAAGAAAAAGGGTGTGATGTGTGTGCGTGTGTATGTGAGTGGGTGTGTGTGTGTGTGTGTTGTTTTTTTTAAGTGAGAGGTACCAGGAAGTTTTCCACATCTTTTCTATCCAATCCAAGAAGAAAATCCGCGACTTTATTTCTAACTCGAGAGTTGGTTAGGTCTTTGATATTCATTTTATTATGGCAAATCCTCCAAGGACAGACCAAAAGTGGCATTCTATTGGGATGGTGGACGTATTTACAATGATGATGTGAACACTGCCAAGCCGGAGGTTGCGGGTTCGAATCCCACTAGGGGCAAATGTTCGTATGATGAATATGAATGTTTGTACCCAAGTCTTGGATGTTTATTATACTTATTTAAATACTAGCTGTGCCCGCGGCTCCGCTCGCGTGGACTACAGAATACGCTCTCGTTCCCACTCTCGCTCCCTATCCATCCTACTCGGACCTAACCCCGATACCACTCCTCCCCCCAACCGTAGTACAAACCAATTGCATTATGAATTGTACCGAACATAATAATTATACTTCTTTGTCATATTGCATATAATAGCTTCTAGAAAAGGGTACTTTATTAATATCTCAAGTTCTAAGTGGCGTATCAAGATGAAACATACACCAGATTTTAAGTTAGACCTCCAGCAAGATAATTGTAAAAAGTGCATGAAATTCATTCAGTAGTTTTTGCGTGATAAGGGTTACCTTACCTGTCTGTCTGTATGACAGACAAAAATTCTAAAAACAATTATTTTGACTTCTATTGGCCCTTTATAGACCCCTCATATAAATTTTTCTACCATATCTTTCATGTACAGACATAGACCAGTTACGGTTATATTATTATAGATGTGTATCCGTTATCTAGTAACCATATCATAGGCTGTGTCTAGTTTATTTATTATTATTATTATTAAGATCTCGTTCCCTGACACTAACCTGGTTTTAACTCAACCATAGCTTGGTTTTGAATAATCAGTAAATATTATATTCTTTATTGCACATAAATTTTACAACAAAAAAAAGAGGGCATAACATAAAAGTGTACAAAGGTGGACTTATCTCTATAAGAGATCTCTTCCAGCCAACCTTCACTGTGGGAAAAGCTAAAACAAGAGGTCAAAAAGAATAAAAATAAAATGTGCATGGATATTGAAATTAAAATGATTAGGTACTTTATGTAACAGAGCAAACAAGACAAATTGCCAATTAGCTCACGAGTATTTTTCCAGTGCAACAATTTCCTACAGAGCTGTGGCCCATCTGTTCTGCATACTCTCTAATTCACCTCCAAAAATAAAGAGAAGACGAAGACGCTAGCTCACGTCGATATTTTACATACTTTATACTGATGGCGAACTGAGACGCTACTCACGTCGGGTTTGATGCTCGTATCGCTTTCACACGCGCCCAACTACATCAGAAAACTGACGTTTACGGTACAAGACAGTCGCATAAAATGCATAACATAGTGCTCTTCCTAAATATATGTCGCCGAGAAATATAAGACGGTTGGGTCAATTAAAAACGCGTTAAATTTATAGATTTACGCTCAGCAGTTAAGGGATCCGGAATAAATATGATTGAGAGTGTTAAAGTGATAGCAAACTTCTGGTGCAACATTCTAATATCGCTCTAAGAATCTGTTGGAATCAACGATCTCTGTGTACTACTAGATGGAGCGTTCCAAACAATCGCTCTGTTCAATCAAAATCCACAGGAGCCGCAACTCGTTCACATTCATTTTATTTATTTACTAAATATTAATAATATTGACAATGGGATACGAGTATACTCGTACGTTTATAAAATATAATGGATGCAATACAATTTGAATTTGAAATTAATTTTTAAATAGTTTGTGAATTTTTTATTATTATTGAAATACTAGAATTTAAGAATATTATAATGCTTTGTGACTACAGAAGGCTTGATAAATAAATAATAAAATATTGACGCTATTTACAAGTAGCGTCAATATTTAGTAATAATTAAATCTTTTGCGTAGTAACTGCACAAGTTTTATTGTGAATGTAACCGAGTTGCGGCTCCTTGCGAGGATCAGAGCGATTGTTTGGAACGCTCCATCTAGTAGTAGGAGATCGTTGGTTGGAATTAGGAGCTAATGTAACTTAAGTTGATGATATTTGTTACAAATTACAGTGTCCAGATATTTGTGAAATCTACAGGTCAGAATATAATCATTACCCGGTATCATCAGCCGAAATACGTCCACCGCTGAACCTCCCCAATGGAATGACACTTTTGGTGGGCTGTCCATTGGGGGATTTGCCATAATCACCTCGCTTGGCAGGCGGATTGGTGATCGCAGTAATGATCTTAATATACACAGGAGAACGCTGCTGCCTGTCCCTGGTGCAATCCCTTAATGACACCCACTCGAAGGTTGGGGGTGGCCCTGTTCGAAGCCGGGTACCACACGGCTTTAAATTCTGCTATGCAACAATGGAATTAGCTATAAGCAAAGAAGGCTAACTCTCAAAGAAACCTTGTACAATTTCTCAAAAACTTGGCTACAAAATTTAATGCAAGCCAAATTTAATTCTACACGCATGGATTAAAGTCAATATTACGCTGAACTGCTTTATCAAGCACACATTGAAAGTCGTACGCGATTCGTCTACGGCTGGTATCTACGCTTTCGGATTGTGAGGGAGCGAGGGCCGCCCCGCTACTTCGTCAAGAATCGACACTCACCTGCCCCGAAAAACAGAGCACGGCTGGCAGTAGGTACTACGAAAGAGAAGCACTTATATTGTCCCTCTCTCGGTCAACTTAGCCGTGTGGTTTCCGGTACAGTAGAATAGGACCACTCTAATTCCCGTGGATGTCGTACAAGGCGACTGAGGGAATACATTATAAAACATCAGTCCAGCCTCCCCAACCCGTCTGGCCAGCGCGGGGAGTGTAGGCCAGATCCTCCGTCTGTCTCCGGCAGACGAGAGAGGGTTGTGCTCCTGCAGTGGAGACAAAAATAACCTGATGATGATCGACTATGCTCGCGCGCTGGGTGTAGCAGCTCTCCAATAATTCACGCTCACAAACGCACAGGCCAGGCTGGTGTTCCTGTAATAAATAGGTACTTAAATCAGTTCGCTGCAGTGCCGGGGGTCTGGCGGTGGTCTCATCTTTAGGTACTAACTATAGTCCACCACCTTATATTTTGTCCGTAACACCGACAGACCAACACATAAATATTATATATGACGATCTTCATATGCTTAACCTGGGTGGCCATTGCGTTAATTCACCAGAACATGATGGACTATGGTTTTGTGCAGCGTTCCCTTTCGGGGCTCAGTTGAAGTTACAGGCAGAGGGGGTGGGCAGGCCGAGTTAGTGTGGATTCTAGTGCAGCAAGTGTTTTAGAGATTTGCTAATACTGTGCGGTCAGCTGTAACACCCGGAAGGAGCAGCCTGTATGTATAAAACAAATTTACGATTGCCTGTTCGGTTGCCTGTAAAATTGATTGTAAATCTTCATTTGATGAATATGTATGAAGACCGTGCGTACACTGCTTACAATAGACAAGTCATTAAAGTCTGTTTTACGGGCATTAGTAATGTTATATGATTTTACAACAATGTATATGTATGTATAAATAAATAAATATCACAGACATTCACACCAATTATGCAGTCCCAAACTAGGCAGAGCCTGTGGTATGGTTACTAGATAACGGATATACATACTTAAATAAATATATAAACATCCAAGACTTGGGTACAAACATTCATATTCATCATACGAACATTTGCCCCTAGCGGGATTCGAACCCGCAACCTCCGGCGTGGCAGTCCGAGAGCTACCTGTTCCGCCACGGAGGTCGTCAATGTATGTAAACGCTTTGTTGTACCAAAAATCATAACAGCAACAATAATTATATAGTTATTAAACTGCGTACAAAGGCGGACTTATCCCACTTAGGGATCTCTTCCAGTCAACCTTAGAGTAACCGAAAGGACAAGTGTGACGCGTTTAGTACCAAATTTGGATAAAGAAATGTACTAGAGTTTTCAAGTCGCCCGTTCCACAATGTTAAAGACAGTCTTTGATCAGCGCGTTCTGCCTGTCGTGACGGAGACGTGGACACTGACGGTGGGCCTGGTCCACAAGTATGGAGAGGGCTATGCTTGGAGTTTCTTTGAAGGATTATGATTCGTAATGAAGAAATCCGACGAAGAACGAAGGTGACCGACATAGCCGACAGAATTTAAGCTGAAGTGGCAGTGGGCGGGTCACTTCTGGCACAAAACCGACGGCCGTTGGATCAGACGAGTTCTGGGGTGGAGACGGCAGGTCAGCACGTGCAGGATGGGATGCCTTGCCGCCAGGTGGACCGACGACCTGAAGAAGGTGGCCGGAAGTGGAGGGCAGCGGACCGGGTGTGGTGTCGTTCATTGGGTATGTCCAACAGTGGACGTCAAAAGGCTGATATTATGTTGATAACAAATTCAATATTCTACTAATCGTTAATCGTTGAAGGTTAATCGTTGTTTATTTAATCGTAACTAATATCCGCCTACCAAGCGTGGACATCTAACCAAAAGTGGTATTCTATTGGGGAGCCCTATGTCCAGTGGATGTATTTAGGCTGATGATGAATTTACAAAATAACCTAACCTTCATTTCAAAAACCATTCCCACAAACTTCAAAGTCAATAAAACGCAACAAATTCAAGATTAGATACGTCAATAACAACAGAGCAAAATAAACCTCAAGCTGCTTAAAATTCCCTCACTCACCGTCCTCTGGGAGGCCGGGGGCGGGCTTGAACAAAAATAACGGGCCCTCTTCAGGTCTTAAATCTTAAGAGGCATCTAGTTTTAATGGCATTTAAATTAGCTTTTTATTTACCAGCGGTGCGACAGTCAGCTAATCTCAGTGAGGGATTGTGTTGTCGATGAAGTAGAATTATTGGAAGTAACAGAAAAATATTGTCGTCTCCTTAAATTCCACTAGTAAGTTAAATGCGAAAGTTCGAATGTTTGTTTCTCAATCACGCTTCAACCACTGGACGGATCGGGATGAAACTTGGCACACATATGTGTTAGGTCCTGGAATAGGATATAGGATAGTTTTTACCCTGAAAAAACAATCAATTTCTACGGGAAATACATAATAAATTTATAATGTTAAGTTGTCCACGCGGACAACGTCGCGGGCAACAGCTAGTACTATATACAATACAATTAAATTTAAACAACAAGGGCCGCTGTCAGGTGGACCGACGACCTGAATAATGTAAATGTCTTGGAATAGGACATAGGATAGTTTTTATCCGGATAAAACATCTCATTCCTACGAGAAAACCAAATTAATCATTAAAAGAAGTTAGTTTGATCACAACGTGGCGCCACTTTGTATGGATACATAATAATTTGTAAGTTTTGGAAAGTGTGCCCAGAAATTACACGATTTGATTCCCCCATCACCGGACTACCAGGCCTAGTTAGGGACATCCTAATGTAGTGCCACGCTCTCGCACGAAGCGTTTTGCTTCCTCGTTCATAATGCGAACTGCTAAGGAATGCAACGCAGAACATTTAATTATTAACAAAATATTGACGCTGTTTACCCGTAGCGTCAATATTTAGTAACAATTAAATGTTCTGCATAGTAACTGCACAAGTTTCATTGTTTATGTAACGGAGTTGAGGCTTCCAGAGCCGCAGTTGCGTGGAACAGAGCAATTGTTTCAAACGCTCCATCTAGTATTACATAGAGATCGTTGTTCAGTTAGAGCTTTTTTAAATGAATACATTTATTTTACTCATATGTGTACATTTATTTTATATACAAGTACGTACCAGCAGTATTTGTAGTCCTTAAGACTACACCGTTATCCAAAATTATCATGCGTTCAATCTATGAAATGTGAAAACCGGAAATTGGGCACGAGCCGCCCACTTATCCGCCGGAAGTGGCCGCCCAGGGGCAACGTATTTCCGCCCTGACGCCAGCACACCTCGCCTTATCATTGGACATAACTTTTCGGATCGTGTAGTTTGACTAGTCAACGCCTGCGACCTTTCTCGCAACGACCATGGACTGGAGAAAAATTGTGGTCTCTTAAGTGGGATTTTGCCTCAGTCGCTGTATGTTAGCAAAGTAAGCTTTTTTTCGTTTGAAACAAGGTCGTGATCAAGTTAACAAGCTGAGTTAGAGCAAGGAACAAGGTCTTGTTACGCTCGTATGGAGTTAAGATGCCTGTTCACAGTTAACAAGACATTGTTCAAATCAACAATTGTTTTTTTTTTCAGTGCATCTGTGAATACTTACATTACTTTCACTTCAAAAATCTAATCATAACAATTAATCTTTAAAGTGCATTAACATATTTTACCGTGGGGTTCCCTGATTAGAATACGGTCATCCCCGACCTCCGTGGCGGAACGGGCAGCTCTCGGACTACCACGCCGGAGGTTGCGGGTTCGAATCCCGCTAGGGGCAAATGTTCGTATGATGAATATAATAATAATAATAATATGTGGGGACATTCCACACACGGCCACCTGATCCCAAACTAGGCAGAGCCTGTAATATGGGTTTCAGACAGCTGATATACATACATAAATACATAATATAATATATAAATAACATCCAGTCACAAGGCAAACACAAGTGCTCATCACACGAATGGTTGCCCTGGGCGGGATTCGAACCCGCGACCCCGAGCTTCGCAAGCAGGTGTACTACCGACTAGGCTACAGGGCCGACATATGAATGTTTGTACCCAAGTCTTGGATGTTTATATATTTATTTAAGTATGTCTATCCGTTATCTAGTAACCATACCACAGGCTCTGCCTAGTTTGGGACTGTATAATTGGTGTGAATGTCTGAGATATTTATTTATTTATCTTCCCGTGGGTATCGTCAAGGCGACTAAGGGATTGCACCAGGACGGGTAGCGTTCTCCTGTCTATATTAAGATCATTACTGCGATCACCAATCCGTCTGCCAAGCGTGGTGATTATGACAAATCCCCCAATATACAGCCCATCAAAACTGGCATTCTATTGAGCAGGCTTAGTTCAGCAGTGGACGTATTTCGGATGATGGTGGTGATGACATCTGTACCAAATTTCATTAAAATCTGCGAGTGAAACCACGCGAGGTTCCCTTGTTAGTAATATACAAACTCGTAAATACGATAATTGTTTTTATACAACAAATATAAAACCATGGTCGCTGAAAATGATAAAATAATTAGTGACGTGATTTTAATTAAATTAGCGATAAGTATGTTTGTCACATTAGTTTATTCCTAAACGCGGTCACAGCTGTGGCATTGTATTTATTATCATTTTTTTTTTAATTATTTTGAGAAGTAAAACAGTGAAAAACAGGCGGATTGCTGGAAAACAGGCGGATAACATCATCACGTGAAATACGTCCACTGTTGAACATAAGCCTCCCCGATAGAATGCCATTCTTCGTGAGCTGTCCATTGGGGTATTTGCCATTTTCATCAGGTATTTTGGTCTCCACTGCAGGAGCACAACCCTCTCTCATCTGCCGGAGACAGACGGAGCATTTGGCCTACACTCCCCGCGCTGGCCAGACGGGTTGGGGAGGCCTGATTGATGCTTTATAATGTATTCCCTTAGTCGCCTTGTACGACATCCACGGGAAGAGTTGGAGTGGCCCTATTCTACTCTACCGGAAACCACACGGCATAAATTTGCCATAATCAGCACAACTGGCAAGCGGATTGGTAATCGCAGTAATGATTTTAATAACACAGCTGCCCGTCCCTGGTGCAATCCCTTAGTCGCCTTGACGACACCCACTGGAAGATTAGCGGTGGCCCTATTATTCTAAGCTGGGAACACAAGCAGGAAACCTCACACGAAGAAAAATTAAATAGAAGACGATAAAAAAAGGGATATTGAACAAAGTTGATGTTAAACCACAGTGAAACAGCAGAGATTATAATGGCAAATATAATTCTCAGTCGTATTAACTGACAGGATTAAATAAATATCATTGTTAAAGTGAAAAAACCATGATGGAGTCATTTAATTACTACGTCTTCGTTTTTTACGCCCAAGACAAAATAATGGAAATTCTGTCCATATTGAACTTTATTGTCGGAAGGCCGTTGTCAGAAGTTTCAAATCGCGACACTAACATTCATTCTCAGAGCCGTGGTAGCCGGTTGGTTGAGCACTCGCCTCACGTTCATGAGGTCGTGGGTTCATACCCCGCCCGTACCAATGAGTGTTACGAAACTTAAGTACGGTTTATTTATAATACCACAGGCTTTTCGGTGAAGGAAAACATCGTAAGGAAACCTGCACAAGCCGAAGAAGAAATTCTGAGGCGTATGTGAAGACCACCAAATCGGCTTGGGGCACCGTTGGTGGTCAGGGGTTTGGCACAAAAGATCCTGAAGGGTCGAAGTATCGCCAGGTATTCCTGGCCCCCTGAGAAGATAAGATAAGATAACATTTATTCTGAGCGGTTCCTTTCTAGTAGTACCAATTTTTTGTCGATTCATTTTACTCCCATCTTTATACTAATTATACTCCAGATCAAAGACACCGATTAGATTTAACAATCGCTATATCTCAGTATATATATGATTTAATCGGTGTATCTATAAATATATGTTTTCTGGTGTTGAAATCTAATCGTAATGTTTGGTATGAGTTTTACAAGAAGCGAGTCAGGAAACATACATTGAAACTGGACTTGTTACCGTAATTTGAAATTTGTGTGGTACTTAGTTTTCATTTCAGTAGAAGGTCATACCCATAATTTCTAGGTCACCACGCTATCTTGAATTTTTAAATAATATTAGGTTTAGAAAAAAGGCAAAACTTTATTTACTGCCATAATTTTTTACACAAAATTAAACAAACAAATCAAAAAATGGAAAAAGATGAAAAAATATAACAAGACAATGGAATGAAATGGATAACATTAGTAAATGTTTCTTAGTTCCATGAAAATATGATATAAATAAATAATTTTTTACAATTCATCATACAATACAATGATTTTTAAATAAACATAACAAATACTTCAAAATGGGTAGGCTTAGATGTAGGTATATCAATTTTTAATCAAATTAAGTCAATACAGCGTCAAGATATATAAAAACTACAAGATATTTAAACAGCCCAAAAACTAGCTAATCAATATATTTTTTATATATATAATATAGATGTAGAGATTGAAAAAGAAATTGGAGTTAGTAAAATATTGAACAATGATTAAACTGTTGCGATATGAAGTAAATAATATTGTTAATCGTAGTATTTTTAATCAATTTGAAAACCAAACCTGATAATACTAATTAAGTACAGAACAGTAGATTTAAAATCAATGTTTAAATTTTAATGTTCATATAACCACTGAATAGTTAACTCGTAGTCCTTAAACTCAGTTGAGTTACATTTTCAATGTGTTTCAAGATTTAATTCTCGAAATTAACCAAAAGAAACGACCATTTTCGTAGAGAAAATAAGTAAGCCTTAACCAGTTCTGATATTAAAAATAAACAATGTCATCGATGTACAACAATAATTCTCTTACATCTTATAATATAACGAGTATTATGGAGTATCTGCAGCAAGTGGAACATGTATCAAATTATTCATCTAGTATTTTGTCTTTAATAGATTTCATCGTCGGTTTAATTTCTTGGATAATGATACCAAAGTGGCGTAACTTCAAGAATTACATATTTCTCAACATTATATTTGTTTTTGTTACGAAGGCTTTATATGAGTGGCTTGAGAGTATGGACTTTTCGGATGATGCTACTTTTTCACTGGAGGAAATCAAATATTTCTTCGAATTGACATTCCTGTACTGCTGGGTTCTGGTGCTGTCTTTCTCTATCTACATGGATTTCGTCAAGATTTTTCAAAACAAGCTAACCAGAAGAATACTAAAATCTACTCTCTTTGCTTGGGGTGTATCCATTTTAGTAACAGTTTTTAAATCAGTATGCTTAAATATATTTGCATATAGTAGTTTTCAACCAATTTTAGGTTTATCTATATTAATAGTATTCAATATGGTAATATTGTTGGTAAATTTTGTAATTTACATCATTGTTTTGTGTTCCATATTAAGGACTAGGAATTTAAGAAATTTCGTAGAAAATAATTGCTGTAAAAAATTTCAAATAGCAACAATAACTTTTGTTTTATGTGGATTGTTTTTGTTAGTTTCAACTTTTTACAACACTTTTCTTGTGTATTGCGTTGTACATTTAATGAATGAAGACTACATGTGTTACTCAAATGAGTATGAACTTGACTTAATATTATGTGTGAGGTTCGTAGCTTTAATCCTATATGAGTTAGGAATTGTGGCCATAAACATAATTTTCATAATGCTTAAATCAAATCGCGACGTATGGCGTGAATTTTATAAGAAAAAAGTTAAGGGGGATATATTTACCCTTAGAAAATTGTCATAGTGGTTATTCTTAGATGTCAGTAATATTTAAAAATAAGAGCACTCTTTTTATTTAAACTTGTAAAATGGTAACTATGGTTATTAATATCAATTATTTTGTTTTAAAATTTATTATTATTAGATCCACATGAGTTTTAATATACAGCTATACTAGGTCATTTACATTTGTTTTTATTTCATCTTTATATTTATAATCTATGTCACTTTTCATTCAAATGCGTAGATACCACATTGAGCCAAGTGTCAACCATGAAATGGCTAGTGGCAGATTATCTTTGAATTTTATTGCTTCGTTTGATATTGTATTTAATCACAAATATACGGCCATATTTATGTCCGAAGGTTGTTTGCGGCTCTTGTTTGACTTGCTTGTCTTGGCTATATGTTTGATTCCACATTTAACATACTATGCGTTTACTTTTTATGTAATTTTTTTTAACCCTTAGCATCCCACAAGTGTCTAGCGGACACATTTTTACGTTCTTTTACGTATAAAAACTAAAGTATTTATTTCTACACGAAACAACTTTATCTAATCTACCCCAAAGGTTTTAAAAGTCCAAACGTGTTATAAAAATATTTGTAGCTTTAATAGTTTAATATTTATTTTAAAAATAAATAGTTTGATTCTAGTATGAGAGTAGGTGGTTTGTGTACATTTATTTAGAATCGTATTGCAGTGCATAGGTAATACAAAATCACAGAGCATTGTTTAAGTTACAATCGTTGTCTTTGTGCTCGTAATTTTGATTATTTTATTACATTCAGTGCTTTTTGTTACAAAGCAGTCGGGCTCGCACTATTTTTGTTCTAAGAAATAGCTAAAAGAAACTAATATATGTAAAAGAGACGATGATAACATAATTGTACGTGAACTCGATATGAAAATTATGATGTTGACAGTTGTTCTGAGAGTGAAAGTAACGTGAACCTGCCTCTGAAAACGATGAACAACTATGGATTGAGGTTGATGTGATGATGTACCTCTGCAAGAATATGTATCAATGCACACCTATGAAGGTAGAGATGGAACAACATGGAATTCCGAACTGGAGAAGCAAAGCCGAACTCCTCGACACAACATAATTCGCGGTGGGCATTGTCCAGTTCTGATCGTTGGCTCAAAAAAAATATAAGAATAATAAAAAAAAGTACATCTGCAGCCAACACGCAAAAGAACAATGATGAAGATACGATTTGTCTTTCTGTAATGATATAAATCATACTTTTCGGAAATCATCAGCAGGTTGGGTATGCTGCCAGCTTTGTGGACTTTGGACTCACAATGCCTGGCCGGGTGGACGATGGGATGTCGAAAAAATCCACATTTGTATTCTTTGTGAAGATAATTAGCATGTACCATCTTGCCCCATTTTCATTACCCCATCTTACCCCATGGTACGGGGCAAGATAGTTTTCGCATGCTTCTTTTTAATCTTTAATTATAAAAAAAATGCGATTAATTTGTTACTCCAAAGACCATGCCAAATTATAGTTAGATTAATAACGCATGTACCATAAATAAATAAGGATAATAAACATAATAATTTATGGTGTATTATTGTTATTTCTCTTAGTTACCCCAGCATGCCCCCCTACTAGTTTCGGTGTTTAAAGATCCTGAGCTTCAAGTTTGGTTCTTGTGACAATGTAGTACCTTAAACTTTGCTTGGCTTTATAATTCATAAAGTTTTATTTCAAAATAACCTGCGACATAAACCTCATGGAGGTCAAGATTAGCTGCTAAATGACGACAATCATTGGTACGAAGGACAAGGCGAGATGCTGGGTAGACAAACGACATAACACAGACTGCATAGATTCACGACAAGATTCTGGGTAGATGACATTAGATGGCATGAGTCATGACTATATGATAGGATAATGACACCACATAGCGAAGAGTTCACGACCGTTCCACCTATCTCTATAGACCATCCCATTATTAGATAACGTCCCATGGTATTAGACATAAAACAGAATAATTATTATTTATTTATTATTTATTTGTAATACAATTACAGTGCCATTACAGGTAACCTAATTTGGCACTGTAAGCAACCACTCTTAAATATTTAGATTATGTCAAATAAGTATGCCAAAATCTATTATATGTATTTTTATAACAGACCAAAAACTAGTTAATTATTATACAAATATAGATATAGAGATTGCGAATAAATAAAAGTACAAACACATTTAAAATGATAAAACTCTTTCGATATGATGTAAATAATATTGTTTATCGTATTTTTAATGAATTTAGAAACTAAACCAGATAATACTAATTACAGATCAATTAATTTTGATTAAAAAAAATTAACGTCATTGTTCATATAACCACTGAAAAGTTAACTCGTATTCCATTACAAATGCTTCAATAGATTTATTTATCTATATTCTATGTGTTTCAACATTTCGTTCTCCAATTTAACCAAAAGAGACGAAAATTTTCGAAAAGAAACCATGAAATGGCTAGTGGCAGATTATCTTTGAATTTTATTGCTTCGTTTGGTATTGTATTTAATCACAAATAGACGGCCATATTTGGGTCCAAAGGTTGTTTGTGGCTCTTATAATATGTTTGATTCCACATTTAACATACTATGCGTTTACTTTTTATATAATTTTTTGAAGCCTTAGCAACCCACAAGTGTCTAGCGGACCAAGTGTCAAGAAACCACTTTATCTAATCTACCCCAAAGATTTTAGGAGTCCAAACGTGTTATAAAAATATACGTAACTTTAATAGTTTAATATTTAAAAAAAATAGTATCTCATCAACCCACAAGTGTCCAATAGACACTTTAACATTTTGTTTGATTCTAGTATGATAGTAGGTGGTTTGTGTACATTTATTTAGAATCGTATTGCAGTGCGTAGGTAATACAAAATCACAGAGCATTGTTTAAGTTACAATCGTTGTCTTTGTGCTCGTAATTTTGATTATTTTATTACATTCAGTGCTTTTTGTTACAAAGCAGTCGGGCTCGCACTATTTTTGTTCTAAGAAATAGCTAAAAGAAACTAATATATGTAAAAGAGACGATGATAACATAATTGTACGTGAACTCGATATGAGAATTTTGATGTTGACAGTTGTTCTGAGAGTGAAATTAACGTTAACCAGCCTCTGAAAACGATGAACAACTATGGAGTGAGGTTGATGTGATGATGTACCGCTGCAAGATGCACACCTATGAAGGTAGAGATTGAACAACATGGGATTCCAAACTGGAGAAGCAAAGCCGAACTCCTCGACACAACATAATTCGCGGTGGTATTGATAAGGTTCTTGTTCCAGCGCAAGATATAACAGATCCGATAGACATTTTCAACTTATTTTTTAATGAACATATTATATCCTACTTGAACCGACGGAAAAAAATACATAAAGAAAACTTTATTACGAGAAATCGCAACTGAGTTGGTTACACCTTCCTCATATACGGAGACGAAATAAGAAAGTACTAATACATTATAGCTTAGCAGCCATCCAAGAAAAAACAATCAATTCCTAAGGGAAATACATAATAATTTATAATGTTAAGTTGTCCACGAGGACAAAGTCGCGGGTTATTGTATATAGTACTAGCTATTGCTAGTACTATATACAATACAATTAAATTTAAATAAACGCAACAATGGCCGCTGTCAGGTGGTCCTGAATAATGTGACCGGAAGTGGCTGGATGGCGAAGAGCGGAGGACCGGGTGTGATGGCGTTCATTGAGAAAGGCCCATGTCCAGTAGTGCACTTCTTAGAGCTGACATGATGATGATGAAACAACTAAAATTGAAATAAATATATTAGACTATTTATCATATCAGCCTTTAGACGTTCACTGCTGGATATAGGCCTTCCAAAATGAGGCCACCACAGCCGGTCCTCTGCCCTTCGCATACAGCCACCTTCTTCAGGTCGTCGGACCTAGACTATTAATTCAAAATTCATATTATTATAGTTAAATTCATTCTTTGAAGTATTCGTCTACATTATAATGGACTTTCTCTCGTAAATGTTGCTTCATTTTAGCAAAAACATGTGTCTTAATTAACTGTTCTTTATCCCGTTCGGTATTTTATTATATATATTTTGAAACCTACATATATGATTAATCTTAAAGCTCTAGTAAGTCTGGTGAGTGGAGCACAGAGAAGATCATTATGTCTTCCTTCCTGAAATCAGTCAAAGTCATTTATATTATCGTTTATTTATTTATTTTTTATTTAAAAAACTTTATTGTACAGAAAGGCGAACATAATGCCAATATGGTATTCACTTCCAGTTGACCTTTAGGTCATGCAGATAATCAGACAATAATCGTACTGGTCAAAAAGAAGCTTTTAACTTAATAAATATACTTTATTTGTATTAAGTCTCTATAATACACTGCACACAAATAGCAGTTTCACATATATATCATATATAATTTTATTTCAATTCCTACATCTATTTTATATGTAATAGGTAGTTGTTGGGCTGTTTAAAAAATACAAATAATAGAGTTTGCCAAACACACTAAACAATATCAATCAATATGTAGAGATTGAAAAAGAAATTACAGTTAGTGCAAACAAATGTAAAATAATTAAACTGTTGCGATATGAAGTAAATAATATTGTTTATCCTATTTTTAATGAATTTGGAAACCAATCCAGATAATACTAATTAAAAATGCGATGTTTTACATTTAAAAAAATTACGTCATTGTTGATATAACCACTGAATAGTTAACTCGCAGTCCATTACAAATTATCCAATTGATTTGTTTATCTATATTCTATGTGTTTCAAGTTTATTTCTCCAAATTAAACAAAAGAACCGAAAATTTTCGAAAAGAAAATAAGTGAGCCACAACCAGTTGTGATATTGAAGATAATCAAAAATGTCATCGACTTATCAGAATAGTTCTTCTACATATTATAATATAACAAATTTTCTAGAGTATCTAAATGATGTGGAACGTATACCAAATTATACATCTAGTATTTTGTCTTTGGTAAATTTCATCGTTGGTTTAATTTCTTGGATAATGATACCAAAATGGCGTACCTTCAAGAATTACGTATTTCTCAACATTATATTTGTTTTTGTTACGAAGGCTTTTTCCGAGTGGCTTATGAGTATTGACTTTTCGATATATACTACTGTTCTACTAGACGAAATCAAATATTTCTTCGAATTGACATTCCTGTACTGCTGGGTTCTGGTGCTGTCTTTCTCTATCTACATGGATTTCGTCAAGGTTTTTCAAAACAAGCTAACTAGAAGAATATTAAAATCTACTCTCTTTACCTGGGGTGTATCCATTTTAGTAACAGTTTTTAAAATAGTATGCTTAAATATATTTAAATATCAGAGCATTTACCCACATTTAGAATTATTCATATTAATAGTATTCAATGTAACAATATTACTGGTGAATTTTTTTATTTACATCATTGTTTTGTGTTCCTTATTAAGAACTAGTGACTTAAGAACTTCCGTAGAAAATAATTGCTGTAAAATAATGCAAATGGCAACGATAACTTTTGTTTTATGTGGATTGTTTTTGATAGTCACAACTTTCTACCACACTTTTTTTCTGTACTGCATTGTATATTTATCAGATGATGATTACGTTTATTTTTTTACTGATAATGTATTATGTGTGAGGATCGTAACTTTAATCCTATATGAGTTAGGAATTGTGGCTATAAACATAATTTTTTTAATGTTCAAATCAAATCGCGACGTATGGCGTGCAATATATAAGAAAAAGTTAAGGGGGATATATTTACCCTGAGCAAGTTGTCACAGTGGTAATATAAGAGAATAGTAATATTTACTTGTACACTTGAGCTCTTTCATATATTTTTTTTCATGTTGTTAATAAGATGTTACAAAACAATACACAGGTTCAGACATGAACCGTAGAAGGGCACTGCTATATATAAAATTGTATTATAAAGTAGAAATTGATTACAGAAAGCGTATTAATGAATCTAAGGGTCAATAAAAACCTATAAATTAAAGTAATATGAAATGTCAGAAATCTTTATATATTGGGCTCGATTCTGAAGGCACAATGTTAAAATTTTACAGCACTAAAACTGTTGCTATCCTTGTCACACAGTATTATGAAGATAAAGACGAAACCAATTTTAATGCTGTCAAATTTTAAATGTGTGCCTTCAGAATCGGGCCCATTGTCTCTGTTATTAAAAAAAAC
Organism: Esperia sulphurella; assembly: GCA_947086405.1. Taxonomy (NCBI): domain Eukaryota; kingdom Metazoa; phylum Arthropoda; class Insecta; order Lepidoptera; family Oecophoridae; genus Esperia; species Esperia sulphurella. Next base: position 16,401,358 of record OX352266.1, read on the forward strand.
TCTTGTAATGAGTATTAAAATACTCTTTCAGAAGCTTTTTGTCTTAATAATTTTATTTATAATTATTAACATCAACTATTGTGTTTTATTTTAATCTGTGGGTTCTGGAAAACTAATCGTTTCATTTGATCCTCGTATTCACGTGTGTTTAAATGTATAGCAGATCATTTATATGCTTTTCTATTTTACCTTTATATTTTTAATCTATGTCACTTTACATTCAATGCGTAGGTACGAAATTTAGCTAACTGCCAACCTTGAAATGGCTAGTGCCAAATTATCCTTAAACTCTATTGCTTCCTTTAATATTGTAATTAATTACAAATGGATGGACACATTTATAGCATACAGCTCTCATAATCTTTTTGATTCTACATTTTCTATTCCACTGTGCATATATTTTTAAGCCAATTTATTTTTATGACAAGGTTCCTTTTCTTCTACAACATTTTCATTGTTATTTGGGACTTAATCCTAGTTTTCTTCATCATATGTTAAAAGTTTCTTGCAATCATTTTTTTCTATTTTATTCTTATTACTACAGGAACGGTTTTATTACCAAAGTAACACAGTATACACTGAGTGGGTGTCTCCTCGATCTTTAATCTATTCTTTTGTTTTTCTAGTTCCGGTATTTGAAGTTCCTGAGCTTCAAATTCTGTTCTTGTGGCAATGAGTAGATTAAACTTAACTTGGATTTACATTGTAAAGTTTTATTTCAAAATTACTCGAGAACTTCTTTGTTCCTACGTCGTGTTTATTAACTTGCGTTTTTTAGGAATGTGTGAAATTGTGGAGCATTTAATACTTAATTAGAAAACGATATGCGAAAAACTAGCCGTGTGGTTTCCAAAACAATAGGTCAATCTTTTCAATTCACAATCTTCTCGTGGATGTCGTCAAGGCGACTAAGGGATTGTGCACCAGGGGAGAGCAGTAGCGTTCTTACGATCTTCGTTGTGGGACATCGAGGTCTTTGATGTGATGTAAGATGACATCTCTCCGTCTTGAGTTTAGTGCTAGAGATATTTTTAAACTGTATTGTGGAGCTGATAATGTCTTCTGATTTCTAGCTTCTAATATAATACAAGCCGTGTAGTTCTTAAAATAGGACCACCCCCATCTTTCCGTGGGTGTGCGTTCTCCTGTGTATATTACGATCATTACTGCGATCACCAATCCGCCTGCCAAGCGTGGTGATTATGGTAAATCCCCCAATGGATAGTCCACCAAAAGTGGCATTCTATTCTGTAACACCTTTTGAAAAAAACTCTAATTTAAGACAAACAGCATTGTCATTAAAAATAACAAACTGAATTTGTCTTTGACTTTGTCTAGCTTTCCTTTGACCAGAAATGATGGCAGTAATTAATTCCGATCAAACTCCGTTAACATTAAGACACTGTGACAGGCGAGAGCCCGTCATTTAATTTCCTCAGCGCGTAATACCTGACTGGCGACGCAGATTCTGAAGCCGCAATAATTCAACGCGATGGCGGTAACACCGTACAGATTGCAACACTTCAGGAACTGGTTTCGAAGTAAAAGAAAATACCTGTTAAACAAACGTTACTAAAAAAATTATTTATTTATCAAGCCTTCTATAAGTTACAAAGCGTTATAATATTCTTAAATTCTAGTATTTCAATTATAATAAAAAATTAACAAACTATTTAAAAATTAATTTCAAATTCAAATTGTATTGCATGCATTATATTTTATAAACGTACGAGTATACTCGTATACACTACAGAGCATCCCATTGTCGGCAAAGGCCTGGACAAAAGCCTTCTCAAATGTCGCCACCACATCCTGTCCTTCGTCCTGTGCAGCCAGGGCAGTGGGGGTGTCCCACTCTGCGCATGTCTATCCGCGGTCTCCACTCTAGAACTCGTCTGCTCTAACGGCTGTCGATTCTGCGACAGATGTGGCCCGCCCACTGCTATTTCAGCTTGCTAATCCTATAAGCTATATCGGTCAACTTCGTTCTTCGTCAGATCTCCTCATTATGAATCACATCCTTGAAACAAAAACTACTGAACGGATTTTGCTGGACTTTTCATAGAAACATAGGTCTTAACTCGGAGTAACATATAGGCTTTATTTCATCGCAATCGGTTAACTAAATCAAAAGTTATGGATATTTTAGTTTTTAAATACATTAGTAGGTATGCAACATAACAAAGAAGTATAATTATAATGTTCGGTACTATTCCGATTGCAATGAGTTTTGATTAAATTTGGAGCTGTAGTGGTGGGCGTGGGGCTGGGATTGGAGCGACAGCGGCAGCGGGAGCGGGAGCGGAAGTGGGAAGGGGAGCGGAGTCTGTAGTCCACGCGAGAGGAGCCGCGGGCACAGCTAGTTTTTGTAAAATTTTCATATTGTTAAACAAAAAGTAAAAAATTTCCAAATGTTGCTCATGATTCTTTCACTAGTAACTTTAGTCAAAATTAGACTTTAAGGTGACGATCCACTTCATACTGTTACTGGATATTATTTAAACCAGTAGTTCCCAAAGTGATCCAGGAGGACTCCCAGAGAGACGGGAGACTCGACGGGGGTCTACGTTGGCGTCTAATCTTCCCATTTTTTGTCGAGTTTTGGGAATATGGTAGAAATGTAGCTGCAGGGGGTCCACCGGAACCAGTTAAATTTTGAAAGTGGTCTATGGGAAAAAAGTCTGGAAAACTCTGGACTTTAAACCTACACCTCATTTTTAGATGATAAGAACAATTAATAGCAAGAAATCTCTTGTTTAACAGTAAGATATATATATTCTCGAAAGTTGTATATTAATTAATGTATATTATAATGAATGTTTGTACCCAAGTCTTGGATGTTTATATATTTATTTTAGTATGTGTATCTGTTATCTAGTAACCATAGCGCAGGCTCTGCCTAGTTTGGGACTGGATAATTGGTGTGAATGTCTGACATATTTATTTATTTTATTTATTTATAATTTTTGTTTCCGCCCTTTTCTTCAAATATATTTTAACAATTCTTCATCATCATCAGCCGGAAAGAGTCCACTGTTGGACATAGGCCTCTCCCAAGGTGCGCCACTGAACCCGATCCTCGGTTCTTCTCATCCAGTTACTGTCAGCCGCCTTACGCAGATCGTCGCTCCATCTAGCCAGGGGGCGTCCCACACTACGCTTGCCCAGTCGCGGCCTCCACTCGAGAACTCGTTTACCCCAGCGGTAATCGGTTCTCTGACAGATTCAATAATATTAATATACAGATTCAAGATAACAATTCTTAAAATAGCAAAATAATAAGCAGTCTAATATGAACTGTCACTGAATGAAGGGCTTTCGTAACAAGTCGATAGTCAAGTTTCTAATTTCAACGAAGCCCGAATGCTAATATAATAATGCGATGGAGTGGCAACCCTGCTGATGGTTGTATTTATTTGGCTTTATTATTAAACCCATTAAAGGTCCTTAATTCAAACGATATATACATCTTATACATTTTTTATTATTTTTTTTATTTATTTTATTTATTAACCAAAACAGAATTTACATATTTCCAGTGCAACAAAAACCAGACTTGGTTTGTCTGTGCACCGCGACGACTTACAAACTAACATTTAACAGTCATATTATGTGCCAAGCCATCTATCTGTATACATTGCTTAATTACTAAAGAAGTCGAAACCTTCAAAAATAAGGGCACAATATAAAAAGTGCGAGTAGGTTGCATGTGTGCGTGTGTTAGGCTGTTTGTTCATAGCATATAGCATAAAAAAAAGGTAAAAGTTATAAAAGACTAGTCCTATAAAATTCTCTTAGTTGTAATGTCGTGCTACCTAGTCTCAATAAAGACCGTCTAGACATTAAAACTTGTCGTAAATATTGAGAGATAGCCCCGGCACGGGCTGTATGGCCTATTGGGGCTTCTCTGGACATACACTGTATGTCGTTCCAGAACGCATGCTCGGCCCATATACTCGTATGAGTTGTGTTAGAGTTAAGACAGTTTGTAAATTATAATATAAATTATAAAATAATATGTAAACAATATAAACAAACTTCTTCTATCTGTACATTGAATATTGTTCATCATCATCATCATATCAGCCCTTAGACGTCCACTGCTGGACATAGGCCTTCCCCAATGAACGCCACCACACCCGGTCCTCCGCCCTCCACATCCAGCCGCTTCCAGCCACCTTCTTCAGGTCGTCGGTCCATCTGGCGGCGGGGCGTCCCACTCTGCGCGTGACGATCCGCAGCCTCCACTCCAGAACTCGTCTGCCCCAACGGCCGTCGGTTCTGCGACAAATATGGCCCGCACATTGCTACTTCAGCTTGCTAATGATTTTCTCGCATTTTCTTAGTATGCGAAAGTGCGAGGTAGAGTTACAAGCATTGTGGAGTTACTAGTATTACATTAGACGCTGCCAGAAACAACATTACAGTCTATTTCAAATAGCATAGTATATACGCAGTGAAGGGACGTTTTTTATATTTATTATTTTATATTAAAAATATTGCAAATTGTCTAGCCACTTAAAAAATATATCTTGATCATTATCATATCAGTCTTGAGACGTCCACTGCTGGACATAGACCTAAAAATATATGCAAAAAGGTTTAAAATTGTAAACTTTACTTTTAATTGATAACATTACAAATGTTTGTATGTGAGACTGCTCCCATCAGTAAAACTGAGAAATCAGTTTTGTGGAGTTTTCTGTAATTTGTATTAATGTTTTAAATAAAATATTTTTATCCTACTAATATTATAAACGCGAAAGTTTGTAAGTATGGATGGATGTTTGTTACTGTTTCACGTAAAAACTACTGAATGGATTTTAATGAAACTTTACAATAATATAGCTTATACATCAGAATAACACATAGGCTACAATTTATAAAGATATTGTGTGAATTGTCCAAAATATCAAGTAAGTAGGAAAAAATCTACCATCTGCGAGCTATTCTGGCGAAAGTTTGGGTATTTGGATGTTTGTTACTCAATCACGCTTCAACCACTGGACGGCTCGTAATGAAACTGGCGTACATATAGGTTACGTCCTGGAATAGGACATAGGATAGTTTTTATCACGAAAAAATATCTCATTCCTACGGGAAATACATAATAATTTGTGATGTTAAGCTGTCCACGCGGCTTAGCGGGGAACAGCTAGTTAATAATAATATTATTTCGCCAATGAACGCCACCACACCCGGTCCTCAGCATTCAGCCGCTTCCGGCCACCTTCCTCAGGTCGTCGGTCCAACTGCCGGCAGGGTATCCCTACGCATGCCAATTCGCGGTCTCCGCTCTAGAACTCGTCTGCCCCAACAGCAAAAAATATATAAACTTGCTAAAATTCCCAGTGGAAACGTAAATGAAAGGCGCCTAAGACAATTAATCTCGTAAAAAGCGGCAACAAACGGAAAATCCGCCATTTTGACAAATAAGCTGGATTAAAGCTCATTAAAATAGACTAAGGAAAAATAGGTGTGCGGAAACAATGGAGTAGCGGCCGCGGGCGCTCGCCGCCTCAATCTGTCACGGCGGCTGTCAACTGTCACCTGTCACCCGGGCTGTCAGGTGTCGCGCGCCGGCTGATTGCGCCGACACCTCGGACCGCCTGCAGAGCTTCACCTGAGGACTGAAATTAAAATTTAAGGGGAATTGTTACTTCTGATCTGAGGGTGGGTTTCCTGATTCAAAAGAAACTCTTGCTGTTATTGTCGTAGGGTAAAATAAATGATTGAGCTAAAAGCATAGAATCCAAAGTCGTGAGTACCATATCCATATTTGGACAAATATATATTTTTTTCTTTTTATATACTTCAATACTTTTATAAACATCAATCAGGCCTCCCCAACACGTCTGGCCAGCGCGGGGACTGTAGTCCAAATCCTCCGTCTGTCTCCGGCAGATGAGAGAGGGTTGTGCTCCTGCAGTGGAGACAAAAATAACCTGATGATGATGTACTTCAACGTTTTGTCGCTACATTAAAAATGGCAACATTTTGAGAAATGTTTTTTTTTTATTTATAAATATTTCATAATCATCATATCAGCTCCTAGAAATCCACTGCTGGACATAGGCCTTCCCCAATGAACGCCACCACAGCCGGTCCTCTGCCATGATGATCATGACATGATGAAGAATTCCGGGACTTTCATTACGACAGTTAAAAAAATTCCAATTAATGTTTACAATAAACTTTTGTGCCTTATTTTCGTCCCAAGGTCACAAATGACACTACCTTATTCCGATCCCTGGTTACAAGAGTAATGTAGGTATATTTGACTAAAGATATAATGACATGCGCAAGCGCACGTTATTCCGCTGAACGTTTAAACCACTCAACCGAAATTGATTCAACACATTACGTACGGCATACTTTAAACACCAATTATAACGAATTATTATATATTCTATGTGTGCTTTCTACGTTATTTAGAGAATATTCTACTGTTGACACTGTCTCTGTTTGATACGATTTATATTTTGACTGCACTTTTGGTAACTAAGCAATGTAGCGCTTACAGCATATCAATTAGTGAGATTTATTCATCAACTCGACGTTGATAACATGATGAGAAGAAAACGATATCAACGCAAAGACGTAGAGGTCAAAGTCAAAATCTTTTATTGTACATGAGTACACTTGGTACCTACATAGTACGCCTCCTAGGTAATGACGCTGTGAACAACATTCCAGCAGCATAGCTTTTAAAATCAAGTTCGTATACAATAATAAAGATTATGCGAAGATGAAGCAACGTTAGTACCAGGAACCTTTGTCATTCAAATAATCGTCTATTTTATAATAGGCTGTTCTACAAAGCTAACTTTTCTGTCACTGAAGAAGTAGAGAGAGGGAGAGAGTCAAAGAAAAGTAAGCAAACGAATGAAGTGTTAAAATGATAATATAAGTTAAGATATTCAGATAAAAGACGTAAATAAAAATAAGTCAATATCTTAAGTGGCAGTGGGCGGGCTACATCCAGAACCAACGGCCATTTTGGCAGTCAAGTTCGAACACGCGCATGGTGGAACGTTTCGCCGCCAGACGGACCGACGACCTCAGGAAGGTAGCCGGAAGCGGCTGGATGCGACAGACGGAGGACTGGATGTGGTAGAGTTAATAAAGGAAGGCCTATTTCTATAGTATGGTGATAACTGGTTAAAAAAATGAATTTTAGGAAAAAGATGAATGTAAAGAGATGTAACTGAACGTACTTATACTTAATAGTGGATAGCAACATAATTGAAGAAAAGGATAAAGAAAAACATGAAGATAAAGATAAAAAAACAATTCAAATTCGATTTTTTACCATATTTAGAACTAACATTCATCATGGAAGTAATCTAAAAGATGAAAACGAATTAAGTCTAATTTCTCAGATAAATATGGACACCTTTCACAACACCACAATGAGTGGTGAATTGGTACCCCTGGTAGAAGTCGTATCTTTCATATCATCATCAACCAAAATACGTCCACTGCTGAACATAGACCTCCCCAATAGAATTTCACTTTTGGTTGGCTGTCCATTGGGGGATTTGCCATAATCATGCAGGCAGTAGAACGCGATGAAGATTGGGGCAGGTCCTTTTCTAAGCCAGGAATCACATAGTATGTAAGATACAACTGTCTTATACCAAGGGTACGAACAGAAGGAACAGAATCCTTTTGTAACAAAATATAGAAGATAAGCGCTATCAAGCGAAATTTTGCTGCAAGGAACAGAACACAGATTTTGACGCACCACGCTCTCTGTCCAAGCGAATGCATTATATACACCTATGGGCGCCAGTGCCAAGTGCCAAATTTTTTTGGCACACGCTTATTTTTTTGTCGTGGTGGAAATAAGCGATATTTCTCAGGTAATCTGTCGCGGGAGAGGCAACAGCTGGCGAACGCGACGGGCATATTATTCAGGTCTCTTTATATTTCTAACGGAATGACGGGAATGCCATTAGAGTGTCTCTTAAGACTAATGTTCGACGTCATGTTATTGTAGTTTTCGTACCTACTGTATTCGTAAAAGATTTCGGTATATTTGTAAATCGCCTACATTGAGACATCGAGTTAAAGGAATTAGGTGCTAGAAGGTAGAAACGTGGTAACGTCAAACCATGTCAAACCGTATTCCATACTTCAAATCAAACCGAATGTTGCACTGCTGTTATAGGTAACTGTCACATTACTCCGACCGCTGTACATACACAGTACAGTGGGGGACCGTGTTAAAGAGTTTCAGGGAATAAAGTGCGGTGAAGTAGAAACGTTGGAACGTTAGACCATGGAATACCTATTGTCAAACTTCCAATTACAGTGTCAATATAGGTAACTGTCACGTTAATTTGACTGCTGTACATACACACTACAGTGCGGGACCGTGTTAAAGAGTTTCAGGGAATGAAGAGCGGTGAAGTAAAAACATTGGAACGTCAGAGTATGGAATACCTATTGTCAAACTTCCGATTACAGTGTCAATATAGGTACCTGTCACGTTACTTTGACCGCTGTACATACATACTACAGTGCGGGACCGTGTTAAAGAGCTTCAGGAAATGAAGTGAGGTGAGGTAGAACGTTGGAACGTCAGATTATGGAATACCTATTGTCAAACTTCCAATTACAGTGTCAATATAGGTAACTGTCACGTTACTTTGACCGCTGTACATACATGCTAAAGTGGGGGACCGTGTTAAAGAGCTTCAGGGAATAAAGTGCGGTGAAGTAGAAACGTTGGAACGTCAGAGCATGGAATACCTATTGTCAAACTTTCAATTACAGTGTCAATATAGGTAACTGTCACGTTACTTTAACCGCTGTACATACATAGTATCTTATATTATCTTATCTTTTAATAGGGGGCCAGGTATACCCAGGGACACGTCGACCCTGTGGGATCTTTTGTGTCAGCCCCTTTGTTTATACTGTGCTTCCAGTGTACTGTGTTTTGTGCTGTGGGGACCCACAGTTCGCGGCATCAATTCTTTTATGCAGCTAAGGGCAGAAGCCTGTAGTCCTTGGGTTCTGGGTAAGCTACACCCAGGACATTCATTCGCCTTGCAGTTAGTGCATTGCATTCACACAACAGGTGCCTCACCATTTCGCTGTCTTCTCCACAGGCTCTACAATTGACAATTGCATACATAGTAAGGGTCAGTGTTAAAGGGCTTCGGCCCTTGCGATGCGATAGAAATGTCGGAACGTATGGAATTCCTAATATCAACTTCCAATTACAGTGCTATAGTTAACTGTCACATTCCTCTGACAGTCCTTTATTTCGGTACCCGTAACTTAGTATCTTCCTAGGTACAGTAAAAGTAAAACAAAGATATCGCAGTATTTGAGCAGGTGAAATATTCGATTGTCAAATAACCGTGAGTATTTTCTAACAACCGATTTTGATTTCAATGTAATATATAGTAAAACCCAAAGTTCGGCTTTACCTAACGATGCTATATCAGTTCCTTTGATATTAACTGATATTATACCATGATTTTTTAAAGTAAGAAGAGCCTTTAACGGCAATGCGAAGCACGGGCCCCACGGGCGCCGTATTTTTTACCCGGAGCCCCAATTCTGTCGGTAAATTGCAATCCGATAGCCAGGTTACGTTGGGGGACAATTTGGGGTCCGTAGGTAGCAAGGCAGTGGTATTTTTAGAAGTAAGTAGGTGTCGCATTTTCCGCATATTCGGTATGTTATGTGTAATGTGATACCACCTTGTAGGTTCGGTCGTTGGTCTCGAACGCCAGAAGTCGCGGGTTCTGTTTCAGAGATAGACAATTTTGTACAAGTTGATCTAAATTGTCCTATCCTTGTCTAATTCCAATCGTTTAGGAGAAAAGCATAGTTTGAAGTTAGACAAATTTATGTATATGTATTTATGTATGTATGTGAGATCGCTGGAGGATCTCGAGAAAATGCTGAACAGCCTCAACTGTTCCTCCAGATGAGTAGGTCTTCGGATGAACGTGGTCACGACGAAGGTCATATCCAACTCACACGTTGACCTAACGCCGATCATCGTCGCAAAGTCATTATCGAAGGAGTACATCTACGTAGGAGAGACAATACAGTTGCGTAGGAACGATTTCGATAAAGAAGCCGAAAGTAGAATCCAGTTGGGATGGGCAGCATTTGAAAAACAGCGTCTTCACACATCCCACAAAGTTTAAAGTCTTACATAAGTGTCAAGTCGCTCAGCGAGCTATGGAGAGGGCTATGCTCGGGTTTTTCTTGAAGGATGTGATTCGTAATGAGGAGATCTCCTATTTTATTATTGTTGTTGTTGTTATTTTTGGTACAATAAAGCGTTTACATACATACATACATACAAGAACGAAGGTGATCGAGATTGCCGACGGCCTAAGGGCAGACGAGTTCTGGGGTGGAGATGCAGGGTCGGACGCACCGCAGACACTGACGACCTGAATAAGGCGGCTGGAATCGGCGGCGAAAAGGTTTGGACTTGTAGTAAAATCAGACACTTTTCTATAAGCCTTGTTGCCCAAGTTTTGTAGATAATCAAAAAATGTTTCTATTCTAAGAACAAATTATATCTAATCAACACCTGGTTAAAACTATTTTAAAGTAAGGTAGGTCCAGCGGGGAAACGTAGCGAGTGTCCTAGGCGCTTTGCAGCACCATTCGCTGGACAAATTAGGCGAAATTTTTGATTTAAATTAGATGTGTTTCATATTTATTAATTTTCAGCTTGTATGTTATACTCATATTCAATAAATAAATTTTACCGTTTTTTAAATACATTAAGATAAATAAACTGTAGGTACTTTTAAACTAAGTAATATAGATATTACTAACACCTAAATTTAAATGTCTACACACGCATTTAGTTTTTCCACCAAATTTTTCCCGAAAGCGAAATGTGCCAAGTCTAAAATAAAATTATTCTAACTGCAGTTAATCTGCCTCAAGGTGTCCAGAGTTGTCAGAAACACCTTTCACTAGACGTGTTTCTAGTGGTTTGTTTTGGCAAACTTGGCGCCAACCAACAGACAGAATAGGGGTGTAGAGATACCTATCGATAACATTTTATCGATACTCATGTATGTATGTATGTATGTATGTATGTATGTATGTATGTATGTATGTATGTATGTATGTATGTATGTATGTATGTATGTATGTATGTATGTATGTATGTATGTATGTATGTATGTATGTATGTATGTATGTATGTATGTATGTATGTATGTATGTATGTATGTATGTATGTATGTATGTATGTATGTATGTATGTATGTATGTATGTATGTATGTATGTATGTATGTATGTATGTATGTATGTATGTATCATCATCATCATCATCATCATGTCAGCCTTTAGACGTCCACTGCTGGACATAGGCCTTCCCCAATGAACGCCACCACACCCGGTCCTCCGCCCTCCGCATCCAGCCGCTTCCGGCCACCTTCTTTAGGTCGTCGGTCCATCTGGCGGCGGGGCGTCCCACCCTGCGCGTGCCCATCCGTGGTCTCTACTCCAGAACTCGTCTGCCCCAACGGCCGTCGGTTCTGCGGCATATGTGGCCCGCCCACTATGTATGTATGTATGTATGTATGTATGTATGTATGTATGTATGTATGTATGTATGTATGTATGTATGTATGTATGTATGTATGTATGTATGTATGTATATATGTATGTATGTATGTATGTATGTAAATGCTTTACTGTACCAAAAATAACAATAACAATAATAAAATAGGAATTAAACTGTGTAGAAAGGCGGACTTATCACACTTAGGGATCTCTTCCAGTCAACCTTAGAGGAACCGAAAGGACCAGTATAATGCGTTTAGTACCAAATTTGATAAAGAAATGTACCTACTTTTAATAAAAAAAATTATCTTTATTTTGGGTCAACTGCTCATTCTTTAGAGTACCGTGCATCTCTAAATTAAGTTGGGATCGATATTTAAAGGTGCTAAGATGTTAGATAGATAAACTCTTTATTGCACACAAATTAAGGATAACAATAAAATAGGTACAGATTATTGGAAAGTGTACAAAGGCCTTATCACTTAAAGCGATGTTAATGGTTTTGCTAAGTACGTTTTGCGAATTTGAAGTAAATATAAAATAACTTCGGCAAACACCTACCCGGAAATATTACAGAGGTATTTTCAAAGTTATACGAACTTAGTTAATTTAAGTTATTGTGTGCGTAAATTTTATAAGACTGCTGCTGCGAGCTGTACCGACTGCGTGAGCATAGTCGATCGAGAGAGGGATAACGTTATACGTCAACAAAATAAGTGCTTCTCTTTCTAACTTACTGTAAAATGTTATTAGAGCAAACAAGGAATATTATTATTGATGTTGGTATATTCACATAAGTTACAAGTTGTTGGTTGTCCGCCATTGAATCCCAGAGAGTATATATCGGTGCGTTTTGTTTGCCCGCCGACTGTCCTACCTCTCATACATGAGACATTTACAGCGTCGATCTCTCTCTCACCATTTGATAACGAGCTAGCGTTACTTTGCCGAGCCTATTTTACTTGCTACGTTAAACTGCAGGGGAAGTTGACTGTCACTTCTTAACGTCGTAATATTAAGTTATTCTTCTCTACAGTCCCTTATCAGTCCAGAAAAAGACGCCTCTCTACTCGTATTCCAGCGCCGTTTAATCCAAAAGCTAATATCGATTATTTTATCGACTCGATCCCCTTCTCTACTCACTAATGACCACAGTCGAGCATCCAGGTGAGACGTTCACACATCATTACCAGTCATTACACACCGGATTTCCGCCAAACGACACCGCTAAAACACCGTGTAATATGATGTATCTCAGAAAGATAACATTTTACTGAAAGAAAAAAAGAAAAACAGACTTGGCACGTTTCTGTATTTGACGTCCATAAATAATATTCAGTAGAGTTTGCATGTAATTTTCATTGAGCAGTCAAGTTTAATTAAAGTACATGAGTAAATGAATAAATAAATATAACACATCATCATCAGGCTATTTTTGTCTCCACTGCAGGAGCACAACCCTCTCTCATCTGTCGGAGACAGACGGAGGATTTGGCCTACACTCCCCGCGCTGGCCAGACGGGTTGGGGAGGCCTGATTGATGTTTTATAATGTATTCCCTTAGTCGCCTTGTACGACATCCACGGGAATAGTTGGAGTGGTCCTATTCTACTCTACCGGAAACCACACGGCACATATTCATATACAATACACTTGTATCTGGTTGCGAACCGTCACAATTTCGAGCGTTTAAGCGTTTTTGCCATGCCTATTACTGGCACTATTATACGAAGTAGCCTTCTGCTACTCCGTCCCAGCTCACTGCGTCACAAAGGCGCTAATACGTCCGTGGTGTTCAACTAGGTGGCCAGGCTTATCTTGGCCACACCAAAACCCCCCAACCCCCCCAACCTGACCACTCTGGGCATCGTTTCATTGCTACACTCCCCATTTGCTAGATGGGAAGTTGGAACTCTCTTCCTACTCTGACTCTTTACTTCTTCAATTTAATTTGCCTTGGGCCCAAGGTAGCGTAAATTCATGACCTGGGACTTGCCCTACCTTCAATGGTAGGTGTTGTGTGTTAGCGTACCTCCGTTGATCCTCGTTAAGAGGAGTTGCGGGGGGAGCCGGCGAGGAGGTGGGTAATGTCTCCGGCAGATGAGAGGTTGTGCTCCTGCAGTGGAGATAAAAATAACCTGATGCTGATGATTATGAAGACAGTAATCGATGTTGTCGATAACAGGATACAGTACTACACTAATTGAATATTCTCAGCGCATTGTTGGCAGACTGCGCGTCGATTGTTGAAATCTGAACGCGTTTAGAATCATTGTCGTACCGATGACTCTACACGCGCCTGCATCTTCATAACTCTACAAAACTAACGAATGCGCATACCGATGCCATCAACTTGTCATCGTACAGTTTTGGATCAAATTTTGCCCATCGCAGTGTTATTCTTTCCAAGAGCCGTAGTTGTCTAGTTGATTTTGCACTCGCTTCACGTTCATAAGGGTTGTACCACCCGTACCAATGAGTTTTTAGCAACTTATTTCAGGTTTATTTATAAAGCCACAGGCTTTTCGGTAAAGTAAAACATCGCCAGGAAACCTAAAGATGAAATTCTAAGGAGTAGGTGAAGTACACCAAATCAGCTTAAGGCAGCGTTTTTAGAAGGGGTCTGGCTCAATATATCAAGGAGGTTCTAAGAATCGCCAGGTCTTTCCGGCCTCCTAAGATGATGAGATAAGATTTGGCTTTGCATCGACGACATTTAGAGCTAGAGAAACAAACAGAATGGCTGAGTCTTAACTTTAGAAAATCTATTTCTTCTTGAACGCAGCACAAATACATACATACAGTAACAATATAACCCATACAATGATTTGAGAGGAGTGGGGCGTGCCATCGTGAACCGAATGATCTATACATACATATTATTCTGATTTGTTGCTTAGATATTAATTAAACAGATGTTAGTTTAAATAAATAAATAGACGCAAATACCTTGCCTTCTCTTATTATAAACGACGAGCACAATAAAATCCTTTAAGATAATAGCTTGCTCAGGTGTGTAGCCCCGCCTTAACATCGATCGCACAGGTACGCTCCCGTCTCATTGGTCGAGAAATGAGGTGAGGCAGGTGTCTTGACGGCGTTAGCCAATCATAGACGAGGATCAAAAAAGGCTGTAAAGGATGAAATCACACCTTTTTGCCTACATTATATATATACAATTTTAACCGTAAGAGGCAGACAAAGTTAAGACAATACAAGATAGCTAAGTTTTCTATGTCCATCTGTCTGTTCGGCGGATAACTTAAAATCTGCTGGAGCGATTGAGCTGAAATTTGTAACATATATCGGTGATGAAGTTCTAGCATAACTTAAAATTTCGATGATCATAAAATATAGGTAAATAAGTTTTAAAAAATATTTTTATTGCCTACCTCGAAAGTTGGCTATTTTGAATTACGAGGTGTTAAACTTCTGCATTGCCGTGTGGTTTCCGGTAGAGTAGAATAGGACCACTCCAACTCTTTCCATGGATGTCGTACAAGGCGACTAAGGGAATACATTATAAAACATCAACCAGGCCTCCCAAACCCGTCTGGCCAGCCCGGATATTGTAGGCCAAATCCTCCGTCTGTCTCCGGCAAATGAGAGAGGGTTGTGCTCCTGCAGTGGAGACAAAAATAACCTGATGATGATAAACTAGTTTTATCTCCATGTAGTAATGTTAACCGGTGTTAGAATCGGGGTAATTAGTGCAAAAGTGAAATATTACGTCCAGCACAAGTTTAATAGTTCCGAGAAGAGCACCGGATCCAAATATCAGAGATTTACTGTCCGCGCTAACTATAAAACTGTAGTGTAAATAATACAGTGTCACAACTTTTAACCAAACCCCATACCAAAGATTATCCTACTATCCTACTTCCTACTAATAATATTATAAATGCGAAAGTTTGGATATTTGCATGTTTCTTACTCAATCACGCTTCAACCACTGGACGGATCGTGATGAAACTTGGCACACATATAGGTTAGGTCCTGGAATAGGACATAGGATAGTTTTTATTCCGAAAAAACATCCCATTCCTACAGGAAATACATAATAATTTGTGATGTTAAGTTGTCTACGCGGACGACTTCGCGGGCAACAGCTTGTAATATTATAAAGAGGAAATATTTGTATGTTTGTAACGAATAAACTCAAAACTACTGGATCGATTTCAAACTTTCTTTCACCATTAGAATGCTACATTATCCCTGAGTAACATAGGTTATATTAATTACTATAAAAAATAGTAATATTAAATTACTGTATATAATAACTATTTCTTGTTTTATGTCATATTATTAATTAATTATAATGTTCAAAATTTTTGCACGCCTAATTATTTATTATTATTATTTATTTAATTTATTAATCGTATAAAATAAGACATTTTCTTACAAAAATTGTCTCCCAAAACCGTCTAGACGGTTTGACTGGGGGATCATAGTCTCCTTATGTTTAAGTGAAATTAATAATTAAAAATGATGGAGTTAAATGCTTTCCAACAAATAATTTTTCAGCATTTTTTTAAATTTACGCTTGTTACACTCCATTCTAATATCCTCGGGCAAGGTATTAAGTAAATAAGGTAGGCGTTTTCTTATGGTTCTGTCGCCATAGTAATTACCCACCCTAGGTACGTCATACCTGCCCCCGGTTACTGATCTAGTAATGTGGCTGTGACTTACTAGTGATAGGTTAGTCTCATGATTGCTACGAGTATGTTGGTTTGTCAGAAGTAAATATTTATGCTTTAGACCTGCCGGTAGAATTTTACAAATTTTAAATAGCTTTCTGTGATTATCAATGCATCTTGCTTGAGTTTTTTTATCCACAAGTAATTTTAAGAACCTTATTTGTAGTGCTTCTAGTTTATCTATATTTGTTTTGAAAGTTAGTCCATAGCAATCAAGAGCATACCCCACGATAGAGTCCACCAGCGACAAATATAAACATTTCAAAGTGCCTTTGGGCACTTTGTAGCTTAAGTGGTAGAACTTTCCTAAAAGTACTCTAAGTTTACTACATATATAATCTACATGTTTTGCCCATGAAAAGTGTATATCTATTATCATTCCTAGGTAAGTGACATTATTGACTACTTCTATAGGTTTACAATCACAGATATTCACATTGGCATGAAGACAAAAGTGCTTATGTGTATAGATTGAAGGAGGTGATTCGTTGAAATGGAGATACGGTGAATGAATAACAATGAGCTTAGTTTTATCGGCGTTGAGGACTATGCCATTATCGTGTGCCCATTTGACCACCGCATCAACATCCTGCTGTAGCAAGCGGCAAGTGTCAGCGAGGTCAGTGCCGGCGCGCAGCACGCACAGGTCGTCTGCGAACATATGCGCTGAGCAGTGGCGCAGCACTCTGCACAGACTGTTTACATGCATCAAGTAGCACACAGGTCCGCAGCCGGAGCCCTGGGGCACCCCGCTCCGGACTTCCGTGTCCTCGCTGTACTCGTCGCTCACCCGCACGCGGTAGGAGCGCGCAGTGAGGAAGTCGCGGAACCATCGGTTGAGCGGCTTCCTCACCCCGCACTCATCCATAGCCCTCAGTAACATTTTTATTTATGGCAGAATATGTTGGCCAACTATCTATATTATCATCACATTAATACCATATTCCAGCAAATAAATTAAATTTAATTTTCATTTCATTTCATTTTCATTTCATTTCATTTAGGGATCCCTAATAAAACTTCAATAGAGTAACTCATGGTGTACTAAATAGAAGCGACAAAATTGATATTTTCTTACACCCTGTTTAATATTTAGTAACTGTTTTATCTAACACTGTGATGCAGGCAAATGCACTAGCTGATGTAAAGACTTTGCCCCAATTATTTAGTCTAGAATCATAGACAAGAGTATAGATATTAATTATAAAGGAATAAACGAGTATATTAACCCTAAAATTCACTTGGTCGGTAGTGTTTTAGTGGTTACTGACAGACAGACATACCTACAGACAGCCAGGACAGGCACTTTTACTAGGTTATTTTCTTATCCTATTTTAGGTCGTGGATTCGGTTCCCACTAGGGAGTTGGGGGCAGACAACGCAATTCGAGCCATAGAAAGAAAAGAAAGAAAGAAAAACATTTATTTACTACTTTATAATTAGCACACAAAGAAAAAAACCAACAAAGCAAGAAAAGGTATTTTTGTCTCCACTGCAGGAGCACAACCCTCTCTTATCCGCCGGAGACAGATGAAGGATTTGGCCTACACTCCCCGCGCTGGCCAGACGGATTGGGGAGGCCTAATTGATGTTTTATAATGTGTTCCCTTAGTCGCCTTGTACGACATCCACGGGAAGAGTTGGAGTGGTCCTATTCTACTCTACCGGAAACCACACAGCAAATATGAGATACGTCACTATAATGTGACTTTCTTTATGTTTGTTCGATTAGTTTTTCCAAATATCGGGGTTTAAATTCGTCAGATGCGTCGCGTGCGAGACAATCCCGTAGCTCCTTAACAC
Source organism: Esperia sulphurella (assembly GCA_947086405.1). Taxonomy (NCBI): domain Eukaryota; kingdom Metazoa; phylum Arthropoda; class Insecta; order Lepidoptera; family Oecophoridae; genus Esperia; species Esperia sulphurella. Next base: position 16,419,424 of record OX352266.1, read on the forward strand.
CTAACTGTATCGGGCGGACTGTGCCCAGTAGTGCGGTTCTGAAACCTCAAACATGTGGAGTTGAGCCCCGCCATATTTAATGTAATTGTATTTCCCAAATTAAAAAAAATTATTTGCCAAAAAACTTATTTTTAGAGTTAATAGAGTATTTGTTAACCTACAGTCACAGATAATTAAGCCTTTTTTTTTAAATTGACCGCCTTTGTAAAATGATATTTTGAATGTTTGTATAGATTTTAACTTTATTTTATTTTACTAACATAATTTTTACGTCTGTGACTAACAGCATTATTAATTATTTTAAAATAAATGAATTAGTAATTAAAAAAAATGGCAATGGGAAGAAAAAATCTATACTTAGAAAAAAACATAACAATGGCATAGAATACTTAATAATACTTCGTATAGAATGGACATTCCCTTCCCCCCTGCCCCCCTACACGCTACCTCACTCCTCGCCGCATTTCTGTATTGCCTCAGAATAATGACCTACCAAACAAAAAAAGAACCATCAAAATTCATCCACTGGACGGATGGTAAGGAAATTGGCACACATATAGGTTAGGTCCTGGAATAGGACATAGGATAGTTTTTGACCCGAAAAACATCCCATTCCCAATACATACCTAATAATTTGTGATGTTAAGTTGTCCATGCGGACGAAGTCGCGGGCAACAGCTTGTAATATTATAAAGAGGAAATATTTGTATGTTTGTAACGAATAAACTCAAAATTACTAAACCGATTCCAAAAGTTCTTTCACCATTAGAATGCTACATTATCCATGAGTAACTTAGGCTATATTTATTATTATAAAAAAGTAGGGATCCCTACTAAAACTTCAATATAGTAACTCATGGTGTAAATTTTTTTGTCATAAAATGTCTTTCATCGCATGCGCTGCGGAAACTATTGATGATAGAACAAAAGAAAATTCTATAATATTAAAGATATCAATATCTACAAAAAACTTCGCGATAACATATGCCCAACTGTAGTGGGCGTTTGCGTGTGTTAGAGTGGGATTGGGATATGCAGTGGGAGCGGGAGCGGGAGCGGGAGCGGGAGCGGGATCGGGAGCGGGAACGGGAGATGGAGCGGGAGCGGCAGTGGGAGCGGGAGCAGATTCTGTAGTCCACGCGGGCGGAGTTGCGAGCACAGCTAGTTAGGTATGTAATTAATACCTACCTGTAACAGTTGAACTCGATTTGCTCATTTAATGCGAGTCGTAAAGTATCTCGTAGTCTGCAACTTTAAATACCGGACACACTACACTGACTTAGAGAGTAGTGTTGTTCAAGTAATCTATCGATAAAATGAAGCGTACAAGGCAACCTCGCGAGGTACGTGTCTCTTGAGGATGTCCCTTTGGTAAATTAAATACTTAGTTTTTACGTGAAGCGTGCACAAACAAACGTAACAGACAAAGAGACAAATATCAAAAAAAATCTTAATGTATTCTTATACTTTATATTTTCAAAACACAATAAGTACAATACAGTTTATTGGCCAAACAAATAAAGTTACAAGTTTTAAAAGTAAAAAAATACAACTTAAAAGATCCTATCGCTTTAAGCGATTACTTCCAGACAACCTTAGGGTAGAAGGTTTATATAAATGTATGTTTAGGGTTCCGTACCTCAAAAGGAAAAAGGAGCCCTTATAGGATCACTTCGTTGTCCGTATATCTGTCCCTTTTTCTCAGGAACGCGTGGGTATCAAGTTGAAATTAATATCAAATACTCAGGTCTGCAATCCCTTAGAGCTGTAAAAAAAAAATTTTAAGTAGACGCTATCAAAAGATACGGCCATTTATGCCGCATATTTTGACACTCGCAAGGGAATCAAAACGTATAGGGTAGTTCTTACTTCCCGTTGACCTAGAATCATGAAAATTGTAATGTTATAGTATAGCACAAGTAAAGGATAAGATCCAAAAACCGTAGTTACCTCACAAAAAAATTGCTATTATAAACTTATTTGCAGTTAGAAAACTGACCGCGACCTATGTCGATGTATGGGGATAACAGTTTTCCAACAGCAAAGTTAGGTTTGTCCCTCAATCCAGTCTATCTTTTCGTTAGAGCAATGTTCGGTGCTCTCATAGAAGTTTGTACGGAACCCTCGGTGTGTGAGTGCGACTCGCACTTAGCCGGGTTTTTTTTGAAGTGTTTTCAGTATACAGACGAAGTTTAAGATTCACATTAAAAAACAACTTTGTAAGAAAGCCTATTATAAAATAAACGATTAATTGAATGACAAAGATGCCTGGTACTAATATTGATTCAGCTTCGCAAAATCTGTATTAATTGTATGCAAACTTGATTTTTAAAAGATGTGTTGCGTGAAGTTTGTTGCGCAATTTCTTCTTCACAGCGCTAACACCTAGGAAGCGGTAGTCGATAAAAAAAATGACGTGTATAAATGTACCAAGTGTACTCATATGCAATAAAAGATTTTGACATTGACTTTTACATTTTTATTTAAGTATTAGATTTATCTAATTTAATTTTATTTATCGATATATACAGACTATCGACTTATTACAGCGCTCTTGGAAAGCAGAGGTAATTACGGAGATAATAGCGTTAACTATTTAATATTGCAGGCAACACGTAAAGGACCAGAATGTCTTTGAAATGGAATTTTATGGGCACTTCGGTCCATCCGTTTGGAACGGTATTAATGTAATGGGTGGGACCTACTAAATAACAATAGAATTTATTATAAAAACAATATTTCTTTCTGGTAAAATTTCATACTGACATATTATTGCCAACATATTATATATAAAAAATACTAGCTGTTGCCCGCGACTTTGCCCACGTGGACAACTTCACCTCACAAATTATTATGTATTTCCCGTAGGACTAACCTATATGTGTACCAAGTTTCATCACGATCCGTCCAGTGGTTGAAGCGTGATTGAGTAACAAACATGCTAATATACAAACATCCAAATATCCAAACTTTCGCATTTATAATATTAGTAGGATAGGATTAATTCAAATTCAGTTAATCTTTCATCATCGTCAGCCTGACAGAGTCCACTGTTGGACATAGTCCTCTCCCAAGGCGCGTCACCGTACCCGATCCTCAGCTCTTCTCCAGTCTTTGCCAGCCGCCTTACGCAGATCGTCGCTCCATCTAGCCAGGGGGTGTCTCACACTACGCCTGCCCAATCGCGGTCTTGTTTACCCAAGCGGCAATCCGTTACTCTTTATTGCACAATAAATAAAAATATGCAATTTCTTCCAGACAACTTTTGATATAGGTACTATAAGAAGAGCAGATGAAGATAGGTTGTGCAGTTTCAAGTATAGATTTTGCAATATTTTAATAACATAATTTTTTTTCATATTAGGCATACTTATATCCTCATAATAAAAAAATCTCAATTAAAACTCACACTCAATTAAATAAAAACATAATATATCACACGACATCTTATTAAAATTTCTTTATTAATAAAAAAAATGAAAGAAAATACAAAATATCAAAAATGAAACAAAATATCAAAATTATATACCCCTGGTGGGACTCGAACCCACAATCCCCGGCTTAGGAGGCCGATGCCTTATCCATTAGGCCACAGGGGCTACGGGAGTTGCGACGAATTTATCAATTACCTACTCCCCAAATGCAATGACCATTTTGTGGTGAGTTTTTTTTATAAAATTCTTGCTTTTGTACAGATGTCGTAGACTTATTGCCCATATTTATTTTTTATATTACTACTTGCCGTGTGGTTTCCGGTAGAGTAGAATAGGACCACTCTAACTCTTCCCGTGGATGTCGTACAAGGCGACTAAGGGAATACATTATAAAACATCAGTCAGGCCTCCCCAACCCGTCTGGCCAGCGCGGGGAGTGTAGGCCGAATCCTCCGTCTGTCTCCGGCAGATGAGAGAGGGTTGTGCTCCTGCAGTGGAGACAACAATAACCTGATGATGATGATGTAAGGAAAGGTGCGATATAAAAAGGATCTTCAGTATTCATATTCATTCCTTCAACATGTCAGAAGCATATTTGAAACTGTCACAAAACAGACTGTTGCATAGAAAATTATGTTTAATTGATTGATAACAAAACTAAGATTTTGCTGTCATTTCTGTCAGAATTGACAGGATAGAGTCGGTGTTGACGATAGACTATCCTTTTTAATAGCTGGCTGTTTTTATATTTTATTGTCATTTGTAATTGCTTTCAGTTTTTTGTTCTTATTATATTGGGCCTGATTCTGAAGGCACACATTTAAAATTTGACAGCGCTAAAATTGGTTTCGTCTTTATCTTCATAATACTGTGTGACAAGGATAGCAACAGTTTTAGTGCTGTCAAATTTTAACATTGTGCCCACCCACTGTCAGAAAAAGTGATATTTTATTTTCAAATATCTAGATTTTTGCTCTGCAGGCCTCACCATCCTCAAGCAGTCGGTAAAGCAGTAAACAAAAGTTAGATGTATTTTATGTTGACAATACTGTTTCTCACACTGGCACAAGCATAAATAGACTTTAAGATGACCAACCTTCTCATACCACCACTGTACAAGAATTTTCATTAAAAACTGTATTTATGAAGGAATTGCACCACGGACGGGCAGCAGCGTTCTCCTTTGTGTGTATGTTAATTATTACCTATTAGTTCATTACTGCGATCACCAATCCGCCTGCCAAGCGTGGTGATTATGGCAAATCCTCCAATGGATAACTACCAAAAGTGGTATTCTATTGGGGAGTTCTATGTCCAGCAGTGGACGTGTTTTAGGCTGATGATGAAATTATAAAGCACAAAAGACATTGAGAAAAAAATTACGAACAAGGTAAGAAAAGTGTCAATCACGTCGGGAAGTCCCTGAGGGGAAGTAAGTCACCTCGCGTCTTGAGTTAGAGGGGGAGAGAGGCGTTTGATAGGATCAGGCCAGGAGACGGGAGGGAGCTCATCAGCGGAGCATTTTTACGTCGTCGACAGTTTATTCATATCTTTAGGCTAGTAACTTGCTTTGCATACATACATAATGCTCACGCTTTGGTCCCAGAGGGGTAGGCACAGACGATGGATCGCCGCTTTGCGTGATCCTGACACACCTTACTAGCCTCACTCACATTCATCAACCTTTTCATGCACCTCCTTTTTTCTTCTCACTGCGGGCTACGGCCTTTTTTAGGACGTTACTAATTTGATCCTTGAACGTCCTCCTAGGACGACCTCCAGCTGCAGTTCCTTCCACATTCGCGCTGTAATATTGTAGGATTTTCCTCAAAATACTCCAAAATATAGTTGCATCATTATCACACACATATATGTGATAAAGGAAAGTGGACGAGTTAGGAAAGTAGACCAGTTAGGAGACTAGATGTGTTAGGAAAGTAGACCAGTTTCAAATAAATAAAAAAAAATCTTTTATGATATATAATATAATTTGTAATTGTAATGAAGAGATCCGACGTAGAAGAAGGTGATCGACATAGCCGAAAGGATAAGCAAGCTGAAGTGGCAGTGGACATCTGTCGCAGAACCGACGGCCGATGGGGCAGACGAGTGCTGAAGTGGAAACCCCGAATTGGAACGCGCAGGGTGAGACGCCCCGCCGCCAGATGGACCGACGACCTAAAGAAGGTGGCCGGAAGCGGCTGGATGTGGAGGGCAGAGGACCGAGTATGGTGGCGTTGATTGGGGAAGGCCTATATCCAACAGTGGACGTTTAAGGGCTGACATGATGATGATGAATATAAATTAATCTAATGTATACAATATTATTAATTTTTTTTTTTTTATTTTGTATTCCCCAACCCGTTTGGCCAGCGCGGGAAGTGTAGGTCAAATCCTCCGTCTGATGAGAGAGGGTTGTGCTCCTGCAGTGGAGACAAAAATTACCTGATGATGATGATGATGAATTTTGTATTTGTACCATTGTGGATTGTTACTGTTAAGGTGCGAATGATGACAATAAATCAAATAAAAATTAAGTTAGGAAAGTGAATATGTTAAGGAAAGAAACAATTTGGGAAAGTAGACGAGTTAGGAAAGTGGACGAGTTAAGAAAGTAGACCAGTTAGGAGACTAGATGTGTTAGGAAAGTAGACCAGTTAGGTAAGTGGACAAGATAAGAGAGTAAATATAATAAATAAAGTCTTTAAGAAATGTGGTTACTACTATTGAATAGACTAAATCACATTTGTTTACACAAATGAACCGCTGTTATCTTGTAAATAAAGTAAAATATACTTTTTTGTTCATCGCTTCGACTCTACCATTTATTTAAAATGTGAAAAAAGTGCTGCAAAAAGTTGTATGAGAATTCAAGACTGCCTTGAATTTAAATCAGTCCTGATAAATAAAACTCCGCTATTTTCATGGCCATAGACTAATAGCACACCGATTGGGTTTTTATTTACCTATTTGCCGCAAGTGGCACGCATTTATATGTTAATGGGACGGCGGTGAAAACCTCCCGGGGGCTGTAAATGGGTTTTTTGCATTTCCCACCCGACTGTTTAATGAATTAAATAAGTTTTTTGGAGAAGCTGAGAGTTCTCGATGTTGTTATCAGATGCTTTTGTTGTACTTCAAGTTCAAAGTTGGGATATTTACTTTCTAGTATAAGTCAAATTGCCTTTAGATCCGTGGGCAACTCATGATTATCTTCATCATCATCAGGTCAGCCCCTAAACGTCCACTGCTGGACATAGTCCTTCCCCAATGAACGCCACCATACCCGGTTCTCCGCATTCAGTCGCTACCGGATACCTTCTTCAGGTCGTCGGTCCACCTGGCCGCGGGGCGTCCCACCCTGTTCGTGCCGATCCGCGGTCTCCACTCCAGAACTCGTCTGCTCCAACGGCCGTCGCGTCGATTCTACGACAAATGTCGTCAACTTACTGTCCATATTTATTTTTTATGTTACTACGTGCCGTGTGGTTTCCAGTAGAGTAATAGGACCACTCCAACTCTTCCCGTGGATGTCGTACAAGGAGACTAAGGGAATACATTATAAAATATCAATCAGGCATCCACAACCCGTCTGGCCAGCGCGGGGAGTGTAGGCCAAATCCTCTGTCTGTCTCTGGCAGATGAGAGAGGGTTGTGCTCCTGCAGTGGAGACCAAAAATAACCTGATGGTGAAATTAAACGTCAGAGGGCCCAATTTAATTTTTTAGATAATTGACTAGACATGTTTCGTCTATTCTGGCGATCTAATGATTTATATCTCAGTCTAGCCTCCTGCCTAGAGTTAATTGTTTTGCTTTGAACACGTGTTGTTATTTTTAAAATGTAATAACGTTTCATTGGCCTTACAAAAGTAGCATAATTAATTACATGACAATTATTAGATTATTATAGCCGTGTGGTTCCCGGCTTAGAACAGGTCCAACCCTCAATCTTCCCGTGAATATCGATTGCACTAGGGATCGGCTGCAGCGTTATCCTGTATTAATTAAGATCATTACTGCGATCACCAATCCGCCTGCCAAGCGTGGTGATTATCACAAATTGGGGAATTGACCGTCCGCCAAAAGTGGCATTCTATTGTGGAGGCTTATGTTCAGCAGTGAACGTATTTCAGCTGATGATGATGATAGCACTGCAACGCCGAGAGAGAGCTGTATAGTCCCACAGAAAACGTTAATACTTCATTAAAATAAAAACCCGGTGGAGAGCGTAGCGAGATATTATTTTAAAAATAAATGAGGTCGATACACACCTCATAATTCGTATGATTTTATTACATTATTTCCTGTGCCCACCTCGCTGACATCCGAATAGCCGATATGACGGCCGATGGCCGATGGTGATGGCCGCGACACTCTTCCCAGATGACAGCTTTGCGATATTTTAAACCCGGACTCGTTTTGAAACACGAGTTCGAACCAGATTTTGCGTTTAATTTTTTGAATATATTCCTCTGCGACTTATTTATTGTGTGGGGTATTTTGGAGGCGTGGTACAGCTGATCAATGCTGGGCAGATCAACCTGCATCATCATCATCAGGTTATTTTTGTCTCCACTGCAGGAGCACAACCCTATCTCATCTGCCGAAGACAGACGGAGGATTTGGCCTACACTGTCCACCAACGGTGCTCCAAGCCGATTTGGTGGACTTCACATACGCCTCAGAATTTCTTCTTCGGCATATGCAGGTTTCCTTACGATGTTTTCCTTCACCGAAAAGCTTGTGGTATTATAAATAAACCGTACTTAAGTTTCGTAAAACTCATTGGTACGGGCGGGGTTTGTACCAGGACCTCATGAACGTGAGGCGAGTGCACAACCAGCTACCACGGCTCTGCCTGTATATAGATTTCAACGTTGTAAATGATTTTAGCTGGTAGTCACTAAATATAATACTTAAATCTCAAGATACTGTTTCAAAGGCAGGGCTAAGTCTAATGGGTGACATCATGCAAGAATCTCAAATGAGGCTAAGGTAATCAATGGAAGGGAGGAAGGTCTTAACCTACGGAGGAGTGCTGACATTTCCGGTAGAGCCTTCTACAACTACGAACATCACTAATGGAACTGCAACTGTTATAGTTGGCTTAAGATTTGGTGGTCACTAAATGGAATGAAACTAGGATTATGTCGACAGTGGAAAATTAGAAGTTCACTAATATTACGTCGGGAATGTTCGCGGAGGCTCGCATAGATGGTTTTCACGCCATTATGCGAAAGAAAGCGGCCTCTTTACCACAGCGCCTGCATGGTAGTGACAACAGCATTCTGAAAATGATTGCCACCAGACCGGAGTGTCCTTTCCAGAAAAACTTGGTGGAGACAGTCATAGGTCTGTAAAAATAAATTATATCATGTGTACCAATAAAAATAACGATACTAACTTATATACCTAAGCATTATTACTAACACACTAAGAAAATTATGGACTAATTACTTTCTGAAATAAAGTTTTATTTAATTTAATTTGATTACTGTAAGAGTTTATAAAAAATAAGTGATAACCAAATGATGAACACATTTTTAAGGTGATGATTATTATTAGGTTCATTCGGACATATCCGTGCCGCCTCAGTCCTGATTCAGTCTTTTTTAGTTAAGGAATCATCATCATCAGGTTATTTTTGTCTCCACTGCAGGAGCACAGCCCTCTCTCATCTGCCGGAGACAAACGGAGGATTTGGCCTACACTCCCCGCGCTGGCCAGACGGGTTGGGGAGGCCTGACTGATGTTTTATAATGTATTCCCTTAGTCGCCTTGTACGACATCCACGGGAAGAGTTGGAGTGGTCCTATTCTACTCTACCGGAAACCACACGGCAAGTTAAGGAATAATGTGTCATATTTCGAATGCAGTAAAGGCTATGGATCCGTCACGCATCCGTAATCCGACAGTTATGCGTCAGTGGTACTTCAGTGCAGTGTCAGTTCAGTTCCGTGGAATTTAAGAAACTTCTTAAAATACAAATAATAATAATAATAATAAATATGTCAGACATTCACACCAATTATCCAGTCCCAAACTAGGCAGAGCCTGTGCTATGGTTACTAGAAGGATATACATACTTAAATAAATATATAAACATCCAAGACTTGGGTACAAACATTCATATTCATCATACCAACATTTGCCCCTAGCGGGATTCGAACCCGCAACCTCCGGCGTGGCAGTCCGAGAGCTACCCGTTCCGCCACGGAGGTCGTCGAATACCTTGTGCCATTGGTTAAGGAACTAAATTTGTATGTATTCAGACATTTTAATATTTTCAAATAATAAATGAATACGAATGTATATCCGATTCCTGCTGATATTCATCATCATCATCATGTCAGCCTTTAGTTGTCCACTGCTGGACATAGGCCTTCCCCAATGATCGCCACCACACCCGATCCTCCGCCCTCCGCACCCAGCTGCTTCCGGTCACCTTCTTTAGGTCCTCGGTCCACCTGGCGGCGGGGCGTCCCGCCCTGCGCTGATATTATTCTTTGATATTTTATTTTTGACATTATTATATATCAAGGCTAGACTATTAGTATCAAGGGCTAGTAGGTTTATTCATGAATATAATTCGTCTTGAAACCATTTCACAGTTATTAAAACGTTCTAACTATTTCAGACGTAACAAATATCTGTGGAAGTTGTTAGAGACGGAACCAGGTCGTCGGTTGACAAGTTTTATATAATGAGACGTGGCAAACGGGAATAAAGTGTATTGTGTATTGTTGAGAACGGTTGAGTTTCATTTCATTTCGCAAAGTGACTTGGACATAGAATGTGTATGCGGTAAAAACTACGGGTTTTGATGGCCTTTCCAATGTATGTATGTATGTAAACGCTTTATTGTACCTAAAATAACAACAACAATAATAAAATAGGAATTAAACTGTGTACAAAGGCGGACTTATTCCACCTAGGGATCTCTTCCAGTCAACCTTAGAGTAACCGAAAGGACAAGTATAATGCGTTTAGTACCAAATTTGAGAAAGAAATGTACTTTTAATAAAGATTGAATATACATATTACATAAACATAAACAAACAATATATATGTATATAATGTTAGTTGTTTATGTAATATGTATATTGTCTATGTATAGACGATACACGAATAAGTAAATGATACAAATATCTATATATACATAAACAATGATATCAAATAGGTTGGATTCTCAAAAGTGTGTGCTTTAATTATAAGTAGCCAGGATAATAAATGATTTTGTGAACTGTACGGCACATGACTCACTTCAAATATCGAATATACGAACAAATTATTGAATGGATTTTAACGAAACTTTGCAATAATATAGCTTATACATCAGAATAACACATAGGCTACAATTTATAAAGATATTGTGTGAATTGTCCAAAATATCAAGTAAGTAGGAAATACATAATAATTTGTGATGTTAAGTTGTCCACGCGGACGAAGTCACGGGCAGCAGCTAGTTTTAAATATAAGGTTAGATTTTTTTTTAATTTATTTAAAAACTTTATTGCACAGAAAGTACAAAAGGTAAACATAATGCCAATATGGCATTCTCTTCCAGTTGACCTTTATATCATGCAGATAATATAAGCTATTCTGGCGTGCGCCATAAAATTATAATTTTAATGGCATAATGTTAGTTCTTTTCTACGCCACGCTTATATAAGCTACTCGAAATACTAATCCTGCGCAGACGAAGTCGCGGGCACCAGCTAGTATACTATATAAAGAAAAAATCTATACATAAATATTCTGTAATAAATAAATAAAAACGTGATACATAGACGATGACTAATTTTACTCCTATGGTGATCCAAGTAAGTGCTCGCGCACCAATCGTTTAAACACGAACCTATTGGGAGCAGTCCTGATGTCTTCCGGGAGTTCATTCCACAAGCGCGCTGTGTGTACTGTGAAGGAATAAGAAAATAAGTCGGTACGGTGCCTTGGTATGTGAAGTCGAAGATTTTGGGAGGAACGACAATTTGTGTGTAGGTATAAATTATAAGTGGCTAGGATAATAAATGCGTTTGTGAACTATATGGCACATTATATCACCTAGACTTATATGTATAAGATTTGAATACCGTAACTTCACGCTGGAGTTTGTTTGTACTCAGATGAAAACTCTTTCAATCACCTATTTAAAATAGGATTTCACAACGTAACCCAAAACGAAGCTCATCAAATCTAATCCAAACCCAACGGTAACTGGCGATTTTGTTACTCAAAAATCTGGGGCACAAATCCACATAACGCAAATTACCTATTTAGCTGAAAGTTACGACCGGGGAAACGAACCTGGATCTTAGGCACGTTCCGGAAAACATCGTTTTAAAGTTCTTAAATCCAACCGTTATGATGTTTTGAGACCGTTCGCTGTTAGCTAATTTAGTGATGAAATAGTTCTTTACAACATTCTATTTAGATCGCTTTTTTGAAAGTCTTCTTCTTATATCAATGAAAGATTAAATTATATTAACACTCTCTAAGAATGCCAGAGAAGTAAGCCGTGATATACATAGGATAAAAATAGTTACAAAACATGAAATTATTTAAGAAAACCCAAATGTAATGCAAGGCATTATAGATACTTATGAGAAAAATACCTTGCTTGTTGTAACAAGACATTTAAAATAAATCTCCAAACTGAAAAATAACAAAAAGACTACCACCAACATTAAAATGACACACATCCTTCAGCGTAAAGTGTTTATCGTAATTATAAATCATATTAAACTATCTACTAAACATCCTACCTACTACCTAGTTCCAAAACAAAGTTATTGATGCTGTAAATATTATAGAAAATCAACCGTATACATACAACTTAAGACAGATGTCGAAAGAACGAGTAAATTGGTATGAATGTACTTGGAGACATCAAAGAGCCAAATAATGACATCTGGTCTATACTGACACTGTTTGTCTGTTCCCTGAACATCATGTGACATCAAAATATGAATAGCCGTTTAAAAAATTTATCGTTTTTTTAAACATGTCGATTAGTTCATGGAATAATTTACAATTTGCTCAAATATTGTACAGAAAATATAAAATTACGTATTAATTAGGTAATACCGTTGATCCACTAGAGTATGTTTTAATAAAATTATGGAAATATATTAATTTAACTTGTATAAGGAACAGATATGCTGATAAGGAACTAAATTATATAGTTTAGTTTAAGATTCTTATTGTTAAAAAGCAGTTGATTTTCTGAATAAACAAAAACCAAACCAAAACACAAACAAAATCTTCTATTGAAATATTGGCATATTTCAAAACCATTTTGGATTTAACTTTGGATAGTACAGTAATAGTAACCCTTGAATGAATTAATGCGACAATAAAAATAGTACACCTCATCTCTACATTTCCTGGCCAGTTTACAAAACTATCTTAATTAATAAAACGTCAAACAGTAGAGAAATATTTAAAGGTATTAAAAAAGGCAGACAAAATATAGGTGGACGACTGCAGGCGCGTATCTGTAAATCACCTCGGACCGGTCACTGTCACAATACGAACTATGACAACAGGGAAGTAGTTTGTCAATGTGACAAATTGCTGATACAACCCACTGTAGATTTGAAAACATGTTTTATTCTAGCAATTGAATAGGTAGCAATTGTATAGGTTTTGTTTTAGAGCGAAGATAAAGTTTTTCCAAATGGTCATAGCAAATACTGAAATAGAATTTTGCATTAAACAAACAAAAGAATGACTTCTAACTACAGTGAACAGATCAACATGAAAAGTTTAGTCAACCTGATTTTTCGGCTTCTGGCAATGATGTAAGTCAGGCAATTTTGGAGTTCAAAGATATATCTAGCAAGATTTCAGCAAATTCTGCATAAAAGGAAGCTGAACTGCCCGGTGATGTTTTAAATACATATCCGCACACCGCGCCGCCCACCGTCAATTTGTCACCTGTCAACCTGCACCTTAATTACACGCCATTCCCCTCTCCCCGTCTACCTCGTATCACCCCCCGGACACCTTGATTAAACTGCCGCGGCTAAATTTGTCCGTCGTACGTGGAAGTTGGTCATACTCGTCATTTTGGATTGATGTCTGCTTGTAGTGACAGTTGACTGCTTCATAAGGTATTACAGACGAATTGGCTTTCTCTATTTTGAGAATTATCGTCTTTCTGACATCTTATTTTTCTTCTGCTTCTTATTGCAGGTATTCCTCTATGAGGCATACCATTAATTCAACTTCTTGTATACTAGCAAAACCTTTGGTCTAACTGCTCTTTTACTGGCTTGATGTAGACTTCAAAATTAATAACTACCTACGTACCATTCGATATTTGTTATGATCAAGAATTTGAATTAGTACACTACTTTACTAAGAAATGTTTATGTGAATATGGATATTCCGTAATTTATTTTAAAGATTTATTTAAACATTGGTTTCAAAATCCCAGTATATCATATTGGATTTTTATTTATGGACTTAACTCATCCCATCCCACTAATATAAATGCGAAAGTTTGAATGTTTATTTCAATCACGTTTCAACCATTGGACAGATCGAGATGAAACTTGACACACATATTGGTTAGGTCCTGTTATAGGACATGTATAGTTTTTATCCGAGATGTATAAATATCGAAACCTACGCGGACGAAGCCGCGGGCAAAAGCTAGTACAGTAATATAAATATGGACATTTCATATCGCTCAATCAATAATCTACAATTCCAGGAATTAACATTGTTATAAAGGTAAACTAGACGAAATAGGTAAATGAACTTTAATTTAAACCGAATCTCAGGTTAGGGCGTTACGTTAGACAAACACAGCTTACATAATAACATAAATCCCGTGAAACGGATTGACCATATTTTTCATCGCAAGTCGTTTGTTTCGTCGTCTACCAAACTCCAATCGCTGGTAATGATACATTACCGCTTTTAATAAGTTATCTGAAGCATTTTCTTCATATGGAACGGTACTAACGTAAGCACTAACGTGGTCCATTGATCTTATTCGCAACTATGAATAGAATACAATGTCAGTCTTATTGTTCCATATATTTGACTGTCACCGTTTCACGTATGGGCGGCCGAAAGTATTTGTAACTGTGACGTGATGGATGTGTTCATTTGTTGGGGACAGTTCGTTCACAAAAAAACACGCTGGATTCTTTCGCATTGGAAATCGGTTCCAGTTAGTTATTGACTATCACAAATATAGACCACCAACAGAGCTAAGAACTGAAGAATATTTTAGGATATGTGAAAGAAGTGCAATGACACTGTCTTTGTCCAGTGAAAACGCAGATATGAGGATTAAGATTGATGGTGAAAGTGAGAAACTATAGGGTAATTCAATAAGGTGGACAAGTACATTCTTTTACGATATCAAGTGATAAATATACCGTTGGTGATGATAAGCGATTTCAATCCCACTAATATTATAAATACGAATGTTTAGATGTTTGGATGTATGTTACTCAATCACGCTTCAACCACTAGACGGGCCAATATGAAACTTAGCACACATATAAGTTGAGACCCTGGAATAGAACACAGCATAGTTGTTATTCCGAAAAAACATGAAATACGGGAAATACATAATAATTTGTGATATTAAGTTGTCCACGCAGACGAAGTCGCGGGCAACAGCTCGTCATTCATAAACTTGAAACCTTAGCATTGCAGGATTTTGTTAGAATACCTCGTATGTCAGAAACTTCAATTTTAACCGACACACACCAATGCAACACTTAACTTGATTTTGGTTATTAAATTTAAACTTTAAATTAAGGTATCTAGCGTAGTAAGCAAGGAGGAATGGAGTAATGAAGTAGGATTATTCAGTGGAGTTGGATTACTGGCAGAACTTAAAAACATATGATTAATTGAAGAACAAAAGAGGACAGAGGTCTGATATTACGCATGGATGAATGTAGCTTGCTAGAGATTGTCCTAGAAGGACGTTTAAGGATCAAATTTGAGACGTACTCAAAAAGGCTGGGGTCCACAGTGTGATGTGTAAAACGATGTGCCTGAAAAGGTTGATGGATGTGAGTGAGGCTAGTGAGGTATATCAGTATCGCGTAAAGTGGCGATACATCGCCTCTGCCAACTCCTATGAGACCAGTTCGTGAGCTATTACGCATATAGTATTTTTAGGTCTTATCAATAGTAAAATAATGATACCAAACTCAAGGGGAGCACTTCTTGCTTACCCTGCTATATCCTTTATGAATAACTCAACTATGTCAGAACTACAAAGCATAAGCAGTATTCGAGAGACCTGTATTACTGAAAACTAGTTCTTCCTGCAATAGATTGCAAGGTTCCTTTTAATTACCACTACTGTTAGATATTAATAAAGTTTGTGGTAAATAACATAGTTCCAATTTGTCCTTTGTTTAAATTAGTACAACATCGACATCATCAGTCTGTTGGTGTTCATTCTCGAACATTTGCACGTCATCACATTGGTCTTCCTCATTCAGTTGCTCACTGCTACCTTTCTCAGGACATCATCGATCTTCGTACGGTACATGGTAATCACTCATTAATGAAATATACCGTTAAGTACTGCTTAGTTTAATTGCACACAGCATAATAAAGCGTCCATCATTCTTAGAAATACCTGCGAGATGAAAGCACCAGACAAATTGCTCTCTCAACTCTATTTAAAAGCAATTCTGCTAAACTCAATGTTCTAGATTTATTTCTTGGTACGTCAATTAACCTGGCGTTTGATATAAATCATTCAGTGGCTATTTTGGTCGCCGGTCGCGGCGTGTCGCAACATTGTCGCTCGGCTGTCGCGAGTCGCGTCAACAAAACGTTTGATTTACACCCTCGGTAAACGAGTTATGTAAATAGTAGTCGCACTTCGTTTGTTCATGATTTACTGCGATCATAAGTTCAAGTAAAGAAGAACTTTCTATAAGGTGTTCACTAATTGTTTACAACTATTCTTAGTTTTGTTAGAAAGTAATTTTTTACCACCACTGCTTCGACTTCGTTCGACAATACTATTTATTGGCCTATGATGGCAATACTATCTTTTTATTTAGACTTTATCATTTTGAGCTAATTTTTATACTTAATTAAATACGGGTAAATCAGTTTAATTGCTACAGTTTTGTAAATTTTATTTATGTGTTTTTTTAATTTTATTTTTATTTAGAACTTTTCATCTCACTGGAACTCCGAAATAATTCTACTAATATTATAAACGCGAAAGTTTGTAAGTATGGATGAATGTTTGTTACTCTTTCACGTAAAAAATACTGAATAGATTTTAATGAAACTACAATAATATAGCGTAAACATCAGAAGAACACATAGGCTACAATTTATAAAGATATTGTGTGAATTGTCTAAAAAATAGGAAATTGTAGGAAAAAATCTACCATCTGCGAGCTATTCTGGCGAAAGTTTGGATATTTGGAGGTTTGTTACTCAATCACGCTACAACCACTGAACGGTTCGTAATGAAACTTGGCGCACATATAAGTTAGGTCCTGGAATAGGACATAGGATAATTTTTATCTCGAAAAAATATCTCATTCCTACATAATAACTTGTGATGTTAAGTTGTCAACGCGGACAACAGCTAGTTCTTCATAACACTGCTTTAAAGCGATGTAAGCTGATGCAGTCATTCGCATTTCTGTGGAGTATGAGTATGTCATACAAAACTGACCTAATACAAAATTACAAACTTCATACATTCATACATTATGCTCACGACTAGGTCCCAGAGGTAGGCAGAGACGATATATCGCGGCTTTCTACCTGACTTACCTCACTAGCCTCACTCGAATACGAATAACGAATCAACCTTTTCTTGCACTTTCTTTTATTCATCTCACTGCGGATCCCAGTCTTTTTCATCATGAAAAAGACTGGGGGTCTTTTTCACCACCAATTTGATCCACGAACGATCCTCCTACGACGACATCTAGCTTGTAGTTCCTTCCATATTCGTGCTGTAAATCTCTTTTGTCACTCTACTTTCAATGTTAGAGATATTTTTGAAAAACGAGTTTTTTATCGGGAGGAGGTTTTAAAGTCGTCTCTATTAGGTATTTCCGTTGCTTAAACGAAAAACATAATTTGGAGTATTTTTCTAAGAGTTCCACATACATTTTTACTGTACCCATAAACTGCTTCCAAGCTAAATATTACCTGACCAATGGAAATAGCCAGAGCTCGCAACGCAGTTTCTTCTACACGAATGTTCACTTTAAGCGTTCGGTATAATTTATAGTGGTCGTAAAACGATGTCCGCTTTTAAGTCTGTATGAAATAGTGTAGTTTTGACGCGAGGTAGTTAGCGATGGACGCGCGGGCGCATAGACAGTGTTCCCGTTTAAAAGAGTTTTCTCAAATTTAGGGTATTATTGTGTTTCTGATTTGTCTTGCATAACTATTATTTTATTAATTTTTAACTGGCTACGGGCCTAGTCGCATTATGATTTTAGCAGGCTATGTATGTATGTATGTTTATCTGTTCCCTCGTATCTTTTAAACTACTTATCATATTAGGACAACTTAGATGTCGTTGGAAGCGTCTTAATCTTTCATAGGTTGTAGACTATATGCCGTTACAATAAATATAATATGGCGAGTTTTTGACGTCAAAAAGAGAATAATGTATTCCAATTTTGAAAATAAATATTTTGATTTTGATTTTGATTTTGAAGGAGGGCATAAAGTCCTAAGTATAAAAATAAATATACGATAAATATATCATGTTGGGTATCAAATGAAAGGTCTTAATGAGGATACTCCGAAAATATATAGCTTATGTATTTTTATATATGTCGGCGAAATAATAAAAGAGGAGCTGATTTGGAGGCACAGTGTGTGCTCGGCGCACCGTTTCGCTTGGTTCGGCGATCGTCGCGAGCACACGCTGACGGAACGTTGGGTAGGACTGGCGCAGGCGCAGACTCGAGACAGTGTTCGCTCGATACGCGTGCGGTGCGCAGGCACTACACGGACGGATCGTCTGCCTTCTAAAATCGTTACTTGATGATGTAGTGTCATTTAAGCCAGTAAACATGTTAACTTTGTAACGGCGTTAAACTCAATTTGGAAGCCCACATTTTCGGCGGAAACAGGAACCTACGACATATACAAAAACACGTGCGTTAAAACGCACTTCTACTATGTTTAATGCTGTTTGATTACACTTCACGTTATGCCTGTTAATCTGTTAAGGTTAATAGATCATGAAAATATATTGAGTAAATGTACTCGTATGAATAATATGTATATGTATATATGAGGTATAGTATGAGGAAATATTCGGACATATAAATATAAAAAATATATATCTTTATTTTCTCTACACAAAGGTTACAGATAAAGAAAAAACAAGAGCAATCACAAAATAATAAAAAGACCTTTGCGAGAGACTGGTGTCTGCACTAGATAGACACCTGTATGACAAATCTCCAGGCTCTCACTCTCAATAAAGGACGGAACTTAAGCATAACGTAAACAAAAAACAAAAAAAAATTATAAGTAAAATAAAAACAGCAAATAGGTACAAATTAAAATAAAAAACATGCTTGAGAATGTGTGTATGTGTGTGTGTGTGTATGTGTGTGTGTGTGTGTGTATGCGTGTGCGTGTGTGTGTGTGTGCGTGTGTGCGTGCGTGATATCCGTGCCGCCTCCGTCCTGAGTCAGTCTTTTTTGGTTAGGTTAAGGAATAATGTATCATATTTCCATTACAGTAAAGGCTGTCACGAAATTTCACGGAACCGAACTGACACTGCACTGAATGACCACCGACACATAACTGTCCGAATACTGACGCATGACGGATCGATAGCCTTTACTGTGTTTGAAATATGGCACATTATCAACCGACTTCAAAAAGGAGGAGGTTCTCAATTCGACGGTATGTTTTATTTTTCTTATATATACCTTATATAAACAAGACTGACGCAGGTATGCCGTGCCGTATTCCCATATTCAGAAATATATATTTGTACAATGAGATTTCATTACGACAATAATTCTCTTTGTAATATTGTGAAATATTTTGAGAATTATAGCAGAGAATACTAAATATTACTAAATAAGAACATTCATCCCCCCCCCCCCCACACCTTCACCAGTTTAACGTCGCCCGCAAAAAAAATTATCATAAGTTCAACTTCTAATCCCAGTCCAGAGCTTAAAAGAAGGGAATATGGAAATACGTCCGACAACACTGGGCACCGAGGCCATCATTCGGTCAGTGGACTTCAAAGGATATTCACTTACCGATTGTTTATTTGGATGACTTTGTTACGAGAGGTAGACCGAGAGAATGGAAACTAGTTTTCATTTACCCAGTTTGATAGCCGTCTATATATTTTTACAATGAGACTCATTACGACAATAATTCTCTTTGTATATTGAGAATTATAACAGAGAATACTAAATATTACTAAGTAAGCGACCCCCCCCCCCCTCCCCCCTCTCTCCCCCACCAGCAGAACGTCGCCCGCAAAATAGAACACGGCTGGCAGCAAGCTCTGGGCGGCGACAAGAATAACTAATTCTACACTCATCCATTTTCCTCGTAATTTCTAAAGGCCTATAAATTTTCCGTGTTCAAATCGCGCAGTCACCTGCCGCTCTAAACAAGGCTTACTGCAGACAGATTGCGGTTCGAGTCCCAGTCGAGACCACTTCTTGGAGAAGTTCAAATATTTCACCTGACGAGAAAATTCAAAGACATATCACAGAACAAAGAGATACCAACGTGTTTATTAATTAAACTGCACACAACTCATTGTCGTGAGGTTGCCGGCTTAGAATAGGACCACATCTTCGTCGTCAAGGCGACTACAGGATTGCACCAGGGACGGGCAGCGTTCTCCTGTGTATATTAAGATCATTACTGCGATCACCAATCCGCCTGCCAAGTCTAGTGATTATGGAAAATTCCACAATGGACAGCCCACCAAAAGTGGCATTCTATTGGGGAGGCTTGTGTTCAGCCAGTAGGGCTGATGATGAGCCTACTAATATTATAAACGCGAAAGTTTGTAAGTATGGATGGATGTTTGTTACTCTTTCACGTAAAAACTACTGAATGGATTTTAATGACACTTTACAATAATATAGCTTATACATCAGAATAACACATAGGCTACAATTTATAAAGATATTGTGTGAATTGTCCAAAATATCAAGTAAGTAGGAAAAAATCTACCATCTGCGAGCTGTTCTGGCGTGCGCCATATAAATATAATTTTAATGTCATAATGTTAGTTCTTTTCTACGCCACGCTAATATAAGCTACTCGAAATACTAATCCTGCGCAGACGAAGTCGCGGGCACCAGCTAGTATGATATATATGCATATAAAATATTCTTTATTTGTGTACATAGTATAATGTAATCTAATGTAGACGTCATAACATTATAATTCTTAAAACAATTAAACTTTACCTGTACAGGCACATACACATTAAATTAGCTTGAAAACATGAAGATTATTATAACACTCATAATAGATGAATATTCTGGATTATTAATTAAGCCGTGTGGTTTCCGGTAGAGTAGAATAGGACCATTCCAACTCTTCCCGTGGATGTCGTACAAGGCGACTAAGGGAACACATTATAAAACATCAATCAGGTCCCTAACCCTTCCGGCCAGCGCGGGGAGTGTAGGCCAAATCCTCCGTCTGTCTCCGGCAGATGAGAGAGGGTTGTGCTCCTGCAGTGGAGACAAATATAACCTGATGATGATTAATTAATTATCATCCATTATTGACTGTGTATTTTAATTTATACTTGATTAAAATAGATCTAACAATGTTACCAAAAAACATTTCTTAAATGAAATGTAAATGTGGTTTAATATAGTCCAAGTATAGCCAGTATAGAGAAAGTTACGTAGCCTACATTAAACACAGCTGGCCAGGGATACCCTCAAATCAAATATCTGCAGCCTCAGACCTCAGATTACCGGTACAACCACTCATAGCTATAGTATGTGAAGAGATTGTCAGAATAACAATAGACAGCGAAGGGAGCGGACAATGCGAGCCGGTGGCCGAAACAACCAAAGTCTTTGTTGGGAAAATATGAACAGAGATCATGTCTCGCAGAACCGCCAAGAATAACTTTTTGAACGTGAACTATGCATAGCAGCTTAGTAGCAGAAAACACGAAATCTATTTAATGCATTATTACTACAAATGAAAATGATAAGTTTTTGAAATAACCACTTTAACAAATGATAATTAATTGAAATGACCACTTCAGGAAATGACTATTTCGCTGTAAAATATTTCTTTTCGGCGGTTTAGTGACCTAATTTTAAGACTAGGTTGTCTGCAAGAAATCGCTTTTAGCGATTAAGCCGCCTAGATGTACAAGTATAAGCTAGTTTCTTATTGTATCTGTATATTTTATCGTGCAATCAAAGTAATTGAATTCACTAATTTACAGTGTGGGACACGAGAAATTAATCCTACTAATATTATAAATGCGAAAGTTTGGATATTTGGATGTTTGTTACTCAAACACGCTTCAACCACTGAACGGATCGGGATGAAACTTTGCACACATATAGGCTAGATCCTGGAATAGGACATATGATAGTTTTTATCCCGAAATAACATCCTATTCCTACGGGAAAACATAATAATGAAGTCGCGGGAAATAGCTAGTAATTTATTTAGCTACTAATTTAATTCGTCGTTTTATTGTGTGTAATGTTTTTTTTACCTTGCAATTTGTAGGTATATAACTAAGTTACAGGACTAGTAATGTACTAAATTTTTGATTTTAAATGGCTTATTAATCGTCGGTGCCGTCGCATGGTGTTTATTTATTCTCCGAGAGGCAAGATCTTGTTAGGTTACAAAAAGCTGAAAGTCAACGTTGTGTTTTAGTGGAAAATACAGTTACTCTTTGTTATTTAGACGGGCGTGGATGAAGGTGCCGCGGTGCGAACGAAACATACCTTTCAGGATACAATGCGAACGGTTTAATATGACGATTTACCCCTCAACCCCATTGTGTTTACCTTTACTTACTATTACACTTGAATACCAACCATATACTAGATTGTTTAAAGTGCAAAGTTCAATGATCTTCAACTGTAAAGCAAAGAAAAATAGAAATGCCAAACAAGTTGGTCATACAATTAGGCTTCAAATCAAATCTATTTATTCACTCCTGCAACTGAGTACGTTGCATTGGGCAGTCACAGCACGATGTTATTTTTTTGTCAATTTTAGTTACAAAATAATTTTAATTACAAGTGAAGCTCAGCTATCAGAAAATGAATATTCATCTAATGACATTTCCATTCCCGTGTGGTTTCCGGCAGAGTAGAATAGGACCACTCCAAAACTTCCCGTGGTCGTCGTACAAGGCGACTAAGGGAATACATTATAAAACATCAATCAGGCCTCCCCAACCCGTCTTGCCAACGCGGGGAGTGTAGGCCAAATCCTCCGTCTGTCTCCGGCAGATGAGAAAGGGATGTGCTCCTGCAGTGGAGACAAAATAACCTGATGATGATGACATTTCCATGAAATCATTTAGTGAATAGAAAGCATGGCCTTCAGAAAACAATTTAAGCTTCCGCTTGAACTCTAGCATCGGTAATCTGGTGATATATAGTGGCAACTTATTGTATGTATGTATGTATGTATGTATGTATGTATGTATGTATGTATGTATGTATGTATGTATGTATGTATGTATGTATGTATGTATGTATGTATGTATTACATTATTATTTTCGTGTAAATTCCTTGTTTCACCACTGTCTGTAGCCTTGTTTTTGGACGCACCAACTTTTCTGTGTTTCTTATGTTGTAGTTGTGCCCGTTCATTCTCTTATTTAAATTTCCATTTTCTTGATCAGTGTGAATTTCTAACAAACTATTATATATGTAGAGTGATACCACAGTTCTTATAATATTTTTTGTAAAAAAGCCTTTGTGCCGATTTGCGCTTAGAATAGAATAGAACAGAACAGGATAGGACAGGGTAGAATAGAACAGAACAGAACATAACAGAATATAATAGAATATAATAGAATATTCATTTATGGATTTATTTCTTAGTAACTCCATTTATAATTTTGAGAGATCTTTTTTGACACTTAAGAATTTTCTTTATATCGGATGCATTTCCCCAAACAGTAATAGCGTAACTTAAAATTGACTTCACATATGCATAGTACATAGCTAAGAGAGTTTTCAAATCTACCAGTGGTTTTAGCAGAAAAGTGACACTAGCTGATTATTCCATAACAACCTTGAACCTGATGATTCCCGAAGTACGCAGGTATAAATACCTCTTAAAAATATTTCAAGCATTTATTTAAAATGCATTTAAATATTTGAGATTGTTTGTTAGTAGAAGAAGTAATAAGGTTAGGTATCGTTAGTGAGAAAATATAAATATTATAAATTCACGTCATCGTCTGATTTACGTATGGACAAGGTGGTATCCGATTAGGGTACTGCAGTTATGATGAATTCCTGCGTGCCTGAAAAAATTGCCATATACTCATTTACAGTGGGCACAGTCTTGAAACCCCGGGCGAAGGAAAGCCACGTTACGACATTGAATTGCTCAAAGTGGCAATACATCGCCTCTGCCTACCGCTCTGAGCCGAAGAGGTGAGCATTATGTATATCGTATTTCTCTCCTGATGTCGCGGTAGTTACAGGGGATAACATGCACTAAGCTTGCTCTTGGACTTAGACTCATCTGTGTACGAGAACTTAGTTCCTATCCTGGCCGGAGCGGGCTACCAAATTGAGTTTACCACGTTTCGAAGTTAACACGCTTACTGGCTTCAATGACACTACATGAAATTACACTACATCTTCAAGTAACGACTTTAAAAGGCAGACGATCCGTCGGAGTAGCTTGAGCACCGCACGCGTATCAATCGAAGACCCTGTCTCCTATGCGCCTGCGCCGGTCCCACTCGAACGTTTCGTCAGCGCGTGTTCCCGACAATAGCCGAACCAAGCCGAACGGCGCGACGAACACGCACTGTGCCTCCAAATTAGCTCCTCTTTTATAATTTCGTTGGTAGAATAGAATAGAATGGAACGGAACGGAACCGAACGGAACAGAACAGAACAGAACAGAACAGAACGCAACAGAACAGAACACGTACTACTACTACAGGCGCACCAGTCTGTTCGTACACGTGTGGGTGTCTGCGTAAATAATACTAGGAAAGCTGCTGCACCGAGACATCGAGTGCGTCTCTTTTTAACTTATGTCCCACCCTGCATGTGCTGACCTGTGGTCTCCACTCCATTACTCGTCTGCCCCAACGGCCATCTATTCTGCGACAGATGTGGCCCACCCACTGCCACTTCACCTTGCTATTCCTTTCGGCTATGCCGGTCGCCTTGGTTCTCCGTCGGATTTCTTCAGTACTAAATTCGATCCTACTGAACCCGAACATAACTAATGCATACAACTAAATATGACCATCTGTACGACTAGCATAATGTGGACGTGCGATAATAAACACGCCTCGTATTCGCCGCGTGTTTGTTTGCTTAACACATATAATTTTATTTTCACTCTGCGCACGTGTGCTGTTGAAACTTTACACCGAAATGAGAGATCAGGATTTCGTACGTTTGCGAATAATGAGGCAACCTATTTATAATTTAAATGAAGGTTATCGAGGTGTCGTTTTTAATTTAATTTTGTTAGAAACTTTTAGCTGCAGGTGCATCAGTTTGTGTGTGCGTAAATTATTGTAGGGCTAATAAACCCAGCGCGCGTTTAAAATCATTAGTCTTCTAATAATTTTCATTAAATTACTAACATTTTTAAGACTTACTGAAACATTTTGGATCAACATCTGAATTAAAGAATTACATTAAATTAAATAGTCGATCTAGAGAGGGTCAACGTTACCTATACTACAATGACATAAGTGCGTCCCTCTCTAACTTATAGCGTCGATCTCTCGGCGACGCCGCCAGTCGATAATACTCCTACTAAAATTATAAATTGGATATTTGGATGTTTGTTAATCACGCTTCAACCACTGGACGGATCGTGATGAAACTTGGCACACATATAGGTTACGTCCTGGAATAGGACTTAGGATAGTTTTTATGCCGAAAAAACATCTCATCCTACGGGAAATACATAATAATTTGTGATGTTAAGTTGTCCACGCGGAATAAGTCGCGGGCAACAGCTAGTTACCAATAAATTATGTCTATGTCAATGTAATAACTTTGTAGGGGGCGGAGGTGGAGGGGTGAGGGAGTGTGTGGGGGGGATGGCGAATTCTCCTTCGTATTTCTTTATAGTAATAGTAATTAAAGTAAAATCTTAACACTTTTCCGAGAGTCAGTACCGGTGAGAAGAGAAAGCAGCGTCAGACGGGAGCGGGGGTGCGCGCGGGGAGGGGAAGTCAGGGCAAATTGACGCTGATTGTCGACAATTGGTACCAATCGAGTGCGCGCGCGCAGCGCGGCCGTGGAGCGCGGTAATGGCCGCTAGTCGCCAGGGGTCCTATGTGGACTAACTTACCTTTATATTATGTTAGACATAACTTACCATTCCTTTCATTATACCAGTCCCTTCCATTACTCTAAGGTTGGCTGGAAGAGATCTCTACATGAGATAAGTCCGCCTTTGTACACAACTTTATTCTTTTGTTTATTTTTCTTGTTGTTAATATACATACAAATATTTTCTTATTTTATTTCAGGTTATCTTCATTCGGTGAAGTACTCGTAAGTTTAAGGAATGAATGTCCAGCATTTCTTCATCAACGTCAAATCAGCTCACAGACGTCCACTGCTGGATATAGGCCTTTCCCAATGAACGCCACACTGCTCATGGGGGAGTTATCGAGATCCCAGGCTTTTTTGACGCGTGTTTAACGCTGCTGCCCGCCACCAGTCCGTGGTATGGTTGACCTTTCCACTTTTGGTGGGCTGTCCATTGGGGGATGTGGCACAAACACCGCGCTTGGCAAGCGGATTAGTGATCGCAGTAATAGGAGAAGGCTGCTGTCCTTCCCTGGTGCAATCGCCTTGATCACAGCCATGGAAAGATTGGGGGTGGTCTTTTTCTAAGCCGGGAATAGCACGGTGTCGTAGCTATGAATAAATGACATATTCTATTCTACTTATATGATCTAGTAAGGGTCAACGAACACCCATAGTCAAGAGACAAGGTGCATTGATCTCTGACGAAGTTCAAGGCGGGTCGCGAGGTAAACGCACCTTTATTGCGGCCACAATTGGCCGCATCCGCCGCTGGGTCCATGACCTGCCTGCGTCGCTCACACTTTACTCTATCGAGTAATTGGTGTTATAAGGGTGTTTGTTGTATGAATAGCAACGTCATATCAGCCCTCAGATGTACACTGCTGGACATAGGCCATCCCCAACGAATGCCACCTTACTCGGTCCTCCGCCCTCCACATCCAGACACCTTCTTGGGGTCGTCGGTCCATCTGGACGTGCCCTGCGCGTGCCGATCCGTGGCCTCCACTTCAGAGCTCGTCTGCCCTAACGACCGTCGGTTCTGCGACAGATGTGGCCCGCCCACGGCCACTTCAGCTTGCTATACAGGCACTTACTAAGGACCTTTGAGTATTTAAGTTATTTTTTTTGTATGAGGTTTTTATAGTATTCAAAGCGAAGCGCTCTCTTTTTTTACACAATTTTCTAATTCCCTTCGATACCCATTTAGGCTTATATCCACAGCTTAAAAATTTTAATTGGGTTTTTAGGAAGCATTTGCCGTGTGGTTTCCGGTAGAGTAGAATAGGACCACTCCAACTCTTCCCGTGGATGTCGTACAAGGCGACTAAGGGAATACATTATAAAACATCAATCAGGCCTCCCCAACCCGTCTGGCCAGCGCGGGGAGTGTAGGCCAAATCCTCCGTCTGTCTCCGGCAGATCACTGGCTGCGAGTGTGGTGAGTCGGATCAAACCGCTCATCACATTCTGTGGGAATGCACACGGTGGGATCGGGAACGTGAACTCATGCTATCGGATTTAAATTGCGTGGACCGTCCGGTATACTATGGAGATCTGGTTGCGAACCGTCACAATTTCCGAGCGTTTAAGCGTTTTTGCCATGCTTACTATTGGCACTACTATACGAAGTAGCCTTCTGCTACTCCGTCACAGCTCACTGCGTCACAAAGGCGCTAATACGTCCGTGGTGTTCAAACTAGTTGGCCAGGCCTATCTTGGCCATACCAAAACCCCCAACCCCCCCGACGTGACCACTCTGGTCATCGTTTCATTGCTACACTCCCATTTGCTAGAGGGGAAGTGGGAACTCTCTTCCTACTTTGACTCTTTACTTCTTTAATTAACTTTGCCTGGGGCCCAAGGTAGCGTAAATTCATGACCTGGGACTTGCCCTACCTTCACTGGTAGGTGTCTTTGCAGTTACCTCCGTTGATCCTCGCTTAGAGGAGTTGCGGGGGGAGAATGGTGAGGAGGCGGGAATGTCTCCGGCAGATGAGAGAGGGTTGTGCTCCTGCAGTGGAGACAAAAATAACCTGATGATGATGATGAAAGGTTTTAAAGTAAACAAAACATTTTGTGGAATTTACGAAAAGCTTTATTAGCATCAGGTTCATCGAATACTTCATCAAACGATATAGATACGATAACGATATAGAAACGATACGATATAGATATTGTCGTTTATCTATGTTCTCTTGACAGTAATCGCGTCTATGAACAAACCACTGTCTTAAATTATTTACTTTTGTTTTTATAAGATAATTTAACATTTGTGCATTATCATGATCAGAAAGCTGTAGAGATACGACTTTAGCTGATGCCTGTTTTAATTTTTGTGCGATGCGATCGCATTTTTGTGCGATTTTTTTACACTTTGGGTTACATAATAGAAGTTTTAGTAGGGATCCTTAATTTTTTACAGTAATAAATATAGCCTATATTACTCAGGGATAATGTAGCATTCTAATGGTGAAAGAATTTTTGAAATCGTTCCAGTAGTTTTCGAGTTCATTCGTTACAAACAAACTTTCCTTTTTATAATGTCAGATTAGTGGAGATTTACCGTATCACTAGCCTAGGCAAGAACTAACACTTCCTATCGTTGGTTTTAACATAACATCAAACCTGTAGTTTACAGGAACATGACAATGTAGTCTTTTTGTAGTCGAGCGTACCAATCAAGAGGACAGGTCTACTACCTTTTATTGTCGCTTTCATCGCCCGGTGTCCGGTTGCCATCCGCGCCTCAATTGATCGCTCAACTACGAAACGTCCCATCTGTAGACAACTTCAAGAGAAATCATATCTTAAGGTCTTGATTTAGGTACACATTTTGTACAGAAGGTAACAAGTCCAGTAATTACGGGCAGTGTTTCTATCAATTTATTAAAGCTGTTCAAGATTAATGAATAGGTATTTGTAAACAGTATACATTTCTTATACTTTTAGTATTTTATTGTGCAATTTTAATGTTTACATAAACATTATAAACCTATCCTCAATTAATAGGGTTCAAATCGTTGAAGGATTATTCTTTGCCAATAATTTATTAGGTTATAGGTATCGACGCTGTTCAGGCAAAAGATCGCAAATAACAAGCGACAAATAAAGAGTTTTTACATTAGGTAGATGTGAAATTGTTGCCGTTTTACATAATACTCACGCCTTGGTCACAGAAGGCTGGGCAGATCCTGACACACCTCACTAGCCTCACTCACATCCATCAACCATTTCATGCACCTCCTTTTATTCTTCTCACTGCGGACCCTAGTCTTTTTTACTAATTTACGTTTTTTACTATTGGACGTTACTAATTTGATCCTTCGACGTCCTCCTAGGGCGACCTCTAGCTGTAGTCCCTTCCACTTTCACACTGTAAATTTCTTTTGTCATTCTTCTCGTCTCACTCACATTCATTAACCTTTTCATGCACCTCCTTTTATTCTTCTCACTGCGGACCCCAGCCTTTTTGAGGACGTTACTAATTTGATCCTTTAACGTACTCCTAGGACGACCTCTAGCTGTAGTTCCTTTCACATTCGCGCTGTAATTCTTTTTGTCACTATTCTTTCATACTCTATATTAGGTACGCTAAAAAAGAGAAAATCTAAAACTGCAGATATACAAGATAAGTTATGCACCTTTTTTTTAATTCTATAGATAATTAAAGTTTAGTGGAAAATGGACAGAAAGCCCCTTGATGTAAACCCCTTACGGATTTATGCATGAGCTCGTCGGTGTATGGTTATCAAAAGATATTGACATAAAAACTACCACAGGTCGATACGTTCCAAACTATCTCTCCACGAGTATTCGACCACTCATTCATGGAAACTTTTACAATAATAGTTTATTTCACCCTAAAATTCTCATAAAAAATACGAGAAAATATACTGGCTAGCTATTCACTGACGCCTTTATAACCAGATATTCAATATTTAGTTCATGTTCGCAGCATTGGAATACACATTTGATATAAACGCAGGGAAGAGGGAGGTAGGGTGAAATAGCTATAGTCCGATAATAGGTAAAGTTGGTTTTTTCATAGTCCACTATAATGCTCTCAGGTTTGATGTACGACTCGAACTGGCCACATTAGTGAGTTACTGCGATTTATACGAATTTTGTTTGGCTAGTTTTGGAAATAAACTTTTTTAGTACATTGTTCTGTAGCAGTATACGAAGTCATATAAAATATTATATTGTTATTTTATTTTTATTGTCGCTCGAATCAATAAAATAACTTATGTACATACGTTATTAACTAACATTCTGGATATTGAATTTACGCGCATATTTTTTTTACAAATAAACATCCACTTGTTTCATCTTTTCTACCGTACAATGGGGATTAAATAAGGATAGAACCTTTCACAAATGTAATATCCAGCTCGTGGCCAACTTGTGCAAATCATTTAATCATTTTTTAATCATTTAATCATCAAGAAGTACATTTCAAATACCGTCACATGTTTTAAAAGCTTAAAATATTACAATTTTGGCGGTCTTATCGCTTTAGGCGATTTCTTCCTAACTACCAGATAGATAACCAAATAGTCGCAAAGTTGTCTGTCCCTAGTGAGAATGAAACCCATGACCTCTGGCTCTCGTACGCAATGACCGAGTCACTATGCCGAGCGATGCAGTCTGAATCTAAACCTATATCTGTCTAAATTTGATTTTGTGTTGTAAAGAACTACTAACAATTCTATTAAAACACGAGAATCTGAAATTATCTAATATAGCAACAAACCCACAAAGTCTAAAGAAACTCGACCTCCGTGGCGGAACGGGTAGCTCTCGGACTGCCACGCCGGAGGTTGCGGGTTCGAATCCCGCTAGGGGCAAATATTCATATGAAGAATATGAATGTTTGTACCCAAGTCTTGGATGTTTATATATTTATTTAAGTATGTGTATCCGTTATCTAGTAACCATATCACAGGCTCTGCCTAGTTTGGGACTGGATAATTGGTGTGAATGTCTGACATATTTAATAAAAAAATAAAAAATAAAACTTAAAGTTAAATCTCCACAACAAGAATTTATTCAATAATATTTAACTGAAAAAGGTTGCTCGATGTATATTTTTGGGACCTTCTAAACACATACTTAAAGGCTTTGATTCCACCTCATATTCCTCAAATAGGTATCCCTTCCTTCAAATATAACTCGGGGATAAAAGTGGGCATAATCGTAAGATCTGTGATGCGATGTGACCGGAAATTAAGCGAGTGGGGCGATCCTCCCCGCTCTCCCCTTCCTTCCGCTCGGACATCACCTTGCGCCGCCGTGGGCAGAGGTCAGTCGGATGAATAATCATTATCATATATCTTAGCTTCTGATGAAATTCTGTTTTCATGTAACGAGTTCATCGGCAGGTACCTACGCTGATCATGAATTTTCTGTCTAGAAAACAATTAGATTTGGAACTGCGCAACCGGCACACTGGCAAAATATGCAGCTATTTTATAGCTCCATAGTAGCAATATATCGGAATTAGTGTATTCATATTCATATTATTTATTGGTACTAATCGTACATTGTCAAGAACATTACAATCAATGGATATACACAACACTTAGTTAAGCTACTAACATAACAAAAAAAATATAGTAAATAAAATTCATACATTCACAATCACAATTATTTCAATAGCATATAAGATGTCAAAGAGCTATTGAATTTCATGTTAAAGTCATTATGTAATTTATAGGTTATGGTTGCCTACTTCACCAATGTCCAGGTGCTGAGGATCGCGACCGTATAAAATGCGCCTCCAATTCCGTGCATAGCGGTCGTTGCCAGCCGGTTCTCACCACCTCGTCATAGCTCGTCCTCTGGCACACCTGCCTTCCACCTGTCCCAGGATGACGAGTCGTGTTTGTGAGACCGCAAAATGTTTAAAAACAAAAAAAAATGTGGGGACATTTCACACACGGCCGATCTGCACACCTGATCCCAAACTAGGCAGAGCCTGTAATATGGGTATCAGACGGCTGATATACATACATAGATACATAATATATAAATAACATCCAGGCACAAGGCCAACACAAGTGCTCATCACACGATTCTTTGCCTTGGGCGGGATTCGAACCCGCGACCCCGAGATCCGCAGGCAGGTGTACTACCGACTAGGCTACGGGGCCGACGGTTTATTCAAGTATATGAATTTTAAACTGTGAAGTTAAAATACTGAATACAATATACCATTTGCATATATAGTATATCTGCAATAAAGGCAAACATTCTGCGTCCAAGCGTCCAAGTAAGCAATCATGTTGCGATCACCTTGTATTTCCCCTCGACTCTATATCGCGTCCGCGGGTAGCCGCGGGGGTGCGGCGCGCGGCGGGGGACGGGGCACATATTGGAATATTTTTCATACAAACACGTCTCTACGTGGACACTTCTACTTGATACAATATTGCTACGAATAAGTCAGGTTTACATGGAAAATCTGAACTGAAAATAATCGGAGAAAATATTCGATGCTCACTGACAGCCTTCGTGCTCTCTTACCGCTCGGCCACGACCTTGCCACTAGGAGCGGGGCGGCGAGCGGCGAGAACAAATGTACAAAAATGTTAGCAGCACGCCACGAGGCGCCGCAATCAGCGGCCAACCCTCCGCCTGCCGAAACCGCGCCGCTCACCGCGCCGCGTCCCGCTAAGCCAAAAGTCGTGGCCGAGCGGTTAGAAACACAAAGCCTGCAGCAGTACATTACACTACATCTTTATTTCAGAAGTTAGAAATTCATTTCCTATACTAGCCAAAAGTATATGTATCAACAATTAACATCTTATGCATTTAGTATATGACTAGCCTGGAGTCCATATTATTCGTAATCGTCTTATCAGTCCTGAAACGTCCTTTGCCAGACATAACACACACCTATTTACCTCTCCCGTCTGGATGCAGCAACATCAATAGAGGATGTGATGCAACACATCCGGACGAGGATTATGGGTTGGACTGAGAAACGAATCAGGGTCGAATATACGTTCCTGGAGTCTACTAGCACTAATAACTTTAAGGCCTGTAGACTCCGGGTTCCCACAGAACACCAGGGTATATTCCTCAGTCCCGACTTCTGGCCCGAGGGAGTAGTGTTTAGACGTTTTAGGGGTTCAAAGAGTATAATCTCAAAAATAGTGTGTGAATTCTGTTAATTAAGGTTATAATAATGTATGTATTTCTAGGTTAAGGTATTTATCCATGGGCCAAGTTGCCTGATAATAAACGATTTATTATTATTGTAACCCTTTCCCAATGCACTCGATCACAGCCGGTGCTTCCCCCTCCGAATTCAGCCGCTTCCGGCCACCTTCTTCAGGCCTTCGGTAGCATAGAAGCGGGGTTTTCGGTTTTCACTCCAAAACTCGTCTGCCTTAACAGCCGGCCCACTTTAACTTGCTAACTCTTTCGGGCTATGTCGGTCATCTTCGTTTTTCGCCATTTTTGCTTCACTTCATTTCAAATATTTAGTTCAAGTATCAAGTTGATGACGTCCTAATAAAAGGCTGGGGTTCACAGTGAGACGAATAAAAGGAGGTGCATGAAAAGGTTGATGAATGTGTGACAGGATACGTCATATCTACCTACCGCTCTGAAATCATGGCGTGATCATTATGTATTTCTGTATTTACTTTATGTTAGAATCAACTAACGTTATCTAGTAACTTAGCACAGATTCTGCCTAGTTTGGGACTGGAGAATTGGTGTGAATGTCTGAGATATTTATTTTTATTTTATTTTTAACTATACATCACCACTTTCAAAACTATAACAGACACTTGGAACTTGAAGTAGCGCCATGTAAGCCTTCTGCAAACTGTAGGTGGTCGCATCAGTGACCAGAGGCGGTCAAACTTTATATATTTTATGTTTCAGCACACCGCGCCCGCTCGCCCGCGCCGGCCCTGGCTGCATTTGTTATTCTAACCCGTCCTGAATGACTCCCTGCCTGATGGAATAGCTTTAAAAAATAACAGTTGCAAGACCGCACTTTGCCGTTATCTATTGTAAGTAATTTACTTTTAGATTGAAATACTATGATGATGCTGAAAATAGAATTTCGTACACTGAGTGAAAATAAAGACAGACATAAACCAAAACTTATTTCTCAGAGTGAAGCCCTCTTAATAAATATTTCAGATAACCATTTGACTGGTCAAAACTGAAAGATCCATAAAGATACATAAATAATACTACCTAATTCCGATCGCTATCAATAAATCCTAATTAAATAAATAACGAATTCTGACAATAAAGGACAAATAAGCAAAATAAACTCACTCATGAGTCTTCCTACTAAGTTGAGCCTAAGTTTAAAACCATTCTAGGTATCTACATATCCATAGGTAAGTAAACATTATCACGATATAAGCGCGTCTGTCCGCCCAATATAGAGAATGTCCGTTTTTACGACAGATCCCTAATCTTACGGACCCCGCACCTTGACTTAATAAAGACGTCACGTGGACACGGTGCCTCGTAAAAATTATCTGACGGTTACATTTCTTGGATACCCTCTAGTTTTATTTCACAAAGGTATAAAATGGCTCCAGCCAATGCTCAACTCACGGATTTTATCTTATATATGCATTTTATTTATGATACGCTGGTTTTTTGCGTCATTATTATTATTTATTTATTTCATCATCAGATTATTTTTGTCTCCACTGCTGGAGCACAGCCCTCTCTCATCTGCCGGAGACAGACGGAGGATTTGGCCTACACTCCCCGCGCTGGCCAGACGGGTTGGGGAGGCCTGATTGATGTTTTATAATGTATTCCCTTAGTCACCTTGTACGACATCCACGGGAAGAATTGGAGTGGTCCTATTCTACTCTACTGGAAACATAATAATAATAATAAGTATTAATTAACATTAATTAACATAATAAACTAATGGTTGAAATAAACACAAGCAGTAAAATTAACTGAAAGCAACACTAATAAAGATAAAGATATAACTAAGCGACACGGCCCCGATGGCCGGGGCACCCAGGCGAATCACGTACGACTGACAATTTTTGAGACACTGTCACAATAACAGTAATTTCGCATACAAGAAATAAAAATAAACTGGTTTTAGAAAAGTCAGTAAATCGTTCACGGGGTAATGTATATACGCTTCTACAACAAACTACCAGAGGAAATCTTAAATATGACGGAAAGAAAGTTTAAGAATCACATTATCGTATCAGTTTCGCAAAATCTTTATATTATTGTATACAAACTTGATTTTAAAAGGTTGGGTGAAGTTTGTTGCGCCGTTTCTTCTTCACAGCGCTAACACCTAGGAAGCGGTAGTCGATAAAAAAATTACGAGTACAAATGTGCCAAGTGACTTTGCGTTATGAGCGGTTCATCGTATCATTGACTTTCTTCCAATATGACTTGCATTGAACTTTGTAAGTACGTTTATGACAGCTTTAACAAGCTTTCTCTTCTATACTTGTACTATTCTATGCCTCAGCTTAGGAAGATACCCTAACCCAGCCACTTTAAATTCTAAACAAACCCAATAAAACTTTACAACGTGGCGTATTACCAAAAACAATTTCATTAGGAACCTTCTAAGTTCACATTCAACCTCAAGATAGGGCAATATTGTTTAAAAACGTCTCGTGGTCGGTCGCCGAGCCAAATGTATGCAAATTTTATTTTTAAAAAATGCAAGTGGTCGGCCACATGTCGCCGGGGACGTCCGCTCCTTTTTTTATTGCTTTTATTGGGTCCATGTTTGCCCACCTTCCCCTTTTGGGTTATATTGTCATTTCGTTCGGATTTAATCAAGTAAAATTCTTTTTGTTACTTACGAGTACGTAACATTTTTTTTTGTTATGTTACTAACTAAATTAAGTATTTAGGTATATTTTGTAGCTACTTATATTTATACCCATTATTTCGTCAGTGGAAAGGTAAAAACACTAAAGCGCCAGTTTGACAACTTTACAGGAGAGAGGTTTAAAGTTATTTTGATTTTTCGAGAAAAAATTAATATCTCGTTTTCTATGAGGAGTATTTTTATGTAACCTGAAAAAATACGAATGTATAATAACTGTTTAATTATGTAAAACAAAGAATCATTATAGGTCTTTTATTTTACGAGATATATGTCGCTTTAGCGAAAATCACCTGAAGATATATAAAATGTTAGTGAGGTAAAAAACTATAAACATTTTGTACTGAATTTTTGGCTATAATGAAAACATTGAAATATCACCAAAAATACCTAGTGTATTTGAGTGATATTTCAATGTTTCTACTGATGCTAGTACATAATTTAGGTAAGTGTAGACAAACAAAAATGGAGATAGGCTGGTCATCCGATGAGAACAAACGATGAAAGAGAACGACAAGAAGGGACACAATTCGGGTCGCAGGAGTTCTTGTTATTAAAAATAAATGACTTGTCCAATCTTTACACGTGATAGTAATTTCTACCGCTATTTCGAGTGCCACCGAATCTCCCTGGCTCACCACCGAGTGAGAAGGGCCTCTCACTCGCCTGTGAATGCGCCCGCGCACGGTTCACATGTCACTCCGCGGCGCCATTACACTAAGTTTTAAAAACAAAACTACCTAATCACTTTATTACTAAAGTATACAGTGTACGGTACTGTCACTAGATAAAAGCTTAAACGTCGTCCTAGGAGGACGTTCAAGTATCAAATTAGTAACGTCCTTAAAAAGGCTGGGGTCTGCCGTGAGATGAATAAAAGGAGGTGCATGAAAAGGTTAAAAAAGGTTAATGAGATTTGTCATAGGATCGCGTAAAGTTGCAATCCATCGTCTTTGCCTACCCTTGAGCATTATGTATATATGTATGTATGTATCATCAGGTTATTTTTGTCTCCACTGCAGGAGCACAACCCCCTTTCATCTGCCGGAGACAGACGGAGGATTTGACCTACACTCCCCGCGCTGGTCAGACGGGTTGGGGAGGCCTGATTGATGTTTTATAATGTATTCCCTTAGTCGCTTTGTACGACATCCACGGGAAGAGTTGGAGTGGTAATATTATACTCTACCGGAAACCACACGGCATGTATGTATAAGCTTTAAAAAAATTGCTTTACAGTTTCCATTTGATATCGCGTACTTAAATGTTGTGACTTCGCTCGTTTTAGTATTGTGCGCTCTCCTGGGGAATAATATTTATTCCCTTGCAAATCCAGCAAACCCCACGTCTAATAGGTGATTGTTATTATTTTCAAGTCCATGCAATCACTTTCCTTCTTTTATTTTTCTCCAATCCTATGACTAACATATTCAAATTCCAAGTCAAAATCATTTATTGCATACTAGCTGGTGCCCGCGACTTCGTCTGCGCAGGATTAGTATTTCGAGTAGCTTATATTAGCGTGGCGTAGAAAAGAACTAACATTATGACATTAAAATTATAATTTTATGGCGCACGCCAGAATAGCTCGCAGATGGTAGATTTTTTCCTATTTACTTGATATTTCAGACAATTCACACAATATCTTTATAAATTGTAGCCTATGTGTTATTCTGATGTATAAGCTATATTATTGTAAAGTTTCATTAAAATCCATTCCGTAGTTTTTACGTGAAAGAGTAACAAACATCCATCCATACTTACAAACTTTCGGGTTTATAATATTAGTAGGATGAGTACACTTGGTACATTTATACACGTCATTTTTCTATCGACTATGTTGATAGTGACTTTACTATGCTGGTCTACATGGTGGATTACATAAGGAAACAAATTGATTTAAGAACATTTTGGACTCTATGTCGTTAATGATAAAGGTGTGATGAAATGAAGATAATGTTCGTTTCGACTTCTCCCACGATGCGTGCACACTTCAATTTTCAAATTATTATTTTAAAGAGCATTTTCATAAGCTGAAGGCAAAATGAGAAACTATATCATCAGCCTATATACGTCCACTGCTGAACACAAGCCTCAACAATAGAATGCCACTTTTGGTGGGCTGTCCATTGGGGGATTTGCTATAATCACCACGCTTGGCAGACGGACTGGTGATCGCAGTAATGATCTTAATATACACAGG
The DNA here is from genome assembly GCA_947086405.1 of Esperia sulphurella. NCBI lineage: Eukaryota > Metazoa > Arthropoda > Insecta > Lepidoptera > Oecophoridae > Esperia > Esperia sulphurella. The sequence continues at coordinate 16,457,422 of OX352266.1, forward strand.
AGAACTCTGCTGCCCATCCCAGGTCCAATTCCTTAGTCGCCTTGACACCCATGGGATGATTTGGAGTGGTCCTATTCTACTCTACCGGAAACCACACGGGGCATGGGAAGATTTGAGGTGGTCCTATTCTAAGCCGGGAACCACACGGCATTTACTACTACAGGAGCACCGGCCTGTCCGTATACGTTTGCATGTGTGCGTAAATTATTATAGGACTGCAGTTACAACGAGAGTTCGAGCATAGTCAATGCTTATCTACAAAAAGACTAGATTTTTTATGAACTCATATGCTTATGTATATTAGATCATGATCACCTCATTAGCCTAGTGGCTTGGCTAGTGGACTTGAGAGCCAGAGGTCGTGGGTTCGATTTCCACTAGGGATAGAGAACTTTGTACAAGTTGGTCAAAGTCTGGATGTTCTAATTGTGAATTGTCCTATCCTTATTTAATTCTAGAAATTAGAGCTAATCCTAGTTTTAGATTAGGCAAGTGTGAGATAAGCTCGCCTTTGTACACAAAATGTGTACCTAACTGTACTTAATTTTTAACATTGTGCAATATATATATGGACGTTTATATTTATTTATTATCAGTAATCCACTACAGGTCATAGGCCTGTTCCAAGGTGCGTCACCGTGTCGTCGTGTGGTTGCCGGTAGAGTAGAATAGGACCACTCCAACTCTTCCCGTGGATGTCGTACAAGGAGACTAAGGGAATACATTATAAAACATCAATCAGGCCTCCCCAACCCGTCTGGCCAGCGCGGGGAGTGTAGGCCAAATCCTCCGTCTGTGTCCGGCAGATGAGAGAGGGTTGTGCTCCTGCAGTGGAGACAAAAATAACCTGATGCTGAATGATGAAGGGCGCGCCACTGAACCTATACTCGGTTCTTCTCATCCAGTCTCTGCCAGCCGCCTTCGCAGATCGTCGCTCCATCTAGCCAGGGGGCGTCCCGCCCTACGCCTGACCAGTCGCGGTCTCGACAAGACTAGTTCAAGCCTTAAGCTTTGAACTTCACAACGCTCATACTTAAAAGATCCTGACTTTCTCACACAAATACCTACATTAGCTAGTATCAATCGACGACAAGTAGCGTCATGTGTTCACGTGTCCTAAGTGGCAACGATTGGTACATTCACCTCGCGCTTATTGCGTTTTTTCACGTCCAAATCATTATTTTTTATTTTAATTTCGCAGCCGGTCCACATGTGGCGCCTTCACCCTTCCCACGTCACCTTTCATCGACCACAGAGTAAAAAACGCATGTTCATAAACTCGTATCGCATTGGTGTTAAAGGTGGTTTCTTGTAATCCAGTGGCAAAATGTTTGTTAGGAGCGTAAAATTAACGCGACTTAGGCGTGGACACGTTTATGACCGAACGTTGGGAACACCTGGGTTTGTTAAAACTAACATATTTATTGCGTTTCGCCGAAAATCTCGGCGTTGTACCATTTTTCAGTCGTCAGGTGTTAATAATTTTTAAAGGACGGGACGTTGCATGAATATTTGAAGATTTTTTTTCTGACCAAGATTGAAGTTGATAGTTTTGAGTGTAATTTTAATTCACATCATATTCGATACGACCGCTTCTGGTCCTTTTCCAGGTCGTCTGTCCATCTGGTAGGTAACGTCATGACACTTGCCTCTGTCTCACGATTTTTTTTTATTTTTTTTTGACATTTTGTATACTATTTTTGTTTTTTTTGACGATCACATTAACTCTGACCTTTTACGTAAGTTAATCTATGTATTAAATTTGTAATGTTTGTTTGTTTATTGTTTGTTTATTTCATTAGAAAAAGTTACATAAAAATTCGGAGGCAGGTGTCTCCTTTTAGGCTCGCAGAGCCTGTGTTAGGAGGCACCGCTCTTCTTTACAAATATTGTTTCGTATTGTAAATATAAATATAGCATCGTTTCTTCTTATATTAACAGGTAATACTTATTTCTATATATTATGTGAAATAAAGAAATCTAATCTAATCTCTGTAAGATAAATACAATCCAAATTTGATACTAATTATTAGGCAAGATGTGTCCTTGTGAAGTTTATTACATACATGCCTCACAAACTACATCCTCATCATTTCTGCCCTTATAGACGTTTACTGCTGGACATAGGCCTTTCCCAACGAACGCCACCACACAAACCCCTGCCCACTTCATTCATCCGCTCCCAACCACCTTTTTCAAATCGTTGGTCCATGACGTCCCACCATACGCGTACCAATCCGCGGTCTCGACTCCAGAACTCTGTCACTGCCACTTCAGCCTGATAATCTTTCGGCTATGTCACTGACCTTCGTTCTTCATCGGATCTCCTCATTACGAATCATATCCTTCAAAGAAACCCCGAACATAGCCCTCTCCATAGCTCGCTGAGCGACTTGACACTTATAATAATAAATAAATATCTCAGGCATTCACACCAATTATCCAGTCCCAAACTAGGCAGAGCCTGTGGTATGGTTACTAGATAACGGATACACATACTTAAATAAATATATAAACATCCAAGACTTGGGTACAAACATTCGTATTCATCATACGAACATTTGCCCCTAGCGGGATTCGAACCCGCAACCTCCGGCATGGTATTCCGAGAGCTACCCGTTCGTCACTTGTGTGAAGACTTAAAACATCTTGCGATAGGCGACATGAAGACGCTGTTTTCCAAATGCTGCCCAACCGGATTCTTCTTTCGGCTTCCCTATCGAAATCGTTCCTACGCAACTGTATTGTCTCTCCTGGGTTGACGTACTCCAGAACAACTTCGATAACGACTTTGCGACGATGACCGGCCTTAGGTCAACGTGGGAGTTGGACATGACTTTCGTCTTGACCACGTTCATCCGACCTACTCATCCGGAGGAACTGTTGAGGCTGTTCAGCATTTCCTCGAGATCCTGCAGCGATTCTACATACATACATAAATATATCATCATTATCAGGTTATTTTTGTCTCCACTGCAGGAGCACAACCCTCTCTTATCTGCCGGAGACAGACGGAGGATTTGGCCTACACTCCCCGCGCTGGCCAGACGGATTGGGGAGGCCTGATTGATGTTTTATAATGTATTTCCCTTAGTCGCCTTGTACGACATCCACGGGAAGAGTTGGAGTGGTCCTATTCTACTCTACCGGAAACCACACGGCAAATAAATACATACACTTCTCTAATTTCAAGGATAGGACAATATAGCCCTCGGTATAACACGCTGAACTCACAAAAGTTTCATTCAAAGCGACGAGACCGCGAGATATTCCGGTAGCCGACTGTGACAAATGTTGCTTTTACATGCGACACGGCTTTGTAGCACGTCGTCGCACGACACCTGTCGCGCCGGTGTGTGGCGGCGTCGTCGGCTGTCGGGGCGACGAGTATTTTCGGCAGGAAAACACAGATTACCGGCTAGAGTTGGTTATTTTTCGGCCAGAGGATTAGGTGTGTATTATGTTAAATAAAATATACCACAAACCATTATACTGGTACAAAATTCTCGTCTCAGAAAAGCTGTCGTGCCTGTACCATTATACTGGTACAAAACGGCTTTTCTCGTCTCAGAATAACTGTGGTGTCTGTTTCTGCAACGGAATCTTGGGGATAGAAGCATTATATAAAGAGAGACTGACGCAAAAAATCCCGTAAAGTCGATGTATCGTCGGTTATACCTAGAATAAGATCTACGTAATCCAAATATCAAATAGATTTGTATTTAAATATGGCGTGTTGGGATATGGTGTACTGGGGTACTTAATATTTATAATGTACTAGCTATTGCCCGTGACTTCGTCCGCGTGGACAACTTAACATCACAAATTATTATGTATTTCCCTTAGGAATGGGATGCTTTTTCGGGATAAAAACTATCCTATGTCCTATTCCAGGACCTAACCTTTATGTGTGCCAAGTTTCATCACGATCCGTCATGTGGTTGAAGCGTGATTGAGTAACAAACTTCCAAACATCCAAATATCCAAACTTTCACATTTATAATATTAGTAGGATATTGTTTTCCTACACCAAAACATTGGAAATATTCTGATCATCAAAGGCGGATGAGTTACATAGTCACATATTGATTGTGTTGTTTACTGGGAACGATTATGTTACCATATAAATCATCATCATTATCATCAGCTAAAATAAGTCCACTGCTGAACATCAGCCTCCACAAAGAATGCCACTATTGGTGGGCTGTCCATTAGGGGATTTGCCATAATCAAATCAAATCAAATCATTTATTAAGTCAGACGTTAGTCCATAAAATGTTGTTAGTATAAATGTTAGAAAGCGGACAATAAAATTAAATTAAATTAAAATTGGTTTTGTTTGTGAAGGTGGATAGTCACCCAGTGCCTGAGTACCTCATTATTATAATAACCACACTTGGCAGGTGGATTGGTGATCGCAGCTAGGACTGCTGTCCCGGCCCTGGTGCATCCCTTAGTCGCCTTGACCACACCCACGAAAAGACTGGGGTGTCCCTATTCTAAGCGAGGAGTCAGACGACGCGAGCAACATCATTTTCACCGAATCCGAAGAAGTCAAAGTCAAAATCATTTATTGCATATGAGTATACTTGGTACATTTATACACGTCATTTTTTTTATCGACTACCGCTTCCTAGGTGTTAGCGCTGTGAAGAAGAAACGGCGCAACAAACTTCACGCAACACATCTTTTAAAAATCAAGTTTGCATACAATTAATAAAGATTTTGCGAAGCTGAATTAACATTAGTACCAGGCATCTTTGTCATTCAAATAATCGTTTATTTTATAATAGGCTTTCTTACAAAGTTGTTTTTTAATGTGAATCTTAAACTTTCTGTCCGTCATATTTAAGATTTCCTCTGGTAGTTTGTTGTAGAAGCGTATACATTGCCCCGTGAACGATTTGCTGACCTTACTTAGTCTTAACCCTGGTGAAACAAGTTTATGTATATTTCATTCCAGATTAATAGTCCTATGAAAACCAACGCTATTTACGTCTCGGTAACATATACATGAAAAGGTCACCAGCAGCAAAAATAGGTTTGTATTACCAAGTAAACTTTGCGGTCCACTTAGGAACACCATCTGTTGTGTATTTTGTTTTCGAAACGCAAATGCGTTTGTTTTCATAGGACTATTAATCTGGAATGAAATATAGAACACTCTAGACTTCAAAAACAAGACGAAATAAAGCGTTAGAATTCCACAAACCGGATTAATCCAATCACAAAAACCGACGGTGTCACTACAGCAAGATAATCGTGTCGGCGACAGTGATTCTGTCTGTCCGTGTATCCGCTGGGCAATTAATCAAGAGTCACGTCGCGGCCGATGACAGCACGCTAATGACTGTAACAGGCCGAGTCGGCTGAGAAAACAAGCGAGACGCGTACGCTGATGTGCGAGGAATTACCAATAGTCAAATGGGAAGAATTTGAATAACAGAAATAAATAGAACTCGCAAACTGAAAAAAAGTTTGGTCAACTACTTTTTTTTGGTTGATTCCTCCTTCGGACAGGCAAAAGTCGTTAGACTATACAGCCAGGTCATTTGTAATAGGATTTCTTAATTTTTTGCAGCTTATAAGGCCGAAGCCAATTCTTATTTTTCCCGACACTGTGGTCTTGCCTTACTAACGTTGATAGTAAACTTTAGTAAGGTTTGAGGTTAGGAAGTTCACTGAGAAAACCAGCTTAGTCACGTTTATTTATGTTTCCTTCATAATGTACACACGCACAGACACTTGTTGTATAATATAATATACTATCCCTACTAAACACCAAAGCCCGAAGTATACATTATTTTGGAAAAAACCAATACACAACCAACGATCTCTATGTACTACTAGATGGAGCGTTCCAAACAATCGCTTTGTTACACGCAAGTGGCCACTACTCTTTCACATTCACAATGAAACTTGTGCAGTTACTACGCAGAACATTTAATTATTACTAAATATTGACGCTACGGTTAAATAATGTCAATATTTAGTAAATAATTATATGTTCTGAGTAGTAAAAAAAAAGGGACAGGATCCGAAATGAGGCGATCAGCCAGAGAACTAAAGTCTCCGACATAGCTCAAAAAATTAGTACGTTGAAATCAACGTACCTACTAACTCTTTGAGCTACTTGGCCGTGGACTGGTCACATCCACTATCAATGTCGGAGAACCGATCACCGTTGGGGTAAACGAGCTTCTCAAGTGGAGACCGCAACTGGGCAGGCGTAGTGTAGGACGTCCAGTTAGGTGGAGCGACGACTTGCGTAAGGCGGCTGGCAGAAACTGGGTGAGAAGTTCCGAGGTTTGGGTTCTGTGGCGCGCCTTGGAAGAAGCCTATGTCTCGCAATGAACTCTTACAGGCTGATAATGATCACTATGAAAAGGCCAAATCCTCCGTCTGTCTCCGGCAGATGAGAGAGGGTTGTCTTCCTGCAGTGGAGACAAAAATAACCTGATGATGATGAAAAGGCATTTTGTCACGGTTGCTGTATGTTAACTAAAGTGATCATCTTTATGATCATTTCGGCCCGTAGACTAGTCGGTAGTACACCTGCCTGCGAAGCTCGGGGTCGCGGGTTCGAACCCCGCCCAGGGCAAACATTCTTGTGATGAGCACTTGTGTTGGCCTTGTGCCTGGATGTTATTTATATATTATGTATCTATGTATGTATATCAGCTGTCTGATACCCATATTACAGGCTCTGCCTAGTTTGGGATCGGGTGGCCGCGTGTGAAATGTCCCCACATATTTATTTATTATTATTTATTTATTTGAAACAAGATAGTAATCGAGTTAACAAGTTGAGTCAGTGCAAGGAACAAGGTCTTGTTTAAATCAACAGTTGTTTATTTTCAGCGATGGTACAACGATACATTGAACTTTATTAGAAGAACATAATGTCTATTCGATAATATTAATACAAAACACCCAGATATGGATCTTAATGCCCAGATACATTCTACCAGATTCAGATATAAGGCGTATGTGAAGTCTACTTAATCAGCTTGGAGAACCTTGGTGAACAGGGGTCTGGCACAAAAGATCCAGAAGGGTCGAAGTGCCGACAGGTTTTCCTCACCATCTAAAATTATAAGATAAGCAGATACATTGCAAAGAACTTGTAGAAAGACATCGAGAAGAAAATAAAACATTCTATAAAAGTCTATAAAAAGTGACCACCCGTAGTACCTATATTTCATTCCAGATTAATAGTCCTATGAAAACAAACGCATTTGCGTCTCGAAAACAAAATACACAATAGATGGTGTTCCTAAGTGGACCGCAAAGTTTACTTGGTAATACAAACCTATTTTTGCTGCTGGTGACCCTTTCATGTATATGTTACCGAGACGTAAATAGCGTTTGTTTTCATAGGACTATTAATCTGGAATGAAATATACATGCCAAACCCTCCCCCCTCCCCCCCCCCCCCCCCCCTCCCCGTCTCTAGTTTTTACGTAGTGATGCATAAATATGGATTTAAACCAATTTTTACCAACAGAAAGTGAAAAGAAAAAAAAATATTTGTCTTTATTAATACGGCGCTTGCCGCGTGACGCCAAGAGTGTGTGCATTCCTATAATTACAAGGGGAAAACAATATTATCAAGAAGAAAAAACGTCAGTTTTCAATCAGCTGACGTCCGTGTTGCCACCTGTGAGTTTAAAAAGCGCTAAAAACTGCGCGCCATATTTGAATATAGCTCGAAAAAGCACGAGAATTCCGTAGAGGATATTGACTACGTGATGAAAAACCTAACCTCCGCACCCACGTCTGTGACCAAGCGTGGTATTTTGAAGAACCCCCCTCCCCCCTGAACGGGCCACGTAGTTTGGGTAGCTGTCCATTAGAGCATTGGTGATCATAGTAATGATCTACAACATACGCATCTGCTGTCCCTTGGGCAAACTCTTATTCGGAACCTCCAAAAAATAAAACGAAAGTACAATGTTCAAACAAACACCTATTTTCCTTCACAAAACTAAATATACTGTAACTATAAACAATACTTTGTATGTTTTTCTTAACGTATAACGTGGCGGATTACCCCAATGTACGCAAATCGATTGTTTTCTTTCGAATATTAAAACTTGTAGGCGAGCAACAGTGTGCCTTGGCATCAAGCCAAGCTTGTACTGCTTAACCAGAAATCGAAGACCTGTGGTAGTAAGCTTAGTTCCCCTCAGGGGATCTGGTAGGCTGTAACTCAGGGAGGCAGGGAAGCAGATATCTAAGTGGTGGTATAATGGGTACATTAATCAAATGATTCTCTCTTTCGAGAGAGAATCACTCAAAAATCGCTTCAGTAGATAGACAAGCGTAGTGATAACTTTGATGGTCGTGTAAACAAATTTTTAGGAAGTTTTTCTTCGGTGACGTAGTTCATGGTGTAGATTAGTTAAAATGAGAGGCCAGACAGACAAAAAAATATGCAAATATGATCAACATAAGCCTCCCCAAATTTATGTGGTTTCCGGTAGAGTAGAATAGGACCACTCCAACTCTTCCCGTGGATGTCGTACAAGGCGACTAAGGGAATACATTATAAAACATCAATCAGGCCTCCCCAACCCGTCTGGCCAGCGCGGGGAGTGTAGGCCAAATCCTCCGTCTGTCTCCGGCAGATGAGAGAGGGTTGTGCTCCTGCAGTGGAGACAAAAATAACCTGATGATGATGAAGCCTCCCCAAAGAATGCTTGTTTGGTGCGCTGTCCATTTGGGGGATATGCCATAACCCCACGCTTGGCAGGCGGATTGGTGATCGCAGTAATGATCTTAATATACACAGGAGAACGCTGCAGCCCGTCCCTTGTGCTGAATACAGAATGTGCTGTCTTATTTTCTTTTCGAAGTGTCTGCGTCTGCTCTTTCTTAAGTTACTCCACTAATCTTTATATCTATCAAGTGTTTGACATCACCCACCTTAAATGCTTTTCCTCGTGGTTTCACTGAGAACTCTGCTGTCCATCTTGACGACCCACGGGATGATTGGGGTTGGCCCTATTCTAAGCCGGGAACCACACATCACTATACCTAAGTACCTATAAGTACCTATTTATCATTTGAATTTCCTAATCAGCGCAACCTACAATTTCTCTGGCATAATATTTTTCTACCCAAAGGTTGTCTGGAAGAAATCGCTTAAAGCGATAAGACCGCCTAAATTGTACTATTTGTAACTTCTATAACGTGTAACTGTATTGGTTTGTGCAATAAAGTGTATTGTATTGTATTGTATTGCACTATTATAAATACAGTTAATAAAAATATTAATGACAGTTGTTACAAAATCATAGACTACTCTATGTTCGCAATAAACAGAGGGTGCGTCCACGCTGCGTCACTCACATCAACAAAGCGCATTAGCCCGTCAGCGCCTCGGCGCGGTGTGAACGAGCCCTAATCACCGACCGAGACCGATTTTATGATTCATGCCAGATCTGTTAGTCTGTACACACCTTTCATTGATTTCTTTAATAATTTTCATAAGCTAACCGCGACTTGGGCTTCTCTCGAAACGACAGGAAAAGTTACTTGTTTTTAAAGGTACCGTACCAAAATGGTAAACGAAACCATTATATATAGTGCGTCTTTTGTCCATCCGTCTGTCATAGCTGCTTATTTCAGCCTACTAACTCTATTGACTCGAAAGGAACAGTTTTAATATGGCTTTCCAAACTTCATCACAAACGAAAGAGTTAAAATAATATAATTTTATTTTCATTGCAAATGAGGGCAAAAAGTATGGTTACCACGAAAAAGACTTTTCATTTTCCGGGTTAATATATAGCCTATGACACTCACAAATAACGTGGCTTTCTATTGGTAAAAGAATTTACAGAAACGGTTCAGTAGCTCCAGAGATTACCCCTACAACGTCACAAACACACAAACATTACCTCTTTATAATATTATATGAGTATAGATTGCGGTGCAATAACTTTTATGCTATAGAGTATAGACGAAGCAGGCATTCCTCTCTCTAGCATTCCGTTCCATTCCGTTATCAGCCGTTATATGATAGGATCACCCTCAATTTTCCATTGGGTATCGTCAAGTGCAGCAGCGATCTCCAGAAAGATGATGGCTGCGATCACCAGTCTGTCTGCCAAGCAAGCGTGGTCATTATGACAAATCCCCCAATGAACAGCATAAAAAAGTGTCATAGTATTGAGGAGGCTTATGTTCAGCAGCGAACATCTTTTAGCTGCTGATGATGATCGTAGTCGTTCCCAGTCAACAACACAATCAATTAGTTGTAACTCACTTCGCCTTAGAGGCGCAGAATATTTCCGATGTTTTGGTGTAGGAAAACAATATACATTATAAATATTAAGTACCCCAGTACACCATATTCCAACACGCCATATTTCACGAATATAAATCTATTTGCCTTCGGGCTTCGCCTATATTTTTACACGCGCTTCTCTGCTACCACAGTGTACTAAGAACCAGTAGCTCAACTACAAAGAGAATTCAATAGAGAAATTATTGCCAATACCGAGGTTGTGTAATCTTGCATATATTTAGTTACAAAGTGAACAGAAATGGTGCATTGTTGATACAGCTCTCAGTCAGAAAATCTGGTGTGGTCGGCAGTAACTTTATGGTCGTTGTAGAAAGATATTTTCTCGGAAACGATGTAAACTAGATGGCTATACCTATGTTCTGCCATTTCAAAGACAATGATAAAGTTTAAAATTTTAACATATCGTCAGTAGGACTACTGGAAGAATTTAGCAAGTTCACTTGTCTTTGATTTGAAATAATGCCGAATGAAATGGAAAATGAGAAAGTTTTCGTATGAACCTAATCAAAACGTGTATTTTTTTTCAGGTATAGGTATTTGTTCGTTTGGTCAATAAGATAATTTTTTCCAAAAAGTGTAGGAACTTGTTTATTTTAATCAACTTAAAAAAAGAGGTTTTCAACTGTACGATAATCAAAACCATTAAAAATATCCCTGTAATACTTATATTTAATCTGGAATCCTATATCCTAGAAATTGAGCCGTATGATGCATCAGTCGAAATAAAGCACAAGGCTCGACTGTTTATTCTCATAACACTGCATGCTATTACTCTATATTCTTACTATTCGCCGCTAAAAAGATTTATCTATCCTTTGCGTTTATTAGCTCAGATATTTATCAGAGATACTTAAAGATATTGCTAAGCTAACCCGGTCCGATGCGAGCGGGTGTGGAAAAACGCTCTCAGATCGTACATCAAGCGATATTTATGTAGATACGTAGGTACAAAGCAATCTAGCTAATACATAACGGGAAATCCGTTGCTGTTGAGAAAAATAACCACAGAAAATAACGTACCAGCTTTATATCTAAACATTCAGCTGTAAATCATTATATACAATATTTCAAACACATAGTAAATAAATAACTTGTAAAAGAAAATATCAGGCATATACAATCTAGTGTTGAAACCAATGAGACCGCCGTTGCACCATCAAAATTATAGAATGCTGAGAATACTGGCTATAAAAAAGGACCAGATCAAGGAACATAAGATTCTAGGTTGAACCGAAGAAGATAACTAAAATTAATTTTATAGAATCCGATTTCCTTCTCATTGATAAGACAAATGGAGGTACCTTTAATCCCATTATATTGAGCCATCTCTCAGTGGGACCACGAGGAAAGACATTTAAGGTGGGTGATGTCATATCACTGCTAGAAGTGTTTGTGTTGATAGATATTGTTAAAGATCAGTGGAGGAATTTATGAAAGAGCAGACGCCGACACCTCGAAAAGAAAATAAGACATTAACTTATTCTGTAGATTTAAAAAATGATAGAAGAATTATCGTGATAGGAATCAAGCGCTGTGCCAAACTACCGTAGAGATAGATGAGAGAGAAAGCCGGTGTTGAAAAGAAAATAATATTATTCTTTCAGTGAAATGTCGTGTAAGAACATGCAATTAGAATCATTTTTATCATTTAATGAAACGCAAAATTGTCCGCCCACCTCGCACAAGTTATTGTATACGAATATAAATGCGAATGTTTGTCTGGTGTTGTGTCTAGTTCTTTATTGTTTGAATTGTAGTCAGGCGAAAAAAATAATATAGTGAAGTGCTAGGTTATTAACAAAGCAAGAATACCCAAGAAATCAGAATAAATGATGGTTTTTGCTGTCATAAAAAGTTATCATGTCATCGAGATAAGTGACACTAGATCAAGCCTCGAAAAAGTTGATAGTCAAGTTTCTTTTAACTACCTCACTCAAATCCAGTAACCTTGCAGCAATTTCTTGCCCAGATTCAAGAACCAGAACAATTTCAAGAACATTTGGCACAACATAATAACAGGTACATGCATAATAAATAAAGACGCGATTAGTTAAAAACCGTCGCGTCTACCTATGCGCTCGCTATTTCGGTCCGGTGTGAAAGTCGCATTCCTTCACGGTCGATGTGCTCCGGATTTATGAGTGAGACTTTAGTGAGGACAGTTTTTATTATAATAAAGCTAACTATATTATCATTATCACAGTTTACAATGACAGCGTTGCTTAGTCTTCAGGTCGAAAATAAAAAATAAAATATATTTTGTAGGTTTTTAAAGTGACCGACATACAAAGTTCAGGCCTTGAGGGATCATGATAATCGATTGATGGAACAACAGGTGATGACGTGGTAGGTAGAGAAATACAGAAGAAAATACTAATATAAACAAATATGAATATAAAGACAACAAAACAACTCAAAGATATGAGGTAATAAACTTAACACCAAATAGATATTGATTTCTATAATCACCACTGAATTAAAATCACAAACTTATTTCGGTGAACCACATACCATTTGTTAACGTCAGATGTTCGTGTGTATTATAATAATAACCTTTATTTATTGCGGCAATAACACCTAATATAATAAAACACATGTATGTGTGGGAACACTTTATTGTACCACAATAAAATTCAAGCAGGGATAGTAGGGATCTCTTCCTGTCAACCTGAGAATTACTGGAAGGGCTAATATATTGAGATTAGTACCAAATTATGATAAAAAGAAAAGTACTACATATACACTTACCGCCGTGTGGTTCCCGGTAGAGTAGAATAGGACCACTCCAACTCTTCCTGTGGATGTCGTACAAGGCGACTGAGGGAATACATTATAAAACATCAATCAGGCCTCCCCAACCCGTCTGGCCAGCGCGGGGAGTGTAGGCCAAATCCTCCGTCTGTAAATAACCAAATGATGATGATGATATAATAAACACTAAAAACTGAAATAGTAATACAAAATGTATATAATATTTATTATTATTTATATATTAAATAAATAAATATAACATATATACCCACATAACACTTGTCTAATTCCAAACTAGGATTTTCTCCTGTGCTATGGAAATAAAACAAGGATAGGACAATTCACAATTATAACATACAGACCGGGACCAACTTGTACAAAGTCATCTGTCCCCAGTGGGATTCGTACCCACGACCTCTGTCGTTCAAGTCCAATAACCAAACAAAAGAAGCGGTCAAAATTAAATTTAATTTGACAAAATGATAGGTAAAACTACTTCACATTAGAACAATTCTTGCGCTATATTTTCTGAATCCATTCGTCTACTTCCAACATAAATCATATGTTTTGGAAAAACCTTGAATTGTCCGAAAAAAAATGATATACTCCGTTCTATTGGAGATGCACGGTCGTTTGGATAAATCAAAACATCGTTTATATCAGTCTACATGCTAGAACCATAATGTATGCGTACTGAAATTCCTCAGACTTTAGAGAACCAATTAGGTATAGGTTATCTATTTCTATTGCATTATGAATTGCTATCCTTTTCTGTTCCGTGTAAGCCGTGTGGTTTCCGGTAGAGTAGAATAGGACCACTCCAACTTTTTCCGTGGATGTCGTACAAGGCGACTAAGGGAATACATTATAAAACATCAGTCAGGCCTCCCCAACCCGTCTGACCAGCGCGGGGAGTGTAGGCCAAATCCTCCGTCTGTCTCCGGCAGATGAGAGAGGGTTGTGCTCCTGCAGTGGCAACAAAAATAACCTGATGATGATTATGATGATCCTTCTCTGTTCGCTTCCCAGATTTTTATAAATTTGAAAATACATACCGTTTATCAGAAGTTGAGTACTTTAAACAAACAGAAATACAAATAAAAAATGACAACTATTTAGGAATATGATTTTGTATATCATTAATTGAATGCAGTAAAAACTAAAAGTAAGTTATGTGAGTAATTCTTTATTTACATTCAATGTAATACATACAGATGTCAATATATATATTTACACTCATGTAACCAAACGACTCGATAAGACAAATCAAGCCCAAACTCGGTAGTCCTAATTGTTAGCCATATAAATATACGAAGCCTTATTAAATTAGATAACAGATAACGATAGATAACAAATGCACATTTTTAAGTCATCTGTTATCTAATTTAATTACCATTTAGTGTCATTTCAATTATTTTCCATCATGGTATGACCTGTAATTCCTTTAAACAGCATGAAAGCAATAGCGAATTTAATGTGAACTTCGATATGTATACGTAATGAGGCAACAGGACGCAATGCTTGTAAATAAATGAACTGGCATTAGTTCACACGGCTATAGTCATTAATTATTTTAATCGCAACTATTTTATCATCGAAGGATGGCTGAAAAGTAAATTGGAAGCGAAGCATCCCATGTAATTCATGAAAACGTTTTCTTATTGGAATATTAATTGGAATATACTCGTATGCGTGCAGGTAAAACAGACAAATTATTGTAAGTGAAAATTATTCTACCTACACCTCATACCATGAAGCTAAATAATTTTTCGCACCTCATAAGTCACCTCAAAGTTTTTACCTTCATGATTGACACTAATTGGTTATTAAATTAGATAACAGATGATTTAAAAATGTGCATTTGTTATCTAATTTAATAACCAATTAGTGTCAATCATGAAGGAAAAATCATTGAGGTGACTTATGAGCTGCGAAAAATTATTTTGCTTCATGGTATGAAGTGTAGTAAGTTTTTTTTTAATCTTTATTAAGGGGTTTAGTCATTTCTGACTATGTCACCCCTGTGGGAAAAACTTTACATATATAAGCTTATAAAAGGGTCATTGGAGCCGATTGCAAGAAGGAGTGGGTTCGATTCCCACAAGGGACATACCACTTTGTACCACTTGGTGTTATATAAACCCACTTGCTGCAGATTAAGGTCATTTTATGCACTCTGATCTAGCATTTAAAATATATCTTCAAAAATAAATTTATAAAATGGCATACTTCAAAGTCTTACCTACCTACTCTGTTGACGAGTTACTGATTGGAAAATATATATCAATATTACTTATCAAATTATCAATTACGTGACAATAATTTAATTTGATTCTTATATTATTTTTACAAATGAATATATTTAAAAATATTTTTATTTATTTATGATTGTAGTTGGTATTCTCCTATCCTTGTTTAATTATCAATGTTCAGGACCAAATCCTAGTTTGGAATTAGACAATTTTGGGTACGTGTCACATCGTCCCTCGCATGACTATGTGTCGTAAGTAGCTTCAAGCAAATGTTGCACGGCAAGGCATTTTTCGGTTTTACACTTCACATTCTATTGTCTTGGAAGATACGATACTTGTTCATTGTCAATAAATCCATTACAGCAGCTGACACGGATACGACGGTTAGCGGAGTTTGATCACCATACACATTTAAATAGGTCCGTGTTTGTAACTCATTTAGACAAAAAATTACAGTTACGACAGTTAGTCATGTGAGGGACGATATATGACATAACCGCCTTGTCGGTAGTGGATTGGCCATTGGACTCCACGGTTCGATTCCCAACAGGGACAGAGACATTTGTACAAACTGGTCCCCGTCTGGATGTTATATTTGTAAATTGTCCAGTTCTTGTTTATAATTCCTATAGTACAGGAGAAAATCCTTGTTTAGGATTAGACAAGTGTATATAGTGTATGTTCAGTAGCGCACCTTGATGATGATGATATATATATTACATATGTATATATATATAGCATAAGTATTTGCTTTTTTTTTACTATTTAATTGACATTGTTCTTTACTATTTAAATTAATAATTTTTGACATGATTTTATATAAGTAGTAATAGTTTATTCTATTTTTGACATGTAATAATAATTACCAATAAAATTGATTATGATTATTATGATTATTAATGTTTATTTATTTGCGTGTATGTATGAAAATTAGTATAAAGCGTATATATACAACTCGATGTCTGTCATGTCAGTTGGTTAGAAGAACAGCTTTAACTATAAAAGGTTGAAAGTATTCTAAAAGGTTGCCTGGAAGAGATCGCTTTAAGCTATAGGGCCGCCTTTGTACACTTTCCATAAATCTGTACCTATTTTATTGTTATCCTTAATTTGTGTGCAATAAAGAGTTTATCTATCTATCCATCTATAAAAGTTTTATAATCCAACGCAACCCTAAAAGCGAATGTCGAAAACCCACCTTCATCAAAAACCAAATTAAGCCAAATTAAAACCGCGCGTCGCGCAATCAGCCCGACATAAAGGCTCTTTCACACACGTCCGGCGTGCTCGGGCGGATATGCGCATCCTGGCATGGACACCGGCGGCTAATGTTACTCGCCAGGGCCGCTGTAAGAGGTCGCAGCGTCAAAGCTCAGAGGGCGCTACATCTTGAGACTACTTAGGACTTACCATTATTCAAATCAGAGTCGATTCGATGTTTACGCTAATATAAGAAACTAGCAAAGGTAATCTTATATGACAGATAGGAAGTTTTTTTGTTGTTGTTCTGTTCTGTTCATTTATTCATGAAAAATGGTTACATTGTATTTGAATTTGAATATAACACAACAAAAACTAATAAATATTGAATAATTCAGACAAATAAAAACAGTTTTGTAAGGAAGCCTACTGTAAAATATACGATTATTTAAATGACAAAGATGCCTGGGTTAATGTTGCTTCAGCTTTACACAATCTTTTTAATATTGCATGCAAACTTGACTTTAGAAAGAACGGTAGCCTAGGAAGTGGTAGTCGGTAAAAAAATTACGTGTATAAATGTACCAAGTGTACTCATATGCAATAAAGGATTTTGACGTTGACTTTTATTTACCAGAAATAATCTACATAATTTAGCAGCTAGTTATATCTACACTGCTGAAACCAAGCTAGGCTTCTTTCCTGTTTTTCTCTAACTCAAAAACTACTCGACCGATTGAGCTGAAATTTGGATTACCTATACGAGTACATTACGAAAACATTAGAAATATTATATTTTTTTATGATTTACAAGACTTTTATACAATTTCTAGTGAAACCAAAATTGGTATACCTTCAACTACACATTATTTATTTAATAATTTATTGTACACACTAAAATACAAAGAAACAACAACAACAACAAACATTTTGAACTTATTTCTAAAGAAATGTCTTTCATAATAACCTTCCGTGAAAATAACTGATCAAGGAGAGGCAGTATTCGAATTTAGGTACTGTAACTAAAATAACATACAACTTGCTGGATATTATTCAAAAATTAATTTTTAAATACGGCCCTGGTGGCCATCCATAGTGGTATTAAGGAGCTTAAGTATTCTACAGTTGGATTCTTTCTCAAGATCAAAAGTTAATAAAGCCTAAATGATTTGTCGAATTATAATAGACACCGTTAGGTATTTGTTATTAGACTAAATCTTATTATGGCGGACAGAATGTCCTACTATATTTAATCATTCGGGTTAGTATATCATAGGCTTTTTTAACCCGAGACTTTTTCGTGGTAGTCGGAAAATGTTTACCGCCCAACGAAGTGGGCACGGGTCAGCTAGTATTGTATACAAACTTGATTTTAAAAGCTGTGGTGCTGGAAATTTGTTGCGCCGTTTCTTCCTCACAGCGCTAACATCTAGGAAGCTAATAAAAAAAAAAAATTACACGTATTTTGCCGAGTGCTTTTAATTTCAGTCTATTTGTTTATATGACCTAATACTGCTAGACGAACTTTTTTTTTACAATTATTTAATTACATACATGATTAAATAACTACTTTCATACCGATCAGTTACAATAAGAGATATAGTGGCAAGAAGTTTAAAAACCGCTTCTTGATACTCATCATCAGATGAAATACGTCTAAGAGAATAGGATAGAACAGAACAGAACAGAACAGAACAGAACAGTACAGAATAGAATAGAATAGCATAGAACAGCGCAGAACAGAACAGAAGAGAATGGTCTATTTATTTGCATAAGTAGGGTGCATCACATACGTCAGATCTTATAACTAACAGCTGGTAGATCATGCCTATTTAGCCATTCTTATAACAGCATGCAAATGTTACACATTACAAATTAAACTAATATATAAATTTAAATTACAATGTCAATAATAAACATATGTCAGTTGAATTTACGAGATGTCATGTATTTACACTAGATATAAATATTTAACGTACCTACTGTTCTACGATTGTTCTATGCATTAATTATATCGTTATATTTCTGCCTGTTCTAGAAATTCCTGTACCGAGTAATTTTTTTTTGGCTAATACCTAGGAAGCGGTAATCAGTAAATAATTTACGTGTATAAATGTACCAAGTGTACTCAAGATTAGATTAGATTAGATTTATTTATTTCACTTTTACATCTTAACCATTCAATTTTACATGTCATTCTAATATGGTAAAAGGGATCGTCATAAAATAAAATAATGTATAAATTACAATGTCAACAACTCAAATAATGCCATAGTATATAACATACTGTCTATGTCAGTATATAATATTAAAATAAAAGTTTAAAAATACACTTCGTATTAAATTATCACAAATTAAATTAAATTAAACGTCAGAGGGTCCACCAATTTCATTTTTTAGAAAATTAATTTATGGAATAATATTTATTTTCCAACAAAAGGTTTTTCAGTGTAATGATTTTGACTTTGACTCGTGGACCACTAGGCACGTGCCTGTATCTCAGAGTATAACATTTCTCACCTACAATTACCCAGCAACACGTCAGCATTAGTGTCGAGATGTGCGAATTAGCCCACGTCTAGAGTTCGAGACGAATTGACGGACAGACGGTTCGCGGAATCGATGTATCGACCTGCCCTAATTCTGCAGCGACAACGGCGCACTGTTGTATGTTCCATATTCACTTTCAATTCCTGATTTTGGTATGAAGTTAGGTAGATACCCAGTGTAGATCGTGCAATTCACGAGGGCACTCCACTCCTTCTCTAATTTTTTATTTTATTTGAAAAGACATAATCACTCCCCCCCCCCCCACTATCCCATATGTGTTCTACTTTTATTCGTTTGTTTTTATTGTTAAAATGTGAAATCTTATAATTGGCGTCCAATTATTTTAAACAAATTATTTAATTTATATTTAATGCTGTAAGATTTTCTTATATATATATAAAAAAAATACTTCCGTTACAGGGTCAAATCAATTTTGACACAAATTAAATAAAACAAAATCAAAGGAAGAACTAATTAATGTGTGGTAGTGCTGCTCCATCATCGAAACCGAAGAGTTTGGCGGCGGGCATTCATTGGTGGCGAGTGCCGCGAATGCACATACTCGTGGCTCGTATAATAGAAATGATAATTCGTGCTCTCAACCAGCCCATCACTTTGCTTAGTGGACGGTCCCAACGATTAGCAATTGTTTCTGCCAGATTCTTGATGAATGAAGACATTTGCTGTCCGAAGACTCCATCTAGAGGCGTAAAGGTTGCATGTCGCTTTTCATAAGGTGCGGCTCCTTCTCTAAATCCCTTACATGTCATTGTATACGTTATATTGTCACTGAGTTAGTTCGTAATTCGTAAAGATACCTTGAATGAATAATAAACAATTTTGTCAGTGAGTCCAGGCTTTCATAATTTTCAACTATTTGTAATCTTCTCTTTAATTTCTTCCGCATATTATTCATTTATATTTACACTTGAGTACACTTGGTACATTTATACACGTAAATTATTTACTGATTACCGCTTCCTAGGTATTTGCAATTTTTTTTTTACTCGGTACAGGAATTTCTAGAACAGGCAGAAATATAACGATATAATTAATGCATAGAGCAATCGTAGAACAGTAGGTACGTTAAATATTTATATCTAGTGGAAATACATGACATCTCGAAAATTTAATTGACATGTTTATTATTGACATTGTAATTTAAATTTATATATTAAGTTTAATATGCTATTACAGGCTCTGCCTAGTTCGGGACTGGATAATTGGTGTGAATGTCTGACATATTTATTTATTTTATGTATATTTATTTATTATTATTATTATTTATTCTTTTTGCGTATTTTAATTATGAAATCTTAAATAGGAGAGGCTAGCTTATCTCTAATAGAGATCTCTTCCAGCCAACCTTATGTAATGTGAGACAAAGAAGTAACAGCGGGGGGAGTGGGGCAAAAGACGGGGGATGTGTAATTAATTATACTTTACTAACTTTCTGTCTTACGCTTTAAAAACTGCACATTTCCATTCACACTCACCGTTTGTATTTCTACTTGACGCTAGATGGCGCTAGTAAGGTCCGTGGCTTCCAGCGAAACGTAACGTAGATATGAATAATAGTAATGATTTGTATCAGAGCTTAAGTTATATGCCACTATGTATATCCATAACTTTCTAGAAATTTGGCCCGTCAAGCACCTACAAAAGAAATTAAACTAGTTCAAGTTATTCACGTTATTTTCGTGAAAAAAACTTACTTATAATAATGAAAATGTTATATATTTTAATTTATCAATCGAATATTAAAATTTTGTTGTATTTAAAAATGTAAAAAATTTGTTAACACAAATGAGCTCTCATTATACTAGAGGTATTTTGTCGTGTGGTTTCCGGTAGAGTAGAATAGAACCACTCCAACTCTTCCCGTGGATGTCGTACAAGGCAACTGAGGGAATACATTATAAAACATCAATCAGGGCTCCTCAACCCGTCTGGCCAGCGCGGGGAGTGTAGGCCAAATCCTCCGTCTGTCTCCGGCAGATGAGAGAGGGTTGTGCTCCTGCAGTGGAGACAAAAATAACCTGATGATGATACATACTAGAGGTCAGCTCTTTATTTATGAGATTATTTTTATATTTACACGTCATGCAGAATTATTGACATTTCCTAACGAAGATTTTGTTCAGAATTCATTGTCTAGTTTAGTGGTGGGAATTAGGTTCAGAATTAATTTAGGTCAACTCCGCGTGAGTAACGTATATTCTCATTATAAATATCCATTTGTGGTAAGTAACAAAATTTCGTAACTGGCTACGAAACGGGAATTGCATCGTCCCATTTGGTAACCAACCTACTAATATTATAGTAAGTTTGAATATTTAGATGTATGTTACTCAATCACGCAAAACCACTAGACGGATCATGATGAAAATTCGCACACATATAGGTTAAAGAAAAATAAGAAAAGAAAGAAAAACATTTATTTACTACCATAATTGGTACACACAAAGAAAAAACCAACAAAGCAAAAAAAAGGAAAAAAAAATTATAAGAACGAATTTAAATTTTTTAACAAAGTTAAAATAGTATGCGTGTGCCGTGGCAGCAAAAGGGCAAACGACTCAGCATATGCCTAGACCAAGTAAGGTGCTAGGCGCTGATTTTCAGTCGCACCCGGTGCAGACAAGTTTGATTAGGTAGTGGAATAGCACATAGGATAGTTTTTATCCCGAAAAAACATCCCATTCCTACGAGAAATACACAATAATTTGTGATGTTAAGTTGTCCACGCGGACGACGTCGCGGGCAACAGCTGGTTTCAAATAAATGATAGAACCTTTTTAGCGGCAATTCGATTGTGTTTTTCATCACCATACATCGCTTAACTTACCCATAAATTGCTAAACAAGCAACCTACTGATCCGGAGTCATTTATTGTGAACCTAACTATATTTTGTCACCTGTCTCAATTATTATTCTATTTTTCACGAATTGTAAGATATATTTTATATTTTATTATCCATAATACTTACATTAATTTTATTACATACATTCAATGTGCCCATACTAAACATATTTTCTACTGTGCACACCTTTCACACCCGTTCACATATAAATCTAATAAGTATAAGTATATAAATCTTTTCAGTTCTTGCTTGCGATGTACCAACTGCGTCCGTGAGTCATTTGGTGGCCTCACTGAAAATCAGCGCTGCAGCTCTTGCTACAGCATAAGCTGAGCTGGGGGCCCTTTTGGGGTCACACTACAACACTGTGGCATTTTTTTCTGTTTTGTTTTAACGGTTATGTAATTTGTTTGCTTCTTTTTTCATATTTATGTCGTCAATTTTAATTCCTGTGTTGTATTTGTGTTCGCCAAATAAAGTCTTTCTATTCTATTCTAATTACAAGTTTAAACAACAGGCCAACATATCAGAGTAATAAACAAAATGAACACATGTTAAATACGACGTAACCCAATATCTCAAAACCTGAGCAGCCATTTTATCTACCTGCCCCCCGCCTCGACCTCAAAAAAACTCCTACCTGCATCCCACCAAATGTGACTACACAGTCAAGCCGCCATTATTCTGTCAGTAACAAAACAAACATAAAAAAGAACACGACAAAAAAATAAACTAAACGCCTACCATTAAAAAGTCAACCCAAGATCATACAAAATAACGTCTAAGTTTATATAGTAGCGACAACATTGATACGCAAATTATCTTTGTCCGAACCACATATGGCCACACCTTTGCAGGTAATAGGATTCCTTATATCACCTTTTACTACCTTTACAGCCTTATTACAAAGCATTAGAACGGATATTCGAGTATGGTAGTTTTCTTGCTGGTGTGAGTATAAAAGTGGCCTTTATCCCGCACATGTGGCAATTTCTCGGAAACAGTAATTATACTGAGACTGCTCCACATATGGACGTTCAAGGAAACAGTTTAATTTGACCTTTAAAGGTGTTTCCAGGGACGAACTAAGGGGAACTATGTGGTCCTTGACCTAGATTATTGCTTACTTACTAAAGAAGGACCAAACATCAATGTGGTTGAAAAATATTAGGTAAACTTTAGAGACAGGTTTCGTGGCCAAGGATAACTAAAGATTATTTCGTCATCGTTTGGACATTTTGAAAAGGTCACTTGTACAAGGTTTAAGATTCTACATTTCTTGAAAAAACGCAACCTTTTGGTAATGACAGACTCATTTATAAGTATATATGAAATTTTTATTATTTTAATTATTTGTTGGAACTGTAAATTCTACAAAACGAAACCAAATTGATTTCAAGTTTAAGTAAATAATTGCATCTTATCTTAAAAAAAAATATATATTTTTTACTAGCTTTTGCCAGCGACTTCGTCCGCATAGGTTTCGATATTTACACACTGCTTTTAATGACTAATTTGATTTCCTGTAGGAATGAGGTGTTTTTTTCGGAATAAAAACTATCTTATCTTAACCTAACCTATATGTGAGCAAAGTTTCATCCCGATGCGCCCAGTGGCTGAAGCGTGATGGAGTAATAAACATCCAAACTTTCATATTTATAATATTAGTAGGACTAGCTGTTGCCCGCGACTTCATCCGCGTGGACAACTTAACATCACATATTATTATGTATTTCCCGTAGGAATGAGATCTTTTTTCGGGATAAAAACTATCCTATGTCCTATTCCAGGACCTAACCTATATGTGTGCCAAGTTTAATCATGATCCGTCCAGTGGTTGAAGCGTGATTGAGTAACAAACATCCAAATATCCAAACTTTCACATTTATAATATTTGTAGGAAATACTGGGATCATCTAATAAATAAAATCGTAAACATCGCGTGTCTGTACATTGAAGATATTAGCAAAAAAAAAATTTAGGGGTCTAAGGATAAGTAATAGAACACATTTCAATCATTTTTGGAATTTTTGTCTGTTTGTCTGTTTATCTGTTTGTCTGTTTGTCTGTTTGTCTGTTTGTCTGTTTGTCTGTTTGTCTGTGAGTTTGTGCACGCATCACTTAAAAACTACTGAACGGATTTCGATAGACTTTTCACAAAAACATGGGGCTTAACTTAACTTAACATTTAGTCTTTATTTCATCGCAATCGGCTAACTGAATCAAAAGTTATAGACATTTTTAGTTTTCAAATACATTAGTTGTCTAAGGTTAGTGTGCAATATATTGCATATAAATAGTATTTCCGTACTATTCAGATTGCGATGAGTTTGGATTACATTTGAAGCTGCGAGTGGGAATTGGAGTGGGAGTGGGCGTGGGCGTGGGCTTAGGCGTGGGCGTGGGAAAAGGGGAGCGGGAGTGAGAGCGGGAGCGGGACCGAAGCGGGAGCGGAAGCTGGAGCGGAAGCGGGAGCGGAAGTGGGAGCGATTCTGTAGTGCACGCGAGCGGAGGTCACCTGGACCTGGACTTGGACGATACACTGCGAAGAATGTAGGGTGTAAATGTTCGACTGAGTTCGTGAGCTGTAGCGGGAGCGGGTATGGTACCAGTGTAATTTGAGTGTTTACGATAAATTTGTGGTATACGTATGCAACAAAGTAATGTTGGTCGGAATTTGGATTGCGATGGATTAGAAACGAGGACTAAATTTGGAGAGACGAGGGAAAGAGGTTTGAGGGGAGAGTTGAGGGGAGAGCTGAGGGGAGGGTTGAGAGGAGTGTAGAGGGGAGGGTAGCGGGGAGAGTTGAGGATCTGGACCTGGACCTGGACCTGGACCTGGGCCTGGGCCTGGTACTGGGCCTGGACCTGGATCTGGACCTGGAGACCTGGACTTGGACCTGGACCTGAAATCTGAGTGGAAATGGGATAGGGAGCGGAAGTGGGAATGGAGCGGATCCTGTAGTCCACGCGAGCGGAGCCGCGGGCACAGCTATATATTAATATGTTCATTAGACGGCTCTGTATTTTATTTTAATACTTATTATAATTATACCTTCACCATTGTGGTTTCATTTTCCTCATAAGCAGGTAATTTAAATTATATATTCAACGATAATAGGTAGAAACACTGATATTCATTACGTCGTACCCCACATACCTAGTTGCAACGAGGAATATAAAATTATATGTTCATATTTCCAGGAGGGAAAATGAAATAATGATGCTGATTAATGTTACGAATGCTCTGAGCTACAGTATCTACCTGACCTCCTTTAGCGCCCACCTAAATACGTCACTGTTCAGTTTAAACTTTCCACAAACGAATAGATCTATATACGTCCACTGCTGAACATAAGCCTCCCCAATAGAATGACACTTTTGGTGGGCTGTCCATCGGGAGATTTGCCATAATCACCGCACTTGGCAGGCGGATTGGTGATCGCAGTAATGATCTTAATATACACAGGAGAAAGATGCCCGTCCCTGGTGCAATTCCTGAGTGGCCTTCACGATACCCACGGGAAGATTAGGCGTGGCCCCAGAGCCGGATTAACCATGTCGGGGCCCCTTTACCGTGTTCTAACTTCCTGAAATATAGTTTTTCTACCACAAGGCAATGCTCTGCATGCGTGGACTACTCGCTTTCAATCCGACTACGACTCCGACCCCGAAGCCCACGTCAACGCCCACGCCTACTCCTCTTTTCACTCTAAGAAACTTTTTTTAAAAGAGCCCTTTGCCGAAGCGTGGCCCCTCGCTCCGGCCGTTTTCGTAACTGAGATTCGCAACCAGTTGCGAATCAAGAATTTTTATTCCTAGGCAGTTGCCCACACTGCCTAATAGATAATCCGGCCCTGGGTGGCCCTATTCTAATCTAAGCTGGGAACAATACGGCCAAAATAAAAAAATACTATATAGTAATTTGTCATTACGTCTATCAGATCCTAACATAAGTTCTGTTGCGTTGTTTTCTCGAAGGCTACGTACTGAGTCAGGTTTGTTTCTCGTGATCATTAACTTAGTACCTACTTAACGTAGAAGATAAGTGTTGACCCCCACGACCCAGCTTCCTCACGACGTGCGTGTGTCGTTATCTAACAACAAACAAAACTGGTACGTTTGTAACAAATTTGTTAAAATTATCTCTATTTGTTACATTACCTAGAGCTATTTGTTACGAGTTGGTGTTTATTACCAAACGACTAACTCCTGACCAGCTCAACTTAGAAGTTATTCTACAATACAGATATTCGAGTAGATTCTTATGGCATTAATTAGTTTAAAAACATTGTACTCAAATTAACAGCACCTGTTGTAGATTTTACTATTTATACCTATTTACTAATCATACTAATATTATAAATGCCAAAGTTTGAATATTTGGATGTTTGTTACTCAATCACGATTCAACCACTGGACGGATCGGGATGAAACTTGGCACACATATAGGTTAGATCCTGGAATAGGACATAGGATAGGTTTTATCCCGAAAAA
Source organism: Esperia sulphurella (assembly GCA_947086405.1). Classification (NCBI taxonomy): domain Eukaryota; kingdom Metazoa; phylum Arthropoda; class Insecta; order Lepidoptera; family Oecophoridae; genus Esperia; species Esperia sulphurella. The sequence goes on from OX352266.1 coordinate 16,483,851, forward strand.
ACATCCCATTCCTACGTTAAATACATATTAATTTGTGATGTTCAGTTATCCACGCGGTTGAAGTCGCGGGCAACAACTAGTAGTATATAATTGTGTCGGCCCCGTAGCTTAGTCTGTAATATACCTGCCTGCGAAGCTCGGGGTCGCGGGTTCGAATCTCGCCCAGGGCAGACATTCGTTTCATGAGCACTTGTGTTTGCCTTGTGACTGGATGTTATTTATATATTATATTATGTATTTATGTATTTATATCAGCTGTCTGATACCCATATTACAGGCGCTGCCTAGTTTGGGATCAGGTGGCCGTGTGTGAAATGTCCCCACATATTATATTGTTTCTCAACACTGAGGCTGCGATATTGCGGCCACGGGGCGAATAGCGGGCGAAGGAAGTCGCTTTGCGACGGTGGTCACATCGCGCAAAGTGGCGATACATCCGTTCTGCCTACTCCTCTGAGACCAAGGCGTGAGTATGTATGTATGAGCCTTGGTAACCTGGTTGGTTGTGCTCTCGCCGCACGTTCATGAGGTCGTGGCTTCAAACCCCGCCCGTACCAATGAGTTTTTCGAAACTTAAGTACGGTTTATTTATAATACCTGCCACAGGCTTTTCGGTGAAGGAAAACATCGTGAGGAAACCTGCATATGCCAAAGAAGACATACTGAGGCGTATGTGAAGTCCTCCAAATCGGCTTGAGGCACCGTCGGTGGAAAGGGTTTACCACAAAAGATCCTGAAGGGTAGAAGTGTCGCCTGGTAACCTAACCTATATGTGTGCCAAGTTTCATCACGATCCGTCCAATGGTTGAAGCGTGATTGATTTACAAACATACAAACATCAAAATATCCAAACTTTCGCATTTATAATATTACTAGGATATAAGTAGTTCAGGTATTTAGTTATTATGTAGTCTATCGTGCATTTATTTTGCCCCCCTCGCTTTTACTGCCTTGTCTCACACCCTGTAAGGTTGGCTGGAAGAGATCTCTTTTAAAGATAAGCTCGCCTTTGTACACACAATTTATTACTGTATTTAGTTTTAAGATGTGCAATAAAGAATATATATAATCATATCGGTGTGGTTTCCGGTAGAGTAGAATAGGACCACTCCAACTCTTCCCGTGGATGTCGTACAAGGCGACTGAGGGAATACATTATAAAACATCAATCAGGCCTCCCCAACCCGTCTGGCCAGCGCGGGGAGTGCAGGCCAAATCCTCCGTCTGTCTCCGGCAGATGAGAGAGGGTTATGCTCCTGCAGTGGGGACAAAAATAACCTGATGATGATAATCATATCAGACCTTAGACGTCCACTACCGGCCATAGATTGGAATAGAATACATATTAAGATCATAATAGCTACCTTGCCTTGTTTTTTCACGTCCGCAATATCTGTCTGACTTCTAGACCTTTATATCTGTTTTCCAAGAATATTTTAGTTTACTGTCGCATTCTAATCTATAACAAACAATAAAGGTGCTTTATCGTAGCCACTCCGTTATCTAAAGGTCAGGGCACCACTTTATATGAAACGGTACGATAAAAAACCTCCAATGACGTACAGAACTAAAAAATATACTACCTACCTCAAGATAAGAAACTAATTATCTAATTTTTTAATCAGTTTTACGAGTGTTGAAGATTGATTAATGGTCACTGACCTCTCTCGGAAAACTACTGGTTGTGGTATCTCTATAAATATAATAAATACTTTCGTTGAAAAAAAAGTAGATTTTAATTAAAATTGCCCAATTAAATTGTGTCCAGGAATTACACGATTTGATTCCCCCATCACCGGACTACCAGGCGTGGTGAGGGACTACATCCTTATGTAGTAGACATACCACGCTCTCACACGAAGCGTTTTGCTTCCTCGTTCCTCCCAGCTTGGGTATTTCCGAACAAGTACAATTTGGATCTTTTTAAAGGAAGAGTGAATAGGCATTTGCTGGGTAAGCGCGCTCCACCTTAGGCCTTATCATCACGTACCATAAGGTGAGTTTGAAGTCATTCAAGAATTCTGGTACATTCAGGTTTATAGATGTAGCTAGGGTAGCTTCAGCTTCCCACAATCTTTATATAAATTGTACACACATTTGATATTAAAATCTTTGTTGCTGGAAATTTGTTGCGCCCGCCGTTTCTTCTTCAAAGCGCTAACACCTAGGAAGCGGTATATAGTTGATAAAAAAATTACGTATATGACTACATACATTATTGTTCCCATAGGGGTAGGCAGAGATGATGTATCGTCACTTTGCGCGATCCTGACACACCTCAGCCTCACTCACATACATCAACATCTTCATGCATCTTCTTTTATTCTTCTCACTGCGGACCCCAGCCTTTTTGAGGACGTTACTAATTTGATCCTTGAACTTCCTCCTAGGACGACCTCTAGCTGTAGTTACAAAATGTTCCAAACTGTTTGTACAAATTGATCCTCCGTCTGTCTCCGGCACATGAGAGAGGGTTGTGCTCCTGCAGTGGAGACAACAATAACCTGATGATGATGTTCCCGGCCTGGATTATATATTTGTGAATTGTCCCATCCTTGTTTAATTACTATTTGACAAGTGTATATGCATATGATGTAATATTTTTTTTTTATCGTGAATGCTAAGAAATTATAAATCATAGTTTTTTTTATAAATATTATTTAAAAAAAAAATTAAAACCGGTCAAAGGCGAGTCGGACTCGTATAAAATATTTATATATCAATTATGTAGTTATTGTATGTGAATGGCAAGGTTTAATTAAAAGCTATATTTATTTAACTGTAAGTTAAGAATTTAATTAATAGCTTTATCATAAGAATTTCTCTGTCTCAAGAATTTTAAATTATATACTAAAGGATACCTGAATCGATCTACCCGCATTTTCAGTTTCGATAATTTAGAATATTAATAATATTATTAAGAATTGAATATAATTTAAAATTTTTGAGACCGAGAAAATCATTCTTATGATAAATCAATTAATTAAATTCTTAATTTACAGTTAAATAAATATAGCTTTCTATTAAACCTTGAGACCGAATGGGTATATCTACATTGTATGGAAGCCGTATTTTCACTGCAAGGTACAATGGAGCTGATTGATTGAACCCCTACAATGTATGTGCCATAGATATCTAGAGTCTCATAGATGGAACGCCTGGAAGGAATAAATCGTACCGGAAACTTAAATCACTATGGACATTTACACTGATGAGGGAATTTTAATACAAGAGGGTAGAGCCTAGCTGCAACTGTTATTGTCGCAATAAACGAAATTTCTGATACTCTACATTGAATTATTTATTTAACTATTTTATTGTACACTTGCCGTGTGGTTTCCGGTAGAGTAGAATCACTCCAACTCTTCCCGTGGATGTCGTACAAGGCGACTAAGGGAATACATTATAAAACATCAATCACGCCTCCCAAACCCGTCTGGCCAGCGCGGGGAGTGTAGGCCAAATCCTCCGTCTGTCTCCGGCAGATGAGAGAGGCTTGTGCTCCTGCAGTGGAGACAAAAATAACCTGATGATAATTGTACACACAAACAAAGATCTGTCTCTATTATCTACAAATATTTTTATAAAACATAAACTTAAATAAAATATAAAATTTGGTTAATACATAAAATATCTATCAATTCAATTATACAGCAAGTAAAAACAAAAACAGTACAGTACACAGAAAGAAATAATATAATTTAACGATTAATTTAAGTAATCAATTAAAAACCTTATAACTATGAAAATACGTAAGTAGGTACAATCAAAAAATCAGTCAATGTTCAGCAAACAGCCCATTACTACCATATCTGTTACCCAAAAAAATGGATTAATTTATTTACAAACACAGGCTAATCTACTCGTACATCTCTGTGCCTTATCAGTGGCTTGCACTTGCCACTCACTTAAGCTGTAAAGATTTAATTGAGAGCTCTACAGAGCTTGTTTTCAGCCATACTTGAGACACTCCGGTTTATAGATGCTACACACCATAAAATCTGACTCGTCTGACAGACCCGACAACCCGGATTAGGTTCAATAGGTCTACACTTGTTTTACAAGGGTTAAGACTAAGTAAGGTCAGTAAATCGTTCACGGGGCAATGTATACGCTTCTACAACAAACTACCAGAGGACATCTTAAATATGACGGACAGAAAGTTTTAGATTCACATTAAAAAACAACTTCGTAAGAAAGCCTATTATAAAATAAACGATTATTTGAATGACAAAGATGCCTGGTACTAATGTTAATTCAGCTTCGCAAAATCTTTATTAATTGTATGCAAACTTATTTTTAAAAGATGTGTTGCGTGAAGTTTGTTGCGCCGTTTCTTCTTCACAGCGCTAACACCTAGGAAGCGGTAGTCGATAAAAAAAATTACGTGTATAAATGTACCAAGTGTACTCATATGCAATAAATGATTTTGACTTTGACTTTGATTTTGATTCATTACTGCTATCATCGTTAACAAGCGTGGTGATTATGGAAAATCCCCCAATGGACAGCTCACCAAAAGTGTCATTCTATTGAGGAGCAGTGGACGTATTTCGGCTGATGATGATCGTGCGTGTCAAAGGTTCTTTCCTGAGAAGAAATAAGGTACATTTTTGTTAATTTGCGCTCCACGAGGTTTTCACTCTGTGGCGACGATACGTAGTTGTTTAATTGCCATACATTTCCTTGCATTACTAACAAAAAGCTCTCCTGCAGTGAGCAGCTTATTAAAACACCTAGGAAGCGGTAGTCGATAAAAAAAATTACGTGTATAAATGTACCAAGTGTACTCATATGCAATAATGATTTTGACTTTGACTTTGACTATAGGTCGATGGGCCGCATTAGGGACGCTCACGAATATGGATGTCTACCTTTTTGTGTCAATGTCACTGCGGCACTCGCTTGAAAACATGACTAGGACAAACGCTGGTCATCCTAATACGATAGAAAGATGTCTAGGGTTATTTCTGACGTCATTTGCACTTGCGAAGTGCCCTTAGTGACAAGTCGATTATGAGATCGAAGCCCGTCTCCGAGATATATCAAAATCCTGGTCCTAACAGCAGATACTATAATAAAAATATATCTGTTATAAATTTAATTATATATTATTTGTTTCTGTGCACCTGTATTTATACGTTGTACTTGTGAAATAAAATACTATGATTACTATTATGGCTTTCGCTATTACTACCGCTACCTCTTCCGCTACCGCCACCTCTTCCGCTTCCGCTAATACTTATTATTGCTACTAATTGTTAGATAGACAAACTCTTTATTGCACACAGATTAAGAAAAACAATGAAAATAGGTAAATATTTTTGGAAAGTGTACAAAGGCGGCCTTATCGCTTAAAGCGATCTCTTCCAGGCAGTGTTTCCCAAGGAAAATAATAAAGATATAGCGACTGAGAATATTGCTATACGTATACAGTGCAGTACGGTACAGTGCGCCGAGCCATCAACCGCATATGCCTCCTGCCAGCTGCGGACTCTACGGACAGCAGAGCGTCTTGAAAGGAGCTTTCAAGGGTCCGGAGGATGTCTACGCCAACTCAAGTTACTTCGCAAACGCGATTCAACTGTCATTTTTGACGTCTATTCATTTTTTTATATATAACGAGTTCGCTGTCAAGTGTCAAGAGATATATGATTACCATGTAATTAGCCTCTGGATTAAAAACATCTTCAAAAATCAACAATTCCTTTTTTTTTGTTGATAATCATCGTTAACAATTAATAATATTGAAGACTGTTGAAGTCTCCAAGCTACAAGCTATTCCGTCGGACATATCCGGTGTGATCGCACGAAATCAGTCGGAGAGTCGTACCGTGTGTGTCTCGTTTAACGAGCCATCCAGCCGACAACTAACAGTGACTACTTTGTTGTCAATAGCTCGTGTTTTCGTTGCCTAGTTGGGAAAAAAATATTTATGGGTACAAGTTTTATGGGCGCCAGTACCTAAGTTAAATTTTGAAATAAACGTCATTAAGTAAAGAAATCGCCCACTATTGAACAATGCCTGCCTCTCTTATTTCTATTATCTCTCTCGCGGGTCTGCTGGAAGAAATCTCTCTCAGAGATAAGTTCGCCCTTTGTACTTGTGTTTCTTTTAATGTATTATTTTTTGTTTTATCTATGTGTGTGCAATAAAGAGTTAAATAAATAAATAAATAAATATGCCTTACTTATCTTATGAGGAGGACTATAACCGGATATTACCTGCAATATAGTCCATGATTGGCACCGCCAATTGCCTTTGGATTGTTATCAAAATAAGTGAGCGAAAAAGGAGTCCACTGCTGAACATAACGTTTCCAGCTTAGAATAGGCCACTCCTAATCTTCCCGTGGGTCAAGGGATTGTATCAGGGACGGGCAGCAGCGTTCTCCTGTGTATATTAAGATCATTACTGTGATCTACAATCCGCCTGCCAAGCGTGGTGATTATAGCAAATCCCCCAGTGAACAGCCCAACAGTGTCGTTCTATTAGGGAGGCTTATGTTCAGCAGTGGACGTATTTCGGTTGATGATAAGTCATTATTGATCATTAGTAATTTTTATTGATCTTTGGTGACCAGGCGTAGCCAATAATCTCAAGGCAATCGTTAGACACGAACAGTTTGTACAATTTGTACAAGTTGGTAACGGTCTGGATGTTAATACAGATGAAAATCCTAGTTTCGAATTTAGGCAACAATATGAAATGTTTATTTATTAATTAATTTACTTATTAATTTACTAGCTTTTGCCCGCGACTTCGTCCGCGTAGGTTTCGATATTCACACATTTCAGAATAGATATCATTTTCGTAAACAACGATATTATTTAACGATTAATTTGGTTTCTCGTAATAATTAGATGTTTTTTCGGGATAAAAACTATCCTATGTCCTATTCCAGGATCTAATCTATATGTATGTCAAGTTTCATCCCGATCCGTCCAGTGGTTGAAGCGTGATTGAGTAATAAACATCCAAACTTACACATTTATAATATTAAAAGACTGGACAACTTAACATCACAAGTTATTATGTATTTCCGGTAGGAATGAGATCTATTTTCGGGATAAAAACTATCCTATGTCCTATTCCAGGACCTAACCTATATGTGTGTCAAGTTTCATCCCGATCCGTCCAGTGGTTGAAGCGTGATTGAGTAACAAACATCCAAACTTTCGCATTTATAATATTAGTGGGGTTTCATAACAGTCACCTACCATTACAATGATAAAGTATAGACATAGTATCGGTTACTTATCGCCAACTATACTATATATTGGTACACATACGCTCTCTGTGGGTGACTACACACACACAGACAAGAGGTACATATGTGCAGCGATGACGTCACCCGACAACCTGTCGCCCGCGCCGTGTAATTAAACCCGTCCGAGGGCGATAGTGATGTGACAGCGTCGATACTACAGATTATCGGTATCGATGAAAAGGGTGTTGTAGCCAGAGGAACAAGCGAGCTGCTTAATAGTTATCGCTATTCATCAAACATGCATATTATAATTTATATTATTAGATATTTACAAACCAAAGTATTTGAAAGTGAGACCCACTGAAACGTAATGTAATTTAGCAACAAAAAATAAATTTAACACGGTTATTAGTAAAAAAACTTGAGTGAAAAAGGTTGTCTGGAAGAAATCACTTTTAGCGATAAGACCGCCTAGATGTACAAGTGTAAGCTGCTTTAATATTGTATCTTTTTCTTTTTTACGTGCAATAAAGAGTAATTGAACTAATTGAATATGTAGTTATTTCTTAATTTAAAATAAGTTCACAAACTCATTTATTATCTTGCTTTACTCGTATACACAATTACATTCACATTTCTCTGTTTTAAATTTTACGTATACCGCTACTTTAGTTAATAAACAAAGATTTTCTTAATAGTTAAGAGTATAATCAATGACAGGTGTGCGAACCACACTTCTATCAAATCATTTGTGACATTTTGACACAAATGAAAACCTTGGTAGGTAGTTTACAAACTCTGCGAAATCCATTTCTATTGAAAAACTTGCATAAATAAATTCGACTCCAGGCGTTATCTAATGTTCCTCGACCCATGAGAGACAACTCTGATAATAAATAGTCTTGAATAATTTGACCTACTATTTAAACTACATAGTTCTTTGGATATGTTCAAATTCTGTATGTGTTATAAAAGTAATCATATTTAATCACATAAAACAAGGAATTCTATGGCATTTTAATGGTGGCGTACGGGCAGAGGTCTTGCGGTATTCTGAGCTCATTTGCATTGTCGTTTTTTTACTACAAATCAAAAATCTAGTTACATAAAGAACATTTCTCGCCCGTCGCGGGCGCACTGCAGTGTGACTTGTTCGTAGACTGCATAGGACGGCTGATGACGGAACGCAAGGGAATGCTAGAGAGAGAAATGCCTGTTTCGTCTATAGCATAAAGTTATTGGTTTTTTAAATTGTTTATGGGTTTGGCTTGACCTCAATCTCACCTGATGGTAAGTGATGGTGAGGCCTAAGGTGGAGCGCGCTTACCCAGAAGATGCCTATTCACTATTCCCTTAAAAAGATCCAAATTGTACTAGTCCGGAAATATCCATTCAGTTCTATTCCTTAGCAGTTCGCATTATGAACGAGGAATCAATGCAATGGAATACCTATCTGTAAAGTTGCAATATTTTAAATAAATAAATGTCTAATGTCTAATTATTAGTATGGGTCTTCATCGATACCATAATGCGAGCGTCCCTACTGCCGACCCCCGCGGCACCTCGTTTTATTAAGGCCCGTTTTTTGTGCAACCACACGTGCTCACCATACCTCGCCAGAACTGTCTTGTTCCACACCATACTAGTACTATATCTATCTGAGTATCTATCTTAGTTGGTATATTGTTCTTATGATCGTACTTAAGGAGTTGCGAGAAGGCAATGACCTCTATCACAACATGGTATAAGAAATACAAGGTAGGTATTTCAAAGCAACTACACAAATTGCCATGTGGTTTTCGGTAGAGTAGAATAGGACCACTCCAACTCTTCCCGTGGATGTTGTACAAGGCGACTAAGGGAATACATTATAAAACATCAATCAAGCCTCCCCAACCCGTCGGGCCAGCGCGGGGAGTGTAGGCCAAATCCTCTGTCTGTCTCCGGCAGATGAGAGAGGGTTGTGCTCCTGCAGTGGAGAGACAAAAATAACCTGATGATGACACAAATGTCGCAGTCACGTCTATATTTCATTTCTAATCAATAGACATACGAAGAGAGACAAGAAATGATGGTGAAGGAAGCAAGATGAAGTGTCAGTGAGCGGGCATATATACATATATAAATGTCCTAATACGTCGACTGTTGGACATAGGCCTTCCCCAATGAACGCCACCACACCCGGTCCCCCGCTCTCTGCATCCATCTGCTTCCGGCCACCTTCTTTAGGTCGTCAGTCCATCTGCCGATCCGCGTTCTCCACTCCAGAACTCGTCTGCCCCAATGGCCGTCGGTTCTGCGGCATATGTGGCCTTTCCACTGCCACTTCAGCTTGCTAATATTTTCGGCTATGTCGGTGACCTTCGTTCTTCGTCGGATCTCCTCATTCCCAAAAAAAAAACCGAGAATAGCCCTCTCCATAGCTCACTGATCGACTTGAAACTTGTGTATCAGGCCCACCGTCAGTGTCCACGTTTCTGCGCCGTAGGTCATGACAGGCAGGAGGCTTTTACCTTTGAACATTGTGGAATAGGCGACGTGAAGACTGGACGCAGTTTTCCAAATTCTACCTAAATCCAAACCCTGCTAATCACAGAATAGATAAAAGACTTAACGTCGAATCCGTTACACCCTACTTCAGTACCCCATTAATTTAAATTCAGATCTTAAATTTTCATGTAAACGGCTCCCAGATCTGAAACTAATATTTACGACCCCCTCCCCGTTCCCCGCAGCCATAGGTAATGCGGCGACAAATAGCACCGACTGCGCCACCAACTTCCCAGGCCATAAACGATCGGTCGCACAAGTTTTCCAATCTCACGCCGACAGACAGCGTCATATTATTTTCTAACTATTTTATTGCAGCGTGCAATCTTAGAGTTAGAGCGAAATGACTCCGGCTACAATGTTCGCCAAAGAAAGGACCTAGCTCGTAAAATTTGAGTGGGAATATTGAAAGTTGATTTGAGGGTGCGATGTTACTAAATGAAGGGAGTGCACTTGTCTTGAGCTCAGAATAAGTGAGCGCGGGACGCTGGGAATTAACCGAAACTATCCGAACGTCAGCGTAGTAATGCAGTATGCACACATTGATGTAACGTAACGGCAAGATGACATGCGTAAATTCGCGAAAGATTATAGGGAACACCTACTCGGCAACTGTGACTTTCCCTGAACGAAATCAATTAGAAGAAGAAGCTTTTGTTATATTATTTTTATTTTGATATTTTATTAAGACAATGTCCAATGAAAAAGTAACTAAAATATACATATATTGAAACTACGTTAGTGAAACATATATACTTACAATAATGTTTAAAATTGTAAACGTTGCTTAAAAATCGATTACATTATAAATGTTTCTGTGTGAGACTGCTCCCCTCAGTCAAACTGAGAATTCAGTTTTGTGGGGTTTTCTGTAACTCTATTAATGTTTTTTGAATAAAAGATTTTTATTATTTTATTATTAACTCCAATGAAATGTAAGCGATTTACATAAAAATTGGGACGTGCCGTCGTGTACCTACTGAACGTTTCTTTACCGATCGAATTTGAATCCTGAGCTTTTCAGTCTCGATTGACAATTGCAGTTGAGATCAATTCTATCTAAAGTAAATTAAAAATAAGTTACAAGTAAGTTACAAAGTTCATAAAGACTTTCTATTTTTGATATTCTACTTTTAAGACTCCAGTTTATTTTTTATATAAAATCAGTTTAAAAAATATGTGCAGTGTGGCGGTGATTAGGGTGGGTGGGAACAGGACTAGCTTCCAGAAAGGATATTCAATATTTATAATGAGCTTCATATCAGTAATTTCTTGAAGACTCTCATGATAAAATTATTCCATTTTCCTAATGTGTCGTGTGCCTTTTCAGTTCACAGTAAATATATTGGAAAAGCAATACAATATCTAATGATTTAACAAACATAAAACGTTATAACGACTCTACAGTATGTCCTTTTAAAATCTAGTACATTACAATCCTCCCCTCTTAGAAGAAGAAGCGTAGTCCTCTTACAATATTCGAACATAGAAATCACTTATACTAATACATCATTCTCATAATAAAACATCAAAATCTTAAAATCACACAAAACATATCATTCTTATACTATACACGATGATTATACATCAAAATATAAAAATCATAAAATATCATTCTTAATTATTATACGTATACATCAAGACATTACAAACATAACATTACATTTAATTAATACATAGGAAACTTTTAATTGTGCTATCTTTGATCTTTGTCTTATTGGAGTTGCACTTGATTCAGATTTATCAGAAGTACTTGGTATGTCTTCTAGTTCTAACTCAAAATCTCGTTGTCTGTTATTTACAATTTGTTAATCTAAAGCAACATGTTCTAGTATCTTCAATTGCCAATCATCTACTCTGAGAATCGCAAAAGAATTTTCTTTTAAACGAGTATTTTATTAGTGTCCATCCTAAATAAAGAAAAATAACTTTTAAAATTGACACGATGATATAAACAAAATAGACATTATTTATAACTTTAGAATATGTACTTTCTTCTTGTACTTTATCCAAAATTATGGCTAACTAACAATACTACAACAAACAAAACAAAAAAAAGCCTCATTTTTTTCTTTCCGGATGCATCTGTTTTCTTTGGTACTATCCACACAGGTGAATTCCATGGACTACTAGATGGTTTTATTATATTGTCTTTTAAGAGTTTACTAATTTGACTGTTAACTTCTTCTGCTGAGATTTCGCGTTCTTTCGTCTCCTCATTCACTCTAAGTCCTGGGCGACTATCTTCATCAACCCCATCTGTCGCTTGTGAAACAATTGCAGCTGCCTCGTCCTCCTTTAATTGGTCTGGAAGGTGTGAGGCAGCTTCATCAACAGCATCAACAGGCAGAATCGATGAAGATATAGCCTCGTGTCTTAGTGCTTCGAGTTCGGCATCATTAAAAAGCCTTGATCTCAGAATGTACCGAATTCTGTCTGCAAGATTTTGCTTCGTGAGGCCTATCGATGGTTCCAGCACTGATAATTCACGGTGCAAGATAGCCCGGCTACCTAAGCCCCTGGTTTTTCCCTCTGTCGCTGTGTAATATGCTCGCAATGCGTTTTTATTCATATTGATTGACCAATGCATTCGGCGCATTCCACCAGCGGCGGGTGCCGATTGCTGGGTCCGCGAGGACCCTGCCGACACCAAGCCATCTGGTTAGGATGGTGGTACTGTAGACTGGCCAGGTGGTCGGGCCAGTCTGCGGGTGTGGCTGACGTCCCGCATGCTGCCGCGTCCAGCGCCAGCTCCAGGCGCGCTCTGGCGATTGCTCTCAGGCAGCGGTCGTGTGGCATTCTGTTGTCGTCCATCCATACAATTGTCGTATGATGGGGTGCGCCCACTTCCCCGAAGGGACCGTTGAATAAATTAGCACACAAGTTGGAGTGGCTGCAGGCACGGTACCTTACAGCTACAACCTGTGTGATATTCCTTAGTCGCCTTGCAAACGAAACCCACGGGTAGAGATGTTTGTACCATGAGGGTTTGTACCACGTTTGTTCGTTCCTAATTAGTTACTCAACGACATGCATATTCTATACTCGGTATTCTAGAAATCCACAAATGAAATATCGTGCAAGCAACGACGTCGCAGCGTAGGTGGCTCTCGCAGCCAGTCCCACGGGCGGCGCGCAATCTACGCGGGCAAAACCGGAAAATTAGACATTGCTCACACCCCGCCGCCCGCGCCCGCCCTGTGTCCGGGTGCCGTGCCCTAGGGTTGCCTAAAAATTCAAGGAGAGTATCTGAGATTTCCAGTTTTGGGTGTCAAAAAAAAACAGTAGACATCAAATGTACTTGCTTATTTGACCCAATATCCATTTTTTTGAGTTTTGGTTCTTAATAATACCTAATTATTAGCTTCTTTACACTGATATTTCAAGTTTGAGCTTATTAAGATATCATTTTTCATCAAATTATTCGATGACATAATTCGATCTTTCGGTGAATACATACTTATTAAGCAAAATAATTTTTCACACCTCATATGTCACCTCAAAGTTTTTACCTTTATGACTGACACTAATTGGTTATTAAATTAGATAACAGATGCACATTTTAAAGTGCATCTGTTATCTAATGTAATAACCAATTAATGTCAGTCGCAGATAATAACTTTAAGGTGACTTATGAGATGCGAAAAATTATTTTGCTTCATGGTATGACGTGTAAGTAGCGGGAACTGGCAACAGAAAAGCATTGATTTTGGTGAAGTTTGATATGTAATGTGTATGAAAAATTTCAGAAAATTATTTTGTGTTTGTTTCCTTGCCTGCAATTGCCTGCTGGCCAAAATATGGTAGTGACAACCCTACCGTACCCGGACCCGGACGTGTTTTAATAAGCTGCTCGCTGCAGGAGAGCTTTTTGTTAGTAATGCAAGGAAATGTATGGCAATTAAACAACTACGTATCGTCGCCACAGAGTGAAAACCTCGTGGAGCGCAAATTAACAAAAATGCACCTTATTTCTTCTCAGGAAAGAACCTTTGACACGCACGATCATCATCAGCCAAATACGTCCTCAATAGAATGACACTTTTCGTGGGCTGTCCATTGGGGAATTTTCCATAACCACCACGCTTGTTCACGGTGATAGCAGTAATGAATCAAAATCAAAGTCAAAGTCAAAATCATTTATTGCTTATGAGTACACTTGGTACATTTATACACGTCATGTTTTTATCGACTACCGCTTCCTAAGTGTTAGCGCTTTGAAGAAAAACGGCGCAACAAACTTCACGCAACACATCTTTTAAAATCAAGTTTGCATACAATTAATAAAGATTTTGCGAAGCTGAATTAACATTAGTACCAGAAATCTTTGCCATTCAAATAATCGTTTATTTTATAATAGGCTTTCTTACAAAGTTGTTTTTTAATGTGAATCTTAAACTTTCTGTCCGTCATATTTAAGATTTGAATGATCATTATATACTTACACAGGAGAACTCTACTGCCCGTTCTGGTGCAGTCCCTTAGTCGCCTTGACGATACCCACGAGAAGATTGGGGGTGGCTATATTCCAAGCCAGGAAATGCGAAATGCACGATTGAATCATATTTAAATCAGATTTAGGTACTAATAGTGACCGTTGCATTTTCGAATGGAATCCAACCGGAGTGCAGAGTGACAAAAATAGTTATAGCAAAACAAAAGATTTTTTTTTACGATTCACTCACATACGAGGTTTTCACTCATCGGCGACGTCGGTATGCTGTTTAATTTATGACAACACGATTTCGAATTGTTTGCCCGGTGTCAGGTGACGCTCTTCTAGATTACTGAAGATAAGGTCAGTTATGTAATTTTCCCCGAATGTCCAGTTTAGACCCGAACGTCCATTTATTCGAACAACAATTACTCAGAACGTTCACTCTAGATGCGAACATAGAACTCTAATGCTGATAGTTCTAACTCTTCTATATGAAAACTTCTTGTAATTTGACATTAAATACAAATTTTTTTACTTTTTCAACTAAACTGTGCTATTTTTATCTTGTTACTTTTAACATTATTAAATTTATCTCTTATTTTCGTTTGGAAAAGGTTAATTGTTAACTTAAATGTTAAAATTTGTATAAAAAAAATAAAGGTCCAATAAAACCTACGCAGATTCTACGCTCTGCGTGCTTTCGGGGAAGGCAGAAAGCGATTAGGTCGGTTACGTCCTTTTCCCCGAATGTCCAGTTTAGACCCGAACGTCTTAAGAAGTATCTCGATCCTGACATTGCTTTTGCTTCCTTTAAGCTACACACCTATTCGAAAGGTCGAATATTAAATCATAAATCCAACTGACAAAGTAGCAGTGGGCCACCGCCCGGCGACGGGCTGTGGCCGGGTTTTTTCCCGTAACTTTTTCCGGGATTTCATATTCAGTTTGTGTGAAAAAAGGTGTTGGAGAGTTTTTCCGGGAAGTTGAAATGAATTCACACTCGCGGCTGCGAACCTGTGGCAGTTTTGGTTAAAAAAAAAAGCATGCAAAGTGTTCGTCGTATCTGTAGAAATTCTGCCTAATTTTTTGGAGTTCTATCAAAACTAATACCTTAAAAGCGAAACTTCACAGACTGGGATCTGGACCTGGATGTCGCAAGCAATATTTTTGACGACCTCCGTAGGCGAACGGGGTAGCTCTCGGACTGCCACGCCGGAGGTTGAGGGTTCGAATCCCGCTAGGGGAAAATGTTCGTATGATGAATATGAATGTTTGTACCCAAATCTTGGATGTTTATATATTTATTTAAGTATGTGTATCCGTTATCTAGTAACCATAGCACAGGCTCTGCCTAGTTTGGGACTGGATAATTGGTGTGAAAGTCTGAGATATGTACAGGTGTAGCACTGTGCAACAAAGTAAGAACTGAGCTAGTGCACTGACCGACAGGCCTTTATGTGGTAGTTAGTGTAGCGAAGTATAAATCAGATAATTAATAATTTTGCGTACATAGAGATGTTCTGTATAATATTACAAGTATTGCATTTATATCAGGAGCCCCTGACCTGGTTTCAAGCTGCTAAATTTAGCGGTAGGCTCTAGTGCGGGGGTAACGCGGCGTAACGTCATCAAAGCTGGGGTAACGATGTCCTGTGGGGTAACAGGGCGTGACGTCACAAGAGGTACCTAAGAGGTTTGTGCTAAATTTAATATGAGACCGAGTCTGTACCTCTTAAACTTAATTTGGGATAGGTAGGAGTCATACAGAGTGGAAAGTACGCCGGAACCCGGAGGGAGAGTATATTAAATATTAAAGATAGCAAATTTTACTCAAAGTACTAGTCTAACTTCGCACTTTAGGAACATAAATGAATCTATACGGCGTGGCCCCGATTTCGGGGCCCTGGTGTCGCATGAGCGATGTGATGCATTTAAGTATACGGTCTTGAAGTCCCGCGCCCATCCACAAACCAAAAGCATAGGACACTTATTCTATGCACAGAGGAAACATTCCTTTATTTTTAAAAGCTAGTAATACTGCTTTTTCTTAAAGTCGCTTACATCGTCACCAGGAATCGAACCGTTACTGCTAAAAAATACCCTGTATTTGTGATTGTGATACTTAAAAGACGTGTTGCGTGAAGTTTGTTGCGCCGTTTCTTCTTCACAGCGCTAACACCTGGGAAGCGGTAGCCGATAAAAAAATGACGTGTATAAATAATATCTCAGACATTCACACCAATTATCCAGTCCCAAACTAGGCAGAGCCTATGATATGGTTACTAGATAACGGATACACATACTTAAATAATATATAAACATCCAAGACTTGGGTACAAACATTCATATTCATCATACGAACATTTGCCCCTAGCGGGATTCGAACCCGCAACCTCCAGCGTGGCAGTCCGAGAGCTACCCGTTCCGCCACGGAGGTCGTAAATAAACATAAACATAACTTTATTCATTTCAAAATGATACATTATTTATGAAGCCCTGACTCCCAAACTAGGTAAATTGTATTTCAGGGTCAGCGTCTTCCCCACAACGACTAAGTTAAAGTAATACTAACCTATAGTAGAGCAAATAGTTACAGTTTTGAAAATATTAACAATTAAAAATATACAATTTTAACTTAATAAAAACACATAAACATAAGAAAAAGGGTGTGATGAGTGTGTGGGTGTATGTGAGTGTGTGGATGTGTGTGAGTGTGTGGATGTGTGTGAGCGTGATTGTGTGTGTGTGTTTTAAGTGAGAGATACCAGGAAGTTTTCCACATCTTTTCGATCCAATCTAAGAAGAAAATCTGCGACTTTATTTTTAACTTGATAGATGCTTAGGTCTTTGACATTAATTTTATTATGCACAATGTTATGTAAATGTACCAAGTGTACTCTTATGCCATAAATGATTTTGACTTTGGCTTTGTACTTTTTGGCACTCGACATTTTACCCGTTCACCTACATTACCTAACTACAAACTCACGTAGAATGTGACACTTAGCAAAATTGTTTATGCAAATACCTATGTGTTATCGCGCCATGCCGACGCCTACAGTATAGACCTACCTATATACCAACGATCTCTATGTACTACTAGATGGAACGTTCCAAACAATCGCTCTGTTCCACGCAAGTAGATACAATTCTTTCAGAAACTTGTGCAGTTACCACGCAGAACATTTAATTATTACTAAATATTGACGCTACGGTTAAATAATGTCAATATTTAGAAAATAATTAAATGTTCTGAGTAGTAACTGCACAAGTTTCAAAGTGAATGTGAAAGAGTTGTGGCTACAAGCGTGGAACAGAGCGATTGTTTGGAACGCTCCATCTAGTAGTACATAGAGATCGTTGGTATATACAAACATATATCTAAATTCATTTCAGACTTTTAACAAAACATATTGAAAGATCCCGGAAATTTCCCGGTTTAGAATATATCTCCAATCTCCCCATGGGTATCGTCAAGGCGACTAAAGGATTGCACCAGGGATGGGCTGCAGCGTGCTCCTATGTATATTAAGATCGTTACTGCGATCACCAATCCGCCTGCCAAGCGTGGTGATCCTCCAATGGACAGCTCACCAAAAGCGGCATTTTATTGGGGAGGCTTATGTTCAGCAGTGGACGTATTTCGGATGATGATATGGATATACATCATCATCAGCCGAAGTACGTCCACTGCTGGCCTCCCCAATAGAATACCACTTTTGGTAATTGGGGGATTTGCCGTAATCACCACGCTTGGCAGGTCGATTGGTGATAATAGTAATGATCTTAACATATACACACAGGAGAACGCTGCTGCCCGTCCCTGGTGCAATCCCTTAGTCGCCTTGACGACACCTACGGGAAAAATAGGGGTGGCCCTATTCTAAGCCGGGAACCACACGGCAAGTGAATATACAAATTAAATTAAAATGGTAAACAAAGTTATCATTATAAAATATATATATATATAATATTTTATTATATTCAAAGGATTCTCCAATGAATTCTCCAAAGAAGAAAACGATTGACTTATGAAAATTCTTTGATAAGAATTAAGAATTATGCTTTGATACAGCTTTTAAACAGCCGCAAAATCGTTACTCTGCAAAAAACATCTACGTAAAACAAATGTTCTCCCATACCTATACTGTGAAGGTAAACAAAACAAGAAGAGTTAAGAACAACGGAGCGAGCGAAGCGCGGAAGCGAAGCGAACTTATAACGAGGCAGGCGAAGCGAAAATAAAAAGTTACTCCGCACCCGGGCCAGTCCGGTACCCACAGCGCCTTCACGGGCTGAGAGATACCTTTACTCTAAACTATATATACATTACCTTCCAGCTCCTTTTTCTTGGGAATATATTCTTTATTGCACATAAAATTTACAAAAAAAGAGGGCATAACATAAAAGTGTACAAAGGTGGACTTATCTCTATAAGAGATCTCTTCCAGCCAACCTTCACTGTGGGAAAAGCTAAAACAAGCGGTAGGTCAAAAGAATAAAAATAAAATGTGCATGGATATTGAAATTTTATAATAAAATATTGTACTATACATAGAATAAATGAGTAGGTACAGCTACTGATATATACTAATATAAGTTACTAAGTAAGGTAATAATATATATAACATAATAATATATAACAACATAATAATACATAATAATTATAATTACACTCATGAGTGATATTGATATTAGGTAGGTACCTTCGCTCACGTAAACTTACAAATGATATTTAAATTACCTTACAGCTTTTTTGATTTCTTGGCAATTCCAAGCTTTTGTCATGAACGACATAAATAAGTATTAGGTACAATTACTTACCTGTACTTACGTATAAATAAATAAATATCTCAGACATTCACATCAATTATCCACTTCCAAACTAGGCAGAGCCTGTGTTATGGTTACTAGATAACGGATAGACATACTTAAATAAATATATAAACATCCAGGACTTGGGTACGAACATTCATATTCATCATACGAACATTTGCCCCTAATACTAATATAAACTAAGTCTAAGTTACCTTACAGCTCTTCTCTTTTTTTTTGGGAATCCTGAGCTTATGTCATGTCATGATGGCTCTTGAGTCATGCATGACTCTAGGCCAGGGATTCCTAAATTATTTTGGACAAGAGACCTCTTTTCCAAAATGCTTATAACCTCTTTATAAAACCCTGAACTACAGTGAAACAAAAAAATAATAAATTCTCCACGAAGTCTCATCCAACAGAAGATTTATTAAAATTGGTTCCTAGGTACCAAGTTATTTTAAAACCGACCTGACCCACGGCCACGACGTCACCCGGCCGCCATTTTTTCACCTCCCTCTACCCCCGACCACCTCGCTACACAATTTGTCTTCAAACTTGCGACCTGGGAGCCCCCTTCCCCCCTCCCCCTTCCACAGTAATCACAATCTCCACAAGGCTCTTATATAGGTACTCTATGTAAAGCTTAAGAAAGGTAGGTAAGATACATGACATATATATATTTCTTTTTCACTAAAGAACACTCAGATTCAGTTAGGTTAAAGCCTATTATTGCCGTGTGGTTTCCGGTAGAGTAGAATAGGACCACTCCAACTCTTCCCGTGGATGTCGTACAAGGCGACTGAGGGAATACATTATAAAACATCAATCAGGCCTCCCCAACCCGTCTGGCCAGCGCGGGGAGTGTAAGCCAAATCCTCCGTCTGTCTCCGGTAGATGAGAGAGGGCTGTGCTCCTGCAGTGGATACAAAAATAACCTGATGATGATTGCCTATTATGGATCAATTTCACTTTAGTACTAATTCCAATGTGTGTATATTAAGATCATTACTGCGATCACCAATCCGCCTGCCAAGCGTGGTGATTATGGCAAATCCCCCAATGGACAGCCCACCACAAGTGGCATTGTATTGGAGAGGCTTATGTTCAGCAGTGGACATATTTCGGCTGATGATTATGAAGCATCTACTTACCTTACTACTCTGTCTATTGATAGGCTCAGAACCAACGATCTCTATGTACTACTAGATGGAGCGTTCCAAACATTCGCTCTGTTCCACGCAAGTAGCCACAACTCTTTCACATTCACAATGAAACTTGTGCAGTTACTACGCAGAACATTTAATTATTTACTAAATATTGACGCTGCTATTTAGTAAATAATTAAATGTTCTGAGTACCTAGTAACTGCATAAGTTTCAAAGTGAATGTGAAAGAGTTGTGGCTACTTGCGTGGAACAGAGCGAATGTTTGGAATGCTCCATCTAGTAGTACATAGAGATCGTTGCTCAGAACATTAAAATGTAGCTCAGACTCTATCTAAGGCTTTGATGTAGTTTAGTAAGATATTTGAAGTAATATTTTTTACTTAAAGCAATTCCAAAGATCACGTCACCAAAAAGAGAACACGATTTCTATGCTAAAGGGTCCTGAAAGGTACTACGAATCAAGATACTGATGAGAGAGAATATATCTATTAAAAAGATATCCTATTAAATCTCGTAAAGTTGGAAAGCATTAATATATCACGAACATCACATAAAACTCGGCTTACGTAATGTACTGGGTACATAACGCCGCTCAGCACTGAGCGTGACCTACTTTCGCGACCTAGTCGCACCAGCCAATACCTGCTAGGTGCTCGTCCCACCTGCCAGGTGCGTCGCCCGCCCAGCCCCCGCCTCCAACCAACCAGGTGGTCGGCCAACCTGTCGCACTCCGCTCAGGTGCTCACAGGTATAGTCTCACCGCCTCCGCTCAGACCACGCCCTTTTATCGAGCTGCGCAGGTAACCTGCGCGCTGATTGGTCGAGAGAAGGTACCGCAGGTATTACCTACCTGCCCGCACACCTGTTACATTCGTTATTTGAATTTCGTGGTATTTGGACGTCAGCTTGGTCGTGCCGGAGACAGATGGTGGGATTTTTGGCTCTGTCAAGGTGTGTTTGGTGGTAAAAAGTGCGCATGTGTTGGGGCGATTGATGTTTTCTTGAGGTGTGCTAAATTTAGACTGGAGGTGGGCGGGCGTCCTTCTGAAGGTCGTATCTGGGACACGGCCGAGCAGGCGAGCTGACTACCTACTCTTCACAGCGGTAGGTCTACAACTATAGCTTATTTACTTTTTGAAATATGTTTTTAATCTTAGATAGATACCAAAACCATTAAAACTAGGATAGTCTGATTCAACTCCGAATATATTTTTTTAGAAAATCATCTGAAATGTTATGTAGGCAAGTGAGATTCTTGGTAAAACGAAGCATGAAGCTTATTGTCAAACGTAAAATGTTTACATGTCACGAGAGATACAATCGTCCAATTTCGTAACCTTTCGTAAGTGGTTACGAAATGGGAAATGAGATTATGTTCGAAGCCAGTTACAAAAACTTAACTTTAACTGGCAAAGATAAGTAAGGTTAATGTTTCTTTAAATGTCCTAAGTAGTAAACAAACCACTCACCTCTACAAAATCTCAAATTTGCGAGCCAATCACACAATAAAACTGACCCAAAATCCTCATATACCTCAAACAAGCACTTGCACGATATCCACTCACAAAACTAATAGAATTAATCATCGTAAACTTTAGTTTTTAGCAAAATTATCAACAAATCGCTTTAACCTTAAATCATATTGAGACGGGTTATCTCTATATTGTCTTTGGATTTTAGAGATGGGGTATGTCACGCATTCAATTACGCAATTCAATTATTCATTCGGAATACTTGTAACTAATTGAATCTTTAGAAATAAGTAGGCGAGGAGAAAAAAGGATTAGACAAATAAGTTGGACATCCATTGAACCAAAAAAGATAGACAATTGATATTCTATTAATTTTAACGGAATACTGGCACAGATAATCGTAATCGGCATCGCATCGGTAAAATCGATGTTTGTTACTCATTATCGTTTGCACTTTTCTAAAATATTAAGTTTGATGCCGGTGCATTGTTTTATACATACTTAATATTATTGTTATTACAATGATTTGTATTTTGTACCTTAAAGAATAAAAATGTTTCTGCAATATGTTGTATTTATTTTTGAAACTTTGATGGATATATGTTCCCTTAGACATGTAAGAGTCCAAAAAACCAAAAACTAAACAATGTGCTTGCGTGTCCGTTTGTCTGCAGTCGTATGCTAGGTCCAAAGTAATGATCCTATGTGGATGAAATTTTGTATTTCGATACAGAATATCCATGGGAGTAACCAATAAATAAATAAATATTCCTAAACTTATAATCACTGAGAATAATATAGAATTAATCACAAATTCAATTAAATTCAATTGAACCAATTAATTCTATTATTTGACAACACTATTTTATATCTATGGTCACCTTGGCGCCATGTTTGTTTATCAAATTAGACATTTAAAGAAAAACACACCTTATATACATACATACCTACCTATTACAAAAGATTTCTACATCATATACGTACCTAAAGCAAAACTCTTATATCTACTAGCAATAAACTTGTCCTTTCGGTTACTCTAAGGTTGACTGGAAGAGATCCCTAAGTGGGTTAAGTCCGCCTTTGTACACAGTTTAATTCCTATTTTATTATTGTTGTTGTTGTTATTTTTGGTACAATAAAGCGTTTACATACATACATACATACATACATACATACATACATACATATATACATACATACATACATACATACATACATACATACATACATACATACATACATACATACATACATACATACATACATACATACATACATACATACATACATACATACATACATACATACATACATACATATATACCTACCTACCTACCTATTACAAAAGATTTCTACATCATATATGACCTACAGCAAAACTTTTCTATCTACTAACAATAAAACGTCACCTTCTAGAAAAAATAAACCTAGATATTTCCCTCTCGACACCGTGGGTGGCAAACTACCCATTCCCCCTGAGGTAATTCCAGCACTACCTAATTACTGTGGCACTAAAACGGGGCTAGACTACCTAAAGTCCTAGGTAATGAGGCAGCTCGCTCAAAGGACGAGGGAGGGTAACGACGGGTGGAAGGGGGGTCGAGGTAAAGCCACTCCAATTATGAAAGAAGATTGAGTTGTAATACGATCTCTTGAGAGGTACCTCTATAATAAAGGTTTTAACATTGTTGATGGAGTTTTAAATTGGACTGATTTGGATATTGAGAAGTGAGCTGAGTTCTCAGTGCCAGGTGTTGGGATGGAAATTAAGCAGATGTTAACTATATAGTTGAACGAAGGTTCATACCTACTTAGGAGGTTCATATATAAAGAAAAAGGGCGTTCCTTGTAAAGAAAAAGTTTCATGCCCAAATTGAGACCTAGTTTTGTTGTAACACACGATGCATTAAATAAATATGACTATGATAATGACAGTGCCATTCTATGGGGGAGGCTTATGTTCAGCAGTGGACGTATTTCAGCTGATGATGAACTGCAATTACCTACACTTGAAAATGAAATAGGCACTTAAGGAGTCGTGAAAACCGAAGAATTGTTTACAAAGAGAGACCAAAATGCGCACAAAATATTGAGCAAATAAAAAATCAATTCAGAGCAGAATTGGTCGTGAAATGAACGAGCCAACGGAGGAGAGGTTGTAAAACTGCACTCGGAGGCAGTGCAACTTAATATCGGAGCGAACAGACTCACCTAAGTCGTAACGGAACTCTTTCTTGCATCCGACGTAATTTACTGGCACTGAGGATCATAAAACCACAAGTTGTATTGTGGGCACGGTGGCTGGCGAAACGACAATTTTGCAGAGAAATGTAGCAGAATAGGACAACTTGTAGTAGAATTGGTTTTCGATTCGATGATTTCAGAAAAATTTCATAAGATATACTAATTATTATTAGATCACGGTAAGCTGGCAATGCTTTGACTTTATAACTAAGTGAACTTTCCTGACCTGAGTCGAACGCTTCTAATAAAGAGGGATGAAAAGACCATTCTCATTTGATGATATTCACTCCTCTATTGCTGTTCTTCTAAAGATGCTTTTCTTGGGTGAGTAACCACAGAACCATGGTTCGTTAACTATCAGTCAAGTCAGTGGCTAAGAGCAAATACTAAGAATTCTTGCTCTATAGGTTTAAAGTGACGTAGTCACTTTTATGAATAGATTTAGATTTATTTACTTCGCTAATATACCATAAAACAATATATAATATTATATACTATCTTAGCCATAAAAGGGATCGTCAAATGGAATACAATAATAAACCTTATGTCATATAACATCAGAATTAAATCACATAATGGACCCGATTCTGAAGGCACACATTTAAAATTTGACAGCGCTAAAATTGGTTTCGTCTTTATCTTCATAATACTGTGTGACAAGGATAGCAACAGTTTTAGTGCTGTCAAATTTTAACGTTGTGCCTTCAGAATCGGGCCCAATGTGAGTATACAATAATGTATATATCTTAAGAGAATTTCAGTTTAAAAAACTCATCAACAATGGAATCCAAAAAGGGGTCGAACTGGTTTTCTAGAAGTTTATGATTGATGAGTTCTTCAATCGGCGAAGAAACTATAGTAATTCCCATAGAATTCAAAAGGTTCTTTGGTCTTCTTTTTGGTAGTAGGGTAAAATACGCCTCAATCGCCGCTCAGTACGTCTATGTGATCTCTACGTCAGCCGTTCGTCGTCTCAAACTCCCTAACTCAGTTTACAGCAGTGAATACTGTTCAATTTGTGGCTTACATACACCTAAGTTCTATTTCAATATACCTACATACACATCGACCTCTACAGTTGTACCAGCTGTATTTGCATTAAAGGATATCGTCCTCATTCTGTACCAAAAAGTCTAATGACTCCAACGATCTCTATGTACTACTAGATGGAGCGTTCCAAACAATCGCTCTGTTCCACGCAAGTAGCCACAACTCTTTCACATTCACAATGAAACTTGTGCAGTTACTACGCAGAACATTTAATTATTACTAAATATTGATGCTACGGTTAAATAATGCCAATATTTAGTAAATAATTAAATGTTCTCAGTAGTAACTGCACCAGTTCCAAAGTGAATGTGAAAGAGTTGTGGCTACTTGCGTGGAACAGAGCGATTGTTTGGAACGCTCCATCTAGTAGTACACAGAGATCGTTGAATGACTCCCGAAAATTATAATTAAAACGCGCTGTGTAATAATTTCAGTGAAACTTTTGATTGTAAACTCGACCTCTTGCCAGGTCAATGTACTTTAACGCAGAGATAGCTGGCATCATCTATAATAGAACTTATTCAAGTAGTTGCTTCATATACGTATGTGCGATTAAAAGTAATCTAGTGTCAGTTCCATGGGGCACGTTAAATGAGTCAGTCCCCTGTTTGTTTGCTTGTTTGGCAAACCCCTCAAAACCTCGGAGTCGTGTTTAGTGGACATTGCTTACTTACTGGTCCAGGAGGAAAGATGAAGCGATTATGATATTTGCCCAAAGACAACTGTAAAGTGACATGAGTATCTTATCATCATCATCATCATCAGCCCAAAAGAGTCCACTGTTGGACATAGGCCTCTCCCAAGGTGCGCCACTGAACCCGATCCTCGGTTCTCGCCTTACGCAGATCGTCGCTCCATCTAGCCAGGGGGCGTCCCACACTACGCTTGCCCAGTCGCGGTCTCCACTCGAGAACTCGTTTACCCCAGCGGTAATCGGTTCTCCGACAGATGTGACCAGCCCACCGCCACTTCAGCGTACTAACTTTATGAGCTATGTCGAAGACTTTGGTTCTCTCGCGGAGCACCTCATTTCGGATCCTGTCCCTTAGAGAAACTCCGAGCATAGCTCTTTCCATAGCCCGCTGAGCAACCTTGAGTATCTCAAAAATGCTTATTTTTTCTCATGTCGGTAGTAATTTTTCTTAGGTCATTTTCAGTAGGTGACCAATTAATTTATTGGTTCTACTATCCTACTTAATATTATTAATGCGAAAGTTTGGATATTTGGATGTTTGTTACACAATCACGCTTCAACCACTGGACGGATCGTGATGAAACTTGGCACACATATAGGTTAGGGCCTGGAATAGGACATAGGATAGTTTTTATCACGAAAAAACATCCCATGCCTACGACAAATACATAATAATTTGTGATACCCAAAGGTTGCCTGTAAGAAATCGCTGAAAGCGATAAGGCCGCCGTTGTACACTAAATTCATCCTTCTATGTAAGTTTTGTTTTTATTAAATAATGTATATGTTTTGGTACACAATAAAGAATATTTGAATTGAATTGAATTGATATTAAGTTGTCCACGCGGACGACGTCGCGGGCACCAGCTAGTTATTCATAAAAGTATCGAGGTCTTAAACGATGACCAGTCTATAGCCCTAAATATATATCATCAAATTTAATGTCATTGCTCAGATTTTAACGTTATATGTGAAACTTATCACTCGCAAATCTCCGATACTTGCACCAGCTGGCAATCTGTGACGTGAGCAAACATAGAGCCATAATGACAGGGGACTGAGGTGTAGAGTTACACGTTACACCTGACAGGAGTTCGCATTTAACGTAGTCGTTTTTGGCAACCTTATTTGTATTATTACATAGAGTTGAAAATCTGTGGATGGTACCACAACACTGCTTCATTTGACGTATAATTAACATTGTAAATTCTTATTCAAATTCAAATAATTTATTTCAACATAATTATGTCATATTTGTTGTACAATAAGAATAATTAAATTGTATTAGAATAAAATCACAATAAAAATAAGAATAATTAAATTAAGTTAAAGTTAAATTAAATTAGAAGAAAATGAAATCAAATAATTTACAATAAGTTAAATTAAAACAATGCAAGCAATTAAAATTAGGGTTTAATTAAATTAAAACACATTAGGTAAAATTAAAAACAAAACGTATTGGAGTTACATTTCTATTTAACCTTGTAACTATGAAATCCGAAATATAGGTTTCGTAATCTCTTTGTTAAACTCCTCATACTTATGAGTCTATCACATCATCAGCCGATATACTTCTGAACATAAGCCTCTCCACAGAAATCCTATCAAGATAGAATGGTGAAGTAAGCGCGACACGCGTGGCCATCCTACTAATATTATAAATGTGAAAGTTTGGATATTTGGATATTTGTATGTTTGTTACTCAATCACGCTTCAACCACTGGACGGATCGTGATGAAACTTGGCACACATATAGGTTAGGACCTGAAATAGGACATAGGATAGTTTTTGTCCCGAAGAAACATCCCATTCCTACGTGAAATACATGATAATTTGTGATGTTAATTTGTCCACGCGGACGAAGTTGCAGGCAACAGCTAGCATGCAATATATTGCAAAAACTATCGGATACTTTCTCGTTTTGCGCCGAGTCAAGGTCGAGTGAACATCGACAAAAACCTGCAAAAATGACATTGCGCGGTTTCTAAGGAGCGGGATCGAGAGCAGAAATAGGAAGGGGAGCGGATTCTGTCGTCCACAATATTTAATATGCTCTGCTTACCCTATAGACGCATCATACGCGTCTCTGATGTGTCTTACTCCTGCTTTGTCGTTATCTACCATCAACGGCCTATTTCTTCCATGAACTACCTACGTCATTCCACCCACGTCGTCATGCAAGATGATACTACACGTACGCGGCGACGTGTCAGTTTGCCCCTCGCTGTTTGCGGGTCATCTCGGCGGTGGTGTGTTTGCGCAGTTAAAATGTTTGCAGCCCCGAGAGGCACTTCAGGCTGACCTATAAAACATGCCACGGGGATGTTTTTAAATTACATTTGCTGTGGCACGGTGGAAGGTTTCCTCTTCAATTTCTCTGTTGTTTTTATAGTAGATATGTGTACAAAAACCAACCTTATGATGCTTTTGTTTCAAGTTTAAAGTATTTCTGCGTTTTTCTGTCGCTTCTTCGTACTCAGCAGGCGACATATAGAGACTAACTGATTTTGTGAGGTGTGTGGTCCTGATCCAGATGAGTCACGGGTATGCGGTCCCGGCTTCCCGAGTTATCGCTACTACAATCCCACTATCCTTCCGTAATAGCGGTATCCCAAACCTACCCGATACTCCTTACCCATACCCCCATCTCCTGTCTCTCTCGCCCCAATCCAAGGTCTGCCGTGCCGATGGATGCGTGTCCAGGGGCTAGCCTGGTCGTAAGCGTGCCGACATCCCGGAGCTGGGTGAACTCCGGGCACTATTAGCCTTACTGAATCATGCGGGGCTCTGATGAGGTGTAGAATTATGTCCCTAGCTAATCGTGGTACGCTTGACTACAAAAAGACTACATTGTCATGTTTCTGTAAACTACACGATACTATACGAAGTGTTAGTTCTATCCTAGGCTAGTGATACGGTAAATCTCCACTAATCTTTATCTACACTAACATTATAAAGAGGAAAGATTTGTATGTTTGTAACAAATAAACTCAAAAACTACTGAACCGATTTCAAAAGTTATTTCACCATAAGAATGTTACATTATCCCTGAGTAACATAGGCTATATTTATTACTATAAAACATTAGGGATCCCTACTAAAACTTCAATAATGTAACCCAAGGTGTAAATTTTTTTGCCATAAAATGTCTTTAATCGCATGCGCTGCGGAAACTATTGATGATAGAACCTTTGCATGTCTGTGCATTGAAAATATTTGCAGGAGTCGGAGCTGGAGCTGAAACGGGAGAGGGAAGGGGGACGGGAGTTAACGCTTTATTTAATTCTGTAGTCCAGCGGAGCCGCGGGAACAGCTAGAAACCAAACCAGATTAAGATAGAGAAATAAGAAAGTCTAGCTTTTTCTGTATGTCAATATACTAATGTTAATGCAAGCTACATTAGTGGGCAGTTCTCTCGGAAAAATAGCTCGATTATCGCTTTATTATACACGCAATTAGCGAACAACCTCGCGCGTCAGGACCGGGGTCTAGCTGAGTGTTGGCGTCGTTATGTGCTTGACGACTTGACAAATATATACCTTGTTTTTGTGTTCATAAACTTTTACCATCTGGTTTATGATTGTTGGTTACGATAATCGACGCAATCGTAAGCTGTGGTAGTAAAGTTTAAAGTGCATTGGCCTTGTTTTCGTAACGTAGGTATAACATTGAGAATATTAGACTAAATCGACATTGATAACAGCAAAATAATTATAACTATGTCAGTTTGTTAGGCTTTGTCCGAAAGTGATAGCGAAAGCACTGAATCTCAGAAAGCTTGTTCAATTTCTTATAAACTTACCCACAAAATTCAATGCAAGCCAAATTGAATCCTTTACGCATGAGAGAAAACGCTAAACCACGCACACATTGACATTCGCACGCGATTCGCCTGGGGCTGGTATCTACGCTTTCGGATTGTGAAGCAGAGCGGGACTTTAAGCCCGAAACATGCAGAAAGCGAATGCGTGTCGGTGGCGTGCTCCGGTTTTAGTATTGTTCTATTTAGTATGAGATACTTCACACAGAGCACCGTACAGAAGCGGGATTTT